>JASEVX010000044.1:235845-835845 GCA_031761405.1 Serripes groenlandicus | reverse complement strand
GGCTGGTCAATTCTCAAATAATTTTGTAGAAATGATTTTTGGTTAACTTTATATTATATGGCTATAGTGGCACCTTTTTAAAAAATCTTCTCCTTTAAAAATGTAATGCCAATATTCAAATCACTGTCAGATTTAAATCAATGTACTATATTTACAATATCACTAAATTAACGTACTATGTTTATAATATCACTGAAATGTAAAAACTATACATGTTATTTTTAGCTCACCTGAGCTTTACTCAAGGTGAGTTATTGTGATCGCCTCCGTCATCCGTCAACTTTTTCTCCTCAGTATCCAGTGGGTCAATTAAGATGAAACTTCACAGAAAGCATCCTCTCAAAGAATTTTGTAGAAATGTTCCTTGGATGACCCTCTATCAGATTCCTTCAAGCCATGTTGATTGGTCGAAAAATGGCCACCAGGGGGACGGGGTGTGGGGCAGACTATTTTGCATTATATGGCTTTTGTGAAAAATCTTCTCATCCAAAAGTGTCAGGCCTATTTTCAAATAATTTTAAATACTTATACCCTGTCATGGGGTCTATATGAATGGGGCCTAAGAAATATATCCCACTCTGAGGTTTAAAACAGACGCCCCACAAAGTTCTATATTTATTTCTTTATATTTACTGTATTATCTATAATTTGGACTTAATGTTGCGGGGTATATATAATTTTCAATACTTATACCCTGCATTGAGGTCTGTTATATAACATATGCAGGGCTCAAGCCATATTTCCCATTCTGTGGTTTTAAACAAACTCCCCTCAACTACACTTATTTCTGTATATTAACTGTATTATAGATCTATAATTTGGATTTATCGTTGCGGAATATTTATAATTTTCAATACTTTTACTCTGCATTGAGGTCTGTTATATAACATATGCAGGGATCAAACCATATTTTCCATTCTGTGGTTTTACACAAACAACCCACAACTACACTTATTTCTGTATATTTACTGTATTATCAATAATTTAGAGTTATTGTTGCGGGGTATATATAATTTTCAATACTTATACCCTGCATTGAGGTCTGTTATATAACATATGCAGGGCTCAAGCCATATTTCCCATTTACTGGTTTAAACAAACACCCCGCAACTACACTTATTTCTGTATATTTACTGTATTACCGGTACATGTATCTATAATTTATAGTTACTGTTGCAGTGTATATAATTTTCAATACTTATACCCTGCATTGAGGTCTGTTATATAACATATGCAGGGCTCAAGCCATATTTCCCATTCTGTGGTTTTAATCAAACAACCCCGCAACTACACTTATTTCTGTATATTTACTGTATTATCTATAATTTGGAGTTATTGTTGCAGGGTATTAATAATTCCAATACTTATACCCTGCATTGAGGTCTGTTATAAAACATATGCAGGGCTGAAGCCATATTTCCCATTCTGTGGTTTTAAACAAACACCTAGCAACTACACTTATTTCTGTATATTTACTGTATTATCTATAATTTGGAGTTATTGTTGCGGGGTATATATAATTTTCAAAACTTATACCCTGCATTGAGGACTGTTATACAAAATATGCAGGGCTCAAGCCAAATTTCCCATTCTGTGGTTTTAAACAAACATCTCGCAACTACACTTATTTCTGTATATTTTCTTGTATTATCTATAATTTAGAGTTTAAATACTGTTGCGGGGTATATATAATTTCAATACTTATACCTTTCTATGGGGTCTATATATTGGGCCCAAGAAATATATCCCACTCTGAGGTTTAAAATAGACGCCCCACAACTATACTTATTTCTGTATATTTACTGTATTATCTATAATTTAGAGTTATTGTTGCGGAGTATATATAATTTCAATACTTATACCTTGTCATGGTATGGAACGCCTCAACTGTCTTATAATGACGATTATTATTATATTGTGTGCACCCTTTATTATGTTGTGTACATACTTCATTATGTCATGTACATACTGTATTATGTTGAGTACAAACTTTATTATCTCATGTACATACTGTATCATGTTCTGTACATACTGCATCTTGTTGTGTAAATACTTTATTATCTCATGTACATACTTTATTATGGTAATTACATGCTTTATTATGCTGTGTACATACTTAATTTTGTCATGTAAATACTGTAAATATGTTGTGTACATACTGTATTATGTTGTGTACATACTTTATTGTGTCATGTACATACTGTATAACGTTGTGTACATACTGCATCTTGTTTATATACATACTTTATTATGTCATGTACATACTTTATTACGGTATGCACACTCTTTGTTATGCTATATGTACAAACTGAATTTCGTGATGAAGGAAGTTTATTATGATGATGACACGGATAACACAAACGGGGGGAATTCCAAGGTGCACATAAAAAAAAAACATAGGTATGAATAGCACTTCTACAAATTGATTGAGAAATCGGCATTTATAGCGAAGTTGGTAAAGTGGTTGACCTTTTCTTAAAGTTAAGCAACGTAGATCGCGGTTAGTGCGTGGATGGGTGACCCGCGCTGGTTTAACGCTGGTAGAATTTACACTAAACATTGACTTTTTAGCTCAACTATGCACAAAGTGCAAGGTGAGCTATTGGGATCACATTTTGTCCGGCGTCTGTCCGCCATGCGTCGTCAACATTTACCCTTGTTAACACTCTAGAGGCTACATTTTGCATCCAATCACCATGAAAGTTTGTCAGAACATTCGTCTCCATGAAATGTCGGACAAGTTCGAAACTGGGTCATGTTCATTCAAAAACTAGGTCAAATTTAAGGAAAATCTTGTTAACACTCTTGAAGCTTTATTTTTCGATGGAGCATGTTGAAACTTTGTCAGAATGTTTGTCTTAGTGATATCTAGGTCAAGTTTGAAACTGGGTCATGTCCGGTCAAAAACTAGGCCACTAGGTCAAATTTAAGGAAAATCTTGTTAACTCTCTGGAACCCACATTTTTAGATCACCTAGAGCCAAAGGCTCAAGGTGAGCTATTCTGATCACTTTTTGTCCGTCCGTCGGCGTCCGGCGTTAACATTTAGACATTTAGATCATCTCCTCCTTAACCACATGACTAATTTCAACCAAACTTCACAGGAATGTTCCTTTGGTGAACCTCTTTCAAAATTGTTCAAAGATTTAAATTCCATCGAGAACTTTGGTTGCTGCGGCATCATAAAAGGGGAAAATTGCCAAATCTTAAAAAATCTTCTTGTCAAAAAGTACAGGCCCAATTTGAAAAATATTTTGCACAAATGTTCCTTTGGGTACCCTCAAATCCGTTCGATCCGTTGAAAAACATGGCCACCAGGGGGCGGGGCTTATTTTCCTTGTATGAGTCTTGTTAAAACTTAAAAAATCTTCTTGTCCAAAAGTACTGGCCCGATTTAAAAATAATTTTGCACAAATGTTCCTTGAGGTACCTTCTACCAAGATTGTTCAAATATTTCCGATACGTTGAAAAACATGGCCGTCAGGGGGCGGAGCTTATTTTCCTTATATGAGCCTTGTTAAAACTTAAAAAATCTTCTTGTCCAAAAGTACTGGCCTGATTTAAAAATTATTTTACACAGATGTTCCTTGAGGTACCCTCTACCAAGATTGTTCAAATATCTTCGATCCGTTGAAAAACATGGCCGCCAGGGGGCGGAGTTTATTTTATAATCTTTGTGCATTGTTAAAATTTAAAAAATCTTCTTGTCAAATATTTTTGATCCGTTGAAAAACATGGCCGCCAGGGGGCGGAGCTTATTTTCCTTATATGAGCCTTGTTAAAACTTAAAAAATCTTCTTGTCCAAAAGTACTGGCCTGATTTAAAAATTATCTTGCACAGATGTTCCGTGAGGTACCCTCCTCAACCAAGCTTGTTCATGGCCGCCAGGGGGCGGAGCTTATTTTCCTTCTATGTGCATTGTTAAAACTTAATAATCTTCTTGTCCAAAAGTACTTGCCTAATTTAAAAATCATTTTGCACAGATGTTCCTTGAGGTACCCTCTATCAAGATTGTTCAAATATTTTGCACAGATGTTCCTTGGGGCACCCACTACAAAGATTGTTCAAATATTTTTGATCCAGAGCTTACTTTCCTTATTATGTAAGGGTAACAACTTTGAAAACTTGAAGTTTTATAAAGCTAGGTGATCGATTTAGGGCCATCTTGGCCCTCTTGTTTTGCTTGAGCATGTTGAAACTTGGTCAGAATGTTGGTCTTAGTGATGCATTTTGCATCCAATCACCATGAAAGTTTGTCAGAACATTTGTCTCCATGAAATGTCGGTCAAGTTCGAAACTGGGTCATGTCCGGTCAAAAACTAGGTCACTAGGTCAAATTTAAGGAAAATCTTGTTAACACTCTGGAAACTATACTTTTGGATTGAGCGCATGTTGAAACTTTGTCAGAATGTTTGTCTTAGTGATATCTAGGTGAAGTTCGAAACTGGGTCTTGTCTGGTCAAAAACTAGGTCACTAGGATAAATTTAAGAAAAATCTTGTTAACACTCTGGAAGCTAATTTTTTGGATTGAGCATGTTGAATCTATGTCAGAATGTTTGTCTTAGTGATATCTAGGTCAAGTTCGAAACTGGGTCATATCCGGTTATAAGCAAGGTCACTAGGTCAAATTTAAGGAAATTCTTGTAAACACTCTGGAAGCCACATTTTTGGCTTGAGCATGTTGAAACTTTGTCAGAATGTTTGTCTTACGGATATATAGGCCAAGTTTGAAACGGGGTCATGTCCAGTCAAAAACTAGGTCACTAGGTCAAATTTAAGGAAAATCTTGTTTACACTCTAAAAGCCACATTTTTGGCTTGAGCATGTTGAAACTTTTTTAGAATGTTTGTCTTAGTGCTATCTAGGCCATGTTTGAAACTGGGTCATGTTCGGTCAAAAACTAGGTCACCAGCACAAATTTAAGGAATATTTTGTTGACATTTAGGTGAGCGATCCAGGGCCTCTTGTTTTAGTAAAATGACGTATTGTTTATTTAATTAAAGTTAAATTCAATGTCATATTATTCTAGACACAAACATTTTATGATGTTTTCCGTTTAATGATATTAGTTTTAATGTAAAATTAGTAAACCTGTTTAGCCATTTCACATACAGCAAATCTGCAGCAGAAAGCTTTAAAACATTTAGTCATAACTATGGAAATTCTATAAATGAAAGAACAATAATTAGATAAAGATGAAAACATTTTTGCAAAAGGAGAAATTGTTTATCGATCGCCAGACACTGCGCATATGCCGTTTGTTGACGGTGCATCTTGAAATTCTACCCGTAAATATTGTCCGCGTCATCATAATAAACTTCCTACATAACGAAATACAGTTTGTACATAGCATAACAAAAAGGGTACATATCACAATAAAACAAATCACACAACAAAATACAGTATGTACATGCCATAATAAAATACGTACACACAATAATAAAGTATGTACACAACAAGATGCAGTATGTAAAGAACATAATACAGAAGTATGTACAGAACATAATATAGTATGTACATGATATAATAAAGCATGTACACAGCATAATAAAGTATGTACATGACATTATGAAATATGTACATAGCATAATAAAGCATGTACACAACATAATAAAGGGTGCACACAATATAATAATAATCGTCATAATAAAGTATGTACATGACATAATGAAGTATGTACAGAACATAATACAGTATGTTCATGACATAATAAAGTTTGTACTCAACATAATAAAGCATGTACACAACATAATGAAGTATTTACATGACATAATGAAGTATGTACACAGCATAATAAAGCATAATTATACACAACATAATAAATTAATAAATAAAGGGTGCACACAATACAATAATAATCGTCATTATAAGATAGTTGAGGCGTTCCATATCATGGGGTCTATTTATATGGGGCCCAAGAAATATATCCCACTCTGAGGTTTAAAACAGACACCCCGCAACTACACTTATTTCTGTATATATTTACTGTATTATCTATAATTTGGAGTTATTGTTGAGTGGTATATATATAAATTAAAAAACTTATACCGCGCATTGAGGTCTGTTATGTAACATATGCAGGGATCAAGCCATATTTCCCATTCTGTGGTTTTAAACAAACCCTCGCAAGTATACTTATTTCTGTATATTTACTGTATTATCTATAATTATACCCCCAAAAAACAAAGTTTTGGGGGGGTATATAGGAGTCACTGTGTCGGTCGGTCGGTCGGTATGTCGGTCGGTCGGTCGGAAGCCATATTTTGTCCGGACCATATCTTAACAATGCAACATAGGATTTGAACGAAACTTCATAGGATGATACAACACATTGAGAGGAAGTGCGGTGTACAGGAACCATAACTCTATTTTATCTAAATACAAAGTTATTGCCCTTTGTTACTTTTTCTTATTCGTAGAGTCTTGTCCGGAGCATAACTTTAAAACTAATTGTTGGAATTTAATAAAACTTCATAGGATGATACAACACATTGAGAGGAAGTGCAGTGTATAGGAACCATAACTCTATTTAATCTAAATAAAGAGTTATTGCCCTTTGTTACTTTTTCTTGTCCGGAGAATTACTTAATAACTAACAGATGGAATCTAATAAAACTGCATACAATGGTAGAGCATAATCAGAGGAAGTGCAGTGTACAAGAACCATAACTCTAATTTACATAATTACTGAGTTATTGCCCTTTGTTACTTTTTCTTATTCGTAGAGTCTTGTCCAGAGCATAACTTTAAAACAAATTGTTGGAATTTAATTAAACTTCATAGGATGATACAACACATTGAGAGGAAGTGCGGTGTACAGGAACCATAACTCTATTTTATCTAAATACAGAGTTATTGCCCTTTGTTACTTTTTCTTGTCCGTAGAATTACTTAATAACTAATAGATGGAATCTAATAAAACTACATATAATGGTAGAGCATAATCAGAGGAAGTGCAGTGTACAAGAAACATAACTCTACTTTACATAATGACAGAGTTATTGCCGTTTGTTACTTTTTCATATTCGTAGAGTCTTGTCCGGAGCATAACTTTAAAACTAATTGTTGGAATTTAATAAAACTTCATAGGATGATACAACACATTGAGAGAAAGTGCAGTGTACAGAAACTATAACTCTATTTAATCTAAATACAGAGTTATTGCCCTTTGTTACTTTTTCTTGTTTACAGAGTTATGGCCCTTTTGTTGGTCGGTCGTAAACCATATTTTGAGTCAAGGTGCTGTTTTGGGGGTATTTATCATCTTCAGTGATATTTCTAGTTTGGATTTATTGTTGCGGAATATTTATAATTTTCAATACTTACACCCTGCATTGAGGTCTGTTATATAACATATGCAGGGCTCAAGCCATATTTCCCATTCACTGGTTTAAACAAACACCCAGCAACTATACTTATTTCTGTATATTAACTGTATTATCTATATTTTGGATTTATTGTTGCGGGGTATATATAATTTTCAATACTTATACCCTGCATTGAGTTCTGTTATATAATATATGCAGGGCTCAAGCCATATTTCCCATTTACTGGTTTAAACAAACACCCCGCAACTACACTTATTTCTGTATATTTACTGTATTATCTATAATTTGGAGTTATTGTTGCAGTGTATATATAATTTTCAAAACTTTTACCCTGCATTGAGGTCTGTTATATAACATATGCAGGGCTCAAGCCATATTTCTCATTCTGTGAATTTAAACAAACACCCAGCAACTACACTTATTTCTGTATATTAACTGTATTATCTATAATTTGGAGTTATTGTTGCAGTGTATATATAATTTTCAAAACTTTTACCCTGCATTGAGGTCTGTTATATAACATATGCAGGGCTCAAGCCATATTTCTCATTCTGTGAATTTAAACAAACACCCAGCAACTACACTTATTTCTGTATATTAACTGTATTATTTATAATTTAGAGTTATTGTTGCGGGGTATATATAATTTCAATACTTATACCTTGTCATGGGACCCAAGAAATTTATCCCATTCTGAGGTTTAAAACAGACGCCCCACAACTATACTTATTTCTGTATGTTTACTGTATTATCTATAATTTGGACTTATTAATTGTTGCGGGGTATATATAATTTCAATACTTATACCTTGTCATGGAGCCCAAGAAATTTATCCCATTCTGAGGTTTAAAACAGATGCCCAACAACTATACTTATTTCTGTATGTTTACTGTATTATCTATAATTTGGACTTATTAATTGTTGCGTGGTACATGTATATATAAATTACAATAATTTTACCCTGCATTGAGGTCTATTATATAACATAATGCAGGGCTCAAGCCATATTTCCCATTCTGTGGTTTTAAACAAACACCCCTCAACTACACTTATTTCTGTATATTTCCTGTATAATCTATAATTTGGAGTTATTGTTGCAGGGTGTATATAATTTTCAATACTTATGCCCTGCATTGAGATCTGTTATATAACAAATGCAGGGCTCAAGCCATATTTCCTATTCTGTGGTTTTAAACAAACACCCCTTAACTACACCTATTTCTGTATATTTACTGTATTATCTTTAATTTGGAGTTATTGTTGCGGGGTATATATAATTTTCAATACTTATACCATGTCATGGGGTCTATATATATATGAGGCCCAAGAAATATATCCCACTATGAGGTTTAAAACAGACGCCCCACAACTTTAATTATTTCTGTATATTTACTGTATTATCTATAATTTGGATTTATTGTTGAGGAATATTTATAATTTTCAATACTTATACCCTGCATTGAGGTCTGTTATGTAACATATGCAGGGCTCAAGCCATATTTCTCATTCTGTGAATTTAAACAAACACCCAGCAACTACACTTATTTCTGTATATTAACTGTATTATCTATAATTTGGAGTTATTGTTGCAGTGTATATAATTTTCAAAACTTTTACCCTGCATTGAGGTCTGTTATATAACATATGCAGGGCTCAAGCCATATTTCCCATTCTGTGGTTTTAAAACAAACACCCCGCAACTGCACTTATTTCTGTATATTTACAGTATGACCTTTAATTTGGAGTTATTGTTGTGGGGTATATATAATTTCAATACTTATACCTTGTCATGGGTCTATATATATGGGGCCCAAGAAATATATCCCACTCTGAGGTTTAAAACAGACGCCCCACAACTATATTTATATCTGTATGTTTACTGTATTATCTATAATTTGGACTTATTAATTGTTGCGGGGTATATATAAATTGCAATACTTATACCCTGCATTGAGGTCTGTTATAAAGCATATGCAGGGCTCAAGCCATATATTTCCCATTCTGTGGTTTTACACAAACACCCCACAACTACACTTATTTCTGTATATTTCCTGTATTATCTATAATTTGGAGTTATTGTTGCGGGGTATATATACTTTTCAATACTTATACCCTGCATTGAGTTCTGTTATATAACATATGCAGGGCTCAAGCCATATTTCCCATTCTGTGGATTTAAACAAACACCCCGCAACTACACTTATTTCTGTATATTTCCTGTATTATCTATAATTTGGAGTCATTGTTGTGGGGTATATATAAATTGCAATACTTATACCCTGCATTGAGGTCTGTTATGTAACATATGCAGGGCTCAAGCCATATATTTCCCATTCTGTGGTTTTAAACAAACACCCCGCAACTACACTTATTTCTGTATATTTACAGTATAACCTATAATTTGGAGTTATTGTTGTGGGGTATATATGAATTGCAATACTTATACCTAGTCATGGGCCAAAGAAATATATCCCACTCTGAGGTTTAAAACAGACGCCCCACAACTATACTTATATCTTTATGTTTACTGTATTATCTATAATTTGGACTTTTTAATTGTTGCGGGGTATATATAAATTGCAATACTTATACCCTGCATTGAGGTCTGTTATAAAGCATATGCAGGGCTCAAGCCATATATTTCCCATTCTGTGGTTTTACACAAACACCCCACAACTACACTTATTTCTGTATATTTCCTGTATTATCTATAATTTGGAGTTATTGTTGCGGGGTATATATACTTTTCAATACTTATACCCTGCATTGAGTTCTGTTATATAACATATGCAGGGCTCAAGCCATATTTCCCATTCTGTGGTTTTAAACAAACACCCCACAACAGTTACTACACTTATTTCTGTATATTTCCTGTATTATCTATAATTTGGAGTCATTGTTGCGGGGTATATATAATTTTCAATACTTATACCTTGTCACGGGGTCTATATACATGGGGCCCAAGAAATATATCCCACTCTGAGGTTTAAAACAGACGCCCCACAACTATTCTTATTTCTGTATATTTACTGTATTATCTAAAATTTCATTTTGGATTCATTGTTGCGGAGTATTTACAATGTTCAATACTTATACCCTGTTTGATGTCTGTTATATAACATATGCAGGGCTCGAACCATATTTCCCATTCTGTGGTTTTAAACAAACACCCCACAACTACACTTATTTCTGTATATTTACTGTACTATCTATAATATAGAGTTATTGGTGCGGGGTATATATATAATTTTCAATACTTACACCTTGCATTGAGGTCCAAGTGTTATATAACATATGCAGGGCTCAAGCCATATATTTCCCATTCTGTGGTTTTAAACAAACACCCTACAACTACACTTATTTCTGTATATTTACTGTATTGTCTATAATTTGGAGTTATTGTTACGGGGTATATATACTTTTCAATACTTATACCCTGCATAGAGGTCTGTTTTATAACATATGCAGGGCTCAAGCCATATTTCCCTTTTGGGTTCTGTACACTCAGTGCTACACAAACAAAGGTTTATTTAGGGACTACAGTACTGTAGATCAGCAAGTCAGCTGATGCATTTAGCGTAATTTGCCCTATCACACCTCAAACATCAAATATGATATTATTAATTGCAATAAGAACAATGAGTAAGAAATTATTATAATATACTGGTCACACTAAAATTAATCATGTATTTTAACAAGTTACGAAATATTTAATTTCAACAAAGATATATCATTAAAAAAAATAAGACTACAATATTATATCAAATGTAGATTGATTTTCAATACCGGTAGCTATGAATTCACTTATAATACCAGGTTATGAATTCACCAAATATACAGGTTACAAATTAACTGTAACTGGCATGATTCTGTCTGCATCTCCAAAAACTGCACTTTTTAATAACATACATCTACATTTTGACTGATCACAATGCAGTTTCAGAAATGTTTCCTACAGCACCCTACACACACATATAAAGTTGAAAACAGTGTCACTGTGATCGTGATACATGATCAATTTCTTATTTTACCACAATGTTTTCAAAATGTGTCTATATTATGAATAATGGAAAAGATTTTATTAAGATGGCTTTACATGTTCATACATATATATTTGAAGGTAATGATTATGTTCTTTCTTTTTAACAGGGAAGAGCGATGACCAAATCAGTCAAGATTATATTGTGAAAATAAACATGGGCTACAGAACACAGTTTAGATTAGTTTAGCAGAGAAATGTGTTAAGTTAAAACTACCATTTGAGGTATCACCAAGCCCTCCATCTCTAAACAAGTTTTTAGCAGCAGAACCACTGCTTGATTAATTGACCCATCTCCATCTAAAGGTATGAGGAAAATGCTGCAAAAACATGATATGTGTAAAACTGAGGCCAAAATTTATACAAAAACTTGTACATGATATCAACAGACTGAGAATGGAAATCACTGTACTCAAAGAAATGAAGTATAAAATGAGGTTTTCAAAATTCACTGAAGAGGAATTGAAATTTTTCACTGGGCTTTCCATCCAATGCATGGATATGCTTCCAATGGCTGTTAGTGTACGTCAAGGAAGTGCTACCAAAATCTAAACTATTTTATGATTGTGACATGTTAATACTCACTCTGATGAAAGTCGGATTAAACCCACCACAGAAAGATCTTGCTTATAAATTTGGAATATCAGTCATCAATGACTTCTTACCTTTATACAGCTAGCCTTGACAGGATGAGGATACTAATTGGCGATCACAGTGTTTTAACCCTTTCCCTGATACATCAATTCTGCAGCAGATGACTTTGAACATATTTTGTCAAAAATTGAAAATTTCTATAATTAAATGGATAACCTGACTTAAAGTGGAATACATTGTGGCAAAAGGAGAAATTGCACATCTTTAGTCACAATGTTTTCAAAAAGCTGCCTGCTGCAGAAGCATCAAAAAGCGTCGAGGGAAAGGGTTTAAAGACACTTTTCAATAATTGACTGCATGTAAGTTTTTATTGCTGCCCCATCCGACTTCGAAGAAAACAATGCAACATATAGCTCATACAAACACACCCACACTCTTATCTGATCAAGTGCTATTGTGGTTATTTAAATTTATTCAGCATGGTGATCTTGTGTTGGCTGACCATGGTTTTAAGCTCGAATATTCGAACTATCACACCTATATAAACAATCAAGTATGATAACTCGATCCAGCTTTTTATGCAAGTTATTGCCCTTTTTGGACTCCATATCTCAGTAACTTAAAAAGCGGTTGAATAGTCGAGCGCGCTGTCGCTGTCCTCCGACAGCTCTTGTTTAATTGTTGATGAACTAAATGAGATTGGCGCAGGACTTGTTATATCAGCATGTATCAGAGACAGAGCACAGTTGGATGTAGAATGAGGAAGAAAAATCTTAAAGGTTTGGAGAGACTGAAAGGATTCGAATATGGTAACCAATGCTGACAGTTTTATGACAATTTTCCCTACAATTATCGTGAACTTAAGCTTTTGTCTTGTGAATTAATCTATTGATGTGAATCAGTGTTGTTTGTTGTTGTAAAATTTTATACACCAGACGGCTCTTTGAAAACAAAGTGACAAAAGGAAGAAATGCACAAAACATACAATTTCTCCTTATGCCACAATCTTTTCCACTTTTCGTCATAGCTCATCCATTCAATTTTAGAGATTTTCCTTCTTTTGACAAAATATGTTCAAAGCCTTCTGCTGCAGAATTGTCGAAAGAGGGAAAGAGTTAAACAATACCCCCTTTTTGGCATCATTAGCTCCACTGGCTGAAGGCCAGTCGAGCTTAATATGTCATGGGGAATTGTCCGTCGTGCGTGCGTGCGTTAACTTTTTCCTTTAAACAACTTCTTCTCCCTAACCACTTGGCCAATTTGGTTTAAACTTTGTAGGAAGCATCCTCTCAATGTCCTCTTAAAAATTCCTTCAATTTTTTTTTATCCATTCATAATTCTGGTTTCCATGGCAACCGAAAGAAAAAAAATAGTGAAAACTTAAAAAATCTTCTTCTCCGAAAGTGGTTGGCTAATTTTCAAATAATTCAAATGTTCCTTGGGCGACCCTTTATTAGATTCCTTCAAGAAATGTCGATAGGTCGAAAAACATGGCCGCCAGGGGGGCGGGGCTATTTTGCCTTATATGGCTAAAGTGAAAACTTAAAAAATCTTTTTCTCCAAAAGTGACTGGCCGATTTTCAAATAATTTTGTACAAATGTTCCTTGGGTGACCCTTTATTAAATTCCTTCAAGAAATGTTGATTGGTCGAAAAACATGGCCTCCAGGGGGTGGGGCTATTTTGCCTTACATGGCTATAGTGAAAACTTAAAAAATCTTCTTCTCCGAAAGTGTCAGGTAAATTTTAAAATAATTCTATAGAAATGTTCCTTGGGTGACCCTCTATTAGATTCCTTCAAGTCATGTTGATTGGTCGAAAAACATGGCCGCCAGAGGGTGGGGTATTTTGCCTTATATGGCTATAGTTAAAAAAATCTTCTCCTCCAAAAGTGTTCAGCCGATTTTTTTTTGCGAAAATGTTCCTTCGGTGACCCTGTATCAGATTCCTTCAAGCATTGTTAATTGGTAAAAAAACATTGCCGCAAGAGGGCGGGGCTTTTTTGCCTTATAGCTAAATTCAAAACTTAAAAATCTTCTCCTAAAGTGTCAGGCCGATTTTCAAATAATTTTCTAGGAATGTTCTTTGAGTGTTCTTTGAGTGACCCTTTATCAGCCAGTTCTAAGGGCTTATGCAGTGGCTTCTTGTCAGCGCATGCGTCTGTCCGTAAACAATTTCTTGTTAACACGATACAGTCTTATCTCAATCAAACGTATGCAGTAGTTAGATATCCATGAGAGCTTGGTTCCTTTCGCAAACCAGGCGGATCTGCCCTTGATAAATAAGTCAAAAGCGAGTCAAAATAAAGTAAATGCAATACCCAAAATATCGGATTATTTATTTTATGTTAGATGTGTCATAACTTAGTGTTTTTAAACAACCACAATAGTAATATGATCAAAACATTTAATTTGTTTCTTTCTAATAATAACTCATCCTCCCATGTGATTTCTGAAAAGCTATTAAAAATGGAAGTCGGTTTCTGCCACGGCGACTAATAATAGAGTCGACCTGGCCACCACCACCAAACCGGGACGACTGTACAAACGAGTCTGATTCGACAAGGTGAACGTGTCCTAACATCCTGTCGTGGATTTATTAAAATATTTAACTTATCATAAAAATCAATTCTTTAATTAAATAATATCTATAAGTAGAAGAATAGCTTGTTAGCTCACCTGAGCTTTGCTCAAGGTGAGTTATTGTGATCGCCTGATGTCCGTCGTGCGTCGTCCGTCAACTTCTTCTCCTCAGTAACCAGTGCGTCAATTTGGATGAAACTTCACAGGAAGCATCCTCTCAATGGCCTCACCAGATTTCCTTCAAATTTTTGGGATCCATGCAGAATTCTGGTTTCCATGGCAACAAAATGAAAAAAATAGTGAAAAGTTAAAAAATCTTCTTCTCCAAAACCGTCAGGCCAATTTTCAAATAATTTTGTAGAAATGTTCTTTGGGTGACCCTCTATCAGATTCCTTGAAGCCATGTTGATTGGTCGAAAAACATGGCTGCCAGGGGGTGGGGCTATTTTGCTGTATATGGCTTTAGTGAAAACTTAAAAAATCTTCTCCTCCAAAAGTGTCTGGCCGATTTTCAAATAATTTTGTTGAAATGTTCCTTGGGTGACCCTCTATCAGATTCCTTGAAGCAATGTTGATTGGTCGAAAAACATGGCCGCCAGGGGGTGGGGCTATTTCGCCTTATATGGCTATAGTGAAAACTTAAAAAATCTTCTCCTCCAAAAGTGTCGGGCTGATTTTCAAATAATTTTGTAGAAATGATACTTGGGTGCCCCTTAATCAGATTCCTTGAAGACATGTTGATTGGTCGAAAAACATGGCCGCCATGGGGTGGGGCTATTTTGCCTTATATGGCTATAGTGAAAACTTAAAAAATCTTCTCCTCCAAAAGTGTCTGGCCGATTTTCAAATAATTTTATAGAAATGATCCTTGGGTGACCCTCTATCAGATTCCTTGAAGCCATGTTGATTGGTCGAAAATGACCGCCCGGGGGTGGGGCTATTTTGCCTTATATGGCTATAGTGAAAACTTAAAAAATCTTCTCCTCCAAAAGTGTCAGGCTGATTTTCAAATAATTTTGTAGAAATGTTCCTTGGGTGACCCTCTATTAGATTCATTGAAGCCATGTTGATTGGTCGAAAAACATGACTGCCAGGGGGTGGGGCTATTTTTTATATATATAGCAGACATCCAGCAGGAACCATCACTGTGATATTGAATCTCGACCATACAACGGATCAAAAGGACCAAGACCAGTCGAGATCTGCACTGAAGCGACCAGACCCACTCTGAATCCTCACGACCTGGGATATGATCTGAGTTGGGATATGGTTTAACCGTCCCTGCCAGTCATGTCTCTATTTGTGTTGATTTTCATTCATCATTAATTGGAACTTACATGAGAAGGATTCACTCAATGATCTAGCATCTACTGTTTATTAGCTCACCTATGCACAAAGTGCAAGGTGAGCATTTGTGATCACTGAATGTCCGTCCGTCCGTCTGTTAACAATTTCCTACAAATGACTTCTACTAAACCAATGGACAGATATCAAAAAAACTTCACAGGAATGGTCCTTAGGTGGTCCCCTTTCAAAGTTGTTCAAAGAATTTAAATCCAAGTAGAACTTTGGCTGTTGCGGCATCAGAAAAGGGGAAAATTGCCAAATATTAAAAAATCTTCTTGTCCAAATGTGCTTGCCCGATTTTGAAAACTATTTTGAAGAAATGTTTCTTAGGGAAACCTCTTCCAAGATTGTTCAAATATTTCGATCCGTTGAAAAACATGGCGGGAAGGGGGTGGGACTTGTTTTCCTTATATGTGCATTGTTAAAACTTTAAAATTCTTCTTGTCCAAAAGTACTGGCCAGATTTCAAAATAACTTCACTGAAATGGTCCTAAGGTGGTCCCCTTTCAATGTTGTTCAAAGAATTTAATTCCAAGTAGAACTTTGGTTGCTTCGGCATAAGAAAAGGGGAAAATTGCCAAATCTTAAAAAAAATGCTTGTCCAAAAGTGCTGGCCCGATTTAAAACTATTTTGCAAAGATGTTCCTAAGGGCACCCTCTATGAAGATTGTTTAATTATTTCTGATCCGTTCAAAAAGTTGGCCGCAACGGCATATTATGAATCGGATAGATCGGGTGAACGATCCAGGGCCATCATGGCCCTCTTGTATTTTGTCTGTCATCTGACAGTCTAGCAGGTAAGTCTTTAGAGCCAGAAATGTGGATGTCTGGAGCGCCTTAGATGGGAACAGTATATTTTTAGCTCACCTATGCACGAAGTGCAAGGTGAGCTATTGGGATCACATTTTGTCCAGCGTCCGTTTGTCGTGCGTTGTGCGTCGTCAACATTTACCCTTGTTAACACTCTACAGGCTACATTTGGCATCCAATCACCATGAAAGTTTGTCAGAATATTCGTCTCCATGAAAGCCCGGACAAGTTCGAAACTGGGTCATGTCCAGTCAAAAACTAGGTCACTAGGTCAAATTTAAGGAAAATCTTGTTAACACTCTTGAAGCTTTATTTTTTGATTGAGCATGTTGAAACTTTGTCAGAATGTTTGTCTTAATGATATCTAGGTCAAGATCAAACTGGGTCATGTCTGGTCAAAAACTAGGTCACCAGGTCAACTTTAAGGAAAATATTGTTAACACTCTGGAAGCTATACTTTTGGATTGAGCATGTTGAAAATTTGTCAGAATGTTTGTCTTAGTGATATCTAGGTCAAGTTCGAAACTGGGTCATGTCCGGTCAAAAACTAGGTCACTAGGATAAATTTATGGAAAACCTTGTTAACACTCTGGAAGCTAATTTTTTTATTGAGCATGTTGAATCTATGTCAGAATGTTTGTCTTAGTGATATCTAGGTATCTAAGTTCGAAACTGGGTCATATCCGGTTAAAAGAAAGGTCACTTGGTCAAATTTAAGGAAATTCTTGTTAACACTCTGGAAGCCACATTTTTGGCTGTAGCCTGTTGAAACTTCGTCAGAATGTTTGTCTTAGGGATATATAGGCCAAGTTTGAAACTGGGTCATGTCCAGCCAAAAACTAAGTCACTAAGTCAAATTTAAGGAAAATCTTGTTTATACTCTAAAAGCCACATTTTTAGCTTGAGCATGTTGAAACTTTGTTAGAATGTTTGTCTAAGTGATATCAAGGCCATGTTTGAAACTGGTTCACATTCGGTCAAAAACTAGGTCACCAGGTCAAATTTAAGGAAAATCTTGTTGACATTTAGGTGAGCGATCCAGGGCCATCATGGCCCTCTTGTTTATTGAGCATGTTGAATCTATGTCAGAATGTTTGTCTTAGTGATATCTAGGTCAAGTTCGAAACTGGGTCATATCCGGTTAAAAGAAAGGTCACTAGGTCAAATTTAAGGAAATGCTTGTTAACCCTCTGGAAGCCACATTTTTGGCTTGAGCACATGTTGAAACTTTGTCAGAATGTTTGTCTTAGTGATATCTAGGCCATGTTTGAAACTGGTTCACGTTCAGTCAAAAACTAGGTCACCAGGTCAACTTTAAGGAATATCTTGTTGACATTTATGGTAGCGATCCAGGGCCATCATGGCCCTCTTGTTTATTGAGCATGTTGAATCTATGTCAGAATGTTTGTCTTAGTGATATCTAGGTCAAGTTCGAAACTGGGCCATATCCGGTTGAAAGCAAGGTCACTAGGTCAAATTTAAGGAAATTCTTGTTAACACTCTGGAAGCCACATTTTTGGCTTAAGCATGTTGAAACTTTGTTAGAATGTTTGTCTTAAGGATATATAGGCCTAGTTTGAAACTGGGTCATGTCTAGTCAAAAACTAGGTCACTTGGTCAAATTTAAGGAAAATCTTGTTTACACTCTAAAAGCCACATTTTTGGCTTGAGCATGTTGAAACTTTGTCAGAATGTTTGTATTAGTGATATCTAGGCCATGTTCTGGGTCATGTTCGGTTAAAAACTAGGTCACCAGCACAAATTTTAGGTATATCTTGTTGACATTTAGGTTAGCGATCCAGGCGTGTGTTTTATTCACGCCTATATGAATGAAAGAGTTAAATAACACAATACAGTATTTTGAATAAACTTCAGTTACAGAAATAGAGACCAAATAGTGACGTGAATAATTGCGAAGCAATAACATTTGAGAAACAATGGGAAATTCATAAGTGCCACTCAAGCAGAAAATAAACATTATAGACTCTGCGTAATGTTTTGAATCAATTCAGTCTATGCAGGCTAATATGGACTTAAACATTCCGTCTACGTGGGATTAAGGTAAAGAACTATAAAAAAATCCAAAACAGGCGAAGAGTCTGTGCAATAAGCCTGTGTGTCATGCTTAGGCTGATCTTGGTCGATACTTAATACAGATTCAAAAATGTTGGTTTTCTCGTGGGACATCTATTATAATATATACATTTAACAATTTTACAAAAGATATTCACACCATGTAGATCGTCGTACACCTTGGACACAACCACTTTCTGCTAGGTTTTCACATGACATCAACACAGTGAGCACGTTCTCATTTTATATAGTTAGAGAGACATCAGGAGGAATATTAGTTACCTTTTTATGTTTTAACTTTGATGTTAAAAGATCAGACACAATGTGCACTAACAAAAACGGATTACACCTTTTCACTACATTTGTAACGAAGGCTTCATCTATTTGGACTCTTATTATAACCCGAGGGCTGTATCATTAGCACAAAGTCACAATATTTAGTTTCAAAAACAAGCATTTGAAAGTGATCTATGTGTTGTTTTAAAGTTGTGTCAAGACAGAAGTCTTTGTCTGATATGGCGGCTTCCCGTGTTGTTTAAATGGACATTAATGCCAAAACAGTAACATTTAACCATCTCCATCTGCAGTTGCCCCATAAGCGGATTCAGTGCGCTTCACAAGGATTCAGACTTGGAACAGTTCAAGTTGATACTTTATAAGTGGTAAAGTTCTCACCGTCGAAATGTTTGCAAATTCACTAAATTATCCATAATCTCCGTTGTTTAATAAACCTATAAACGCACTGTCCAGCCGTTATTTTGATTTATTTTGCATACCCTTTATCTAACACTCATTACAGTATGTATAAGTGAATGAAAGTAATGACAACTCTGGAAGATTGCATCATACCTGATAATTGCGATTCATTCTAAATGAAAAAGTAAGAAGCAGTATGAGACTGATGACTAAAGATAACAAACATTTTTAATTTTAAATGTGTGTTGATGAAATTACGTCCAAATTGTATGAAGAACTCATTCACATATTATAGTAAATATATATGGAATGATATCCCATGTGACATACGAGGATCGCTTAGAGTTAAAACGTTTAAGGAAAAATACAAAAAATGTTTACTGCAGTATTGAGTTTTTACCTATTTGAATTATATATGACTATTAGCTGGGAAGACTGAAAACGTTTTCAGTCTTCCCAGCTATTAGTTATAATGAAATTTTGTCATATTAAGACTATAAGCTACTGAGTGTCTGTCGCGAAAGTGATAACGAGTTAAATGTTATGTATGAGTGTCTGTGTATATGTATATATATATGTATGAGGATATGTATGTGCATGTAAATATATGGGTATTTTATTTGTGAACATGTATGTTTGTGTATGTGTGTGTGTGTGTGTGTGTGAGAGTGTCTATCCGTAATATGTAGCGATTTTCACCTAATACACACTCGCAAATGTAGCTCACACAAATTATGTAGCACATTAGTATGTGCTACAAATGTTTCAAATCGTCTAGGCATCGGGTTACATTGTAATGGGCTATAAATTGGCTTTATGGAAGGTAGTTCGAACAAGAATCTCATGCGCTATTCGTTTTCGATATTAGATTAATCAGTGTGACGTAAATGCTGAAATGCAATGTGCTACATATGTAGGATGTTGACGAACACACATACCCGCACTGGGCGTGTTATGTAGCACTTTGTAAAATTAATGATAGACGAGTGTATCGCTTATAATTCGTTGGCAAATAATGTGCCCTTTTGTCGAAAACTAATCCCATTGTGACATTTTAATGTTCTGCAAAAATATGCACGATTTACTAATACACACCGTGCTACATTTTAATGTGTGTGTAAGTAAACCATGTGCTACTTCCTTGGTGACTTGCAGAATCGCCATTGTGCTACAAATAATGTATGTGTTAAATTGCGTAAAATACACACACGTGTTATAGTCTATATCTTTTCCATTTGTCAAAAAAAGGATACTAAATATCATTTAAGTGTTTTACACAGATGTTTTGCTTTACAATATATAACGTATGCTTCCTGTGACAAAGGAAGCCATCACGAGTCCAGTGCAAAGCTGCAATTTCCCAGTGTAATTGGTGTAATTAATGAAACGCATGTGTCGGCAAGTCTTTACAAAACAAAAAAGGATGTGTTGAGAAATTTAGATATCAAATTTAATAAAATTTATTTTATTTAAAATAATTAATTTATATCTCTCATATGAATACAATTTACGCAACTACACTTAAAACTGTTAAGAATGCAGGACTTGATCAACCTGCACACTGCACCGTTTTACTCCAGGAAAACCTCTCAACATTGAGAATACTGTTACAGTTATACGAATGATGTCTCTTCAATTATCAAGTAATTACTAGATGCCACAGGTCAATTAGGACCACTAAGGCACAGCAAGGGAGCCATAAATTACATAAACACTGACCACCAGACTTTGCAGACTCTGTTTATTGTTTGATTGCTGTTATATCAATTTCTGAATGCTGAAGATGCACAGTGCAAAAATAAATACATGCCAGTAGTGAATACAGTTTTTGTGATTGCAATAATATTTTTTTTAATTTTAAAAAGTTACATGTACAAACGTTGAAGAAAGGAAAGATAACTTTTATTTTTGTTCATAATTTGTTTCTTTTCTTTATGAATGAATTTAATCTTTGACAATATAAAAGTTGAATGTAATCTATAATTACCATTATTGTTTTTATTAAATATTATTCGGTACCATGAAGTGGTGACTTTTCAAAATATCAATTTAAGGCCAACATTTTTTTATTTTCTGTTTTACGAGAATGCCTGTCCAATTTTTTCCAAAAATGAAATAAAATAAAACAGTTTTGAGTTTATTTTATTTTCTTATTATTTGCCCACCTCATTATTTGAGTTGAATAGAAATAAAATTGACAATATTTTTTAGAGAAACACAGAAAATCATGGTCTATCAGAGGTTTAAATAAAGCGTGTTATTCTGTATTTCTAACATTCTAAGCATTTGTTTCAAAGTTTCCCCAGAATTTGTTAAACACACTGTCGGGGTTGGTGGGAGAGGTACCCCTCCCGCTTTTGCAATATGAACGTTCATCTTGTAAGATGATAAAACTGCATTTTCTATCACTATTATGTAGTTGTAGCAAAAAAAATAATGTTGCCTTTTTATTTTTTTATTTTTTTTATTTTTCTTTGGTAGTGTGCTCAATAAAGAGTCTTTAAGTTTTATTTTTATTTCGCCCTACCAACCCAATTTTTTTACAAAAATTCTCGTAAAACAGAATATAAAAAAATGTTGGCCTAATACTTCTATATCAATATTGCATACACTGCTCCCTATATATTAACCTTTTTTACTGTAAATGTATTTCTTACTCTGCAAATGTTACAAGGAATTGTTTGTTAATCTTATTCAAGTTAATTTTTTATCCTACTTATTATGGTACGGATTTAATACGGATTTAATCAAAATTTGAGTGAAAATATGTAAGCGCCCGGTTAGCTCAGTTGGGAGGGCATTCTCCCCTACATCTCTGTACTCGCAGGGCCGGCCATGAGTTTGTGTCCCGGTCAGGGTGCACATTGAGTGCACATTTTTTCTAACTCTGTGACATTTAGGAGTTTCGAGTGTCACTTTTGGTCGAGGGTCGAGTGTCGAGTAAGAAAAGTCAAGTGTCGAGTAAGAATGTCGAGTGTCGAGTAAAAACGGTCGAGTGGTATCTACTTCTCATTTACACATCCAGTTTGCAAAAGTAAGCATATTATAACATGAAATAAATGTGTTTCAAAAATATGATTTGCAGTGTCAATTAAATACATAAATATATATGGATGTTCCATAAAGTTACAGTTCCCTTTTTAACTTTTCCAATGTAAAGTAAATGTAAACTGTACTGTTATATAACATAAGTGCAGAAAATTATCAAACTAAATGAAAATGAGTTGTGACCCATTTAACAACCCAAAATATGGTTCTTTTCTTACCCGACACTCGACCATTCTTACTCGACACTCGACCTTTCTTACTCGACACTCGACCATTATTTCTCGACACTCGACCAGTCTTACTCGACACTCGACCATTCTTAATCGACACTCGACCATTCTTACTCGACACTCGACCATTCTTACTCAACACTCGACCTTTCTTACTCGACACTCTACCATTCTTACTCGACACTCAACCATTCTTACTCGACACTCGACAATTCTTACTCGACCATTCTTACTCGACACTCAACCTTTCTTACTCGTCACTCGACCATTCTTACTCGACACTCGACCTTTCTTACTCGACACTCAACCATTCTTACTCGACACTCGACCATTCTTACTTGACCTTTCTTACTCGAGACTCGACCATTCTTACTCGACACTCGACCATTCTTACTGGACCATTCTTACTCGACACCCGACCATTCTTACTCGACCTTTCTTACTCGACCTTTCTTACTCGACACTCGACCATTCTAACTCGACCTTTCTTACTCGACACTCGACCATTCTTACTCGACACTTGACCATTCTTACTCGACACTCAACCTTTCTTACTCGACACTACCATTCTTACTCGACCATTATTACTCGACCATTCTTACTCGACACTCAACCTTTCTTACTCGACAATTAGAAACCCTCGTATTTCATTCACAAAAATATGCTTCCTTGATTTTCAAAATTTTACATATTTTCTGCAGATATTTTCAAATCAAACTTTTTAAATTTTATCTTTGGTGCAAAGTTATATAGGGATAGCATTAACACAGCTGCCTCAGTGTGCAGAAAGATATGACAGGTAATTATTGTAATGTATAATAATATAACGGAAATATTGTTGAAAGCAGCATAAAAACGTTCAAACAAACAAATAAACAACTCTTAACCCTTTCCCAACATATGTTCTGCAGCAAACAACTGTTGATACAAAATTATGCATAAACCTTTAAATATATATAAGTGAAAATTGATTTATTGAATAAGAGTTAAAATCATTGAAGTCAAATTAGAGAAATTGCTCATATTCAATTAATGTATTGTACTATCTGTAAACAGCAGCAAAAAATAAGAAAGGAATTTTGAACCAAGACAGCATCATTGTTACTTTACAGGCAGTTTGATTATACTTTCTGTTTCTGTGTAAAATGTGCAGACTTAGATTTTCATTGTATTTTTGACTACTCTAGCAGAAACTGATATTAAATAGCACCTTTTTCTGTCTGCAAAAAAGAGAAATAGTTTAAATAGTTTAGTGCAAATTAATTTTTGCATGTTTTCCTTCATTCTTGTATTACTTAGTAATCATCACAGTAAAGGAAAAAAAGAGCTTGAATTATAATGAAATAAATACTCGGTTTTAACTTCACTTAGACTTTCTTGTGATTCATAGAATAAAGGTTATAATGTAATCATGCCCTGCCCTGTATTTGATAAGATTGACCCAAACAGATCTGCTAAGATAATACACCATGAAGAATATGGGGTCACTGCCAGGGTATTATTAGGGACCCTGCTGAGGTGCTAACTATTAGTACAGTTACCTGCTTTTTGGTTTTTCTGGGTTTTCCTGGAGTAAATTGGTGTGCATGTGTGCTTCAGCCGTTCATTTTAATGTGTAGATCATATACATTTGTATGTTCATGTGCATATATTTGTCTGCACTATTTAGATATGTCACAATGCGTAATTTCGGAAGATTTTAATGCGCGAAAAGGTATTCATGCTTGTAATCATTTAGTATAAACTTAAACATGTTTAGAAAAAAATGCCATTGGCTTGCTTTACAACATCTTCCAAGATGTGTTAAATAACATAACATATTCCTTATTGGGCATACAAATACATAAATTTATAGCCACAACATAATGTTAAAAGGGAATTTTCAAGAGAAGAATTCGTGAAAATTAAATCTAATTATAATGTAACATCACTATCTTGTGAGTATCAAATTTCACATAATACATAGTAAAAGCAATACCACGATAATAATAATCCCTTCCTTTACTGATAAAATGAATGTATATTGTTTTACGGCGCATCGACAGCTAAGGTCATTTAATGCGCAATTAAATTTTATTATTCATGATCCCTGGGTTAACAAACCAGTACTAGGCTAGAAAATGTGCCTTGCCCAAGGGCACTCCACCATGACCGAATTGCAGCGACAGGGGATCGTACCAGGGACACCCTGTTTCGAAATCCCCAACGCTAACCAATCGACCACAGCGGATTCCTTTACTGATAAAAGTTATGGTCAATGTATAGACAAGGTAATTGTTATCTATCTGTATTGGAAAGTATGCGAGCAATGCGATCCACAGGGCAGTCTGCACGCATGTGCAGGCCGATCCTGGTATGCAACGCTAGCATAATCATAGGTCTGGGTTTCTCTATTTTTAGTAATATGTTAGGCGAGCAATGTGAACCAGAGATCGGACTGTTCAGACTGATCCTGGTCAACATCGCCAGCATAATCATTAGCCTGGTTTTGTCTTTATAATTAAGATATTAAGCTAGCAATGCGAAACAAAGGTCAGACTGCGCGCATATACAGGCTGGTTCTGGTCCACACAAACACACACAAACAAGTATTTTCACTATCACAGATACATCTTTTTACATAAATCAGAATAGTAACTAGAGATAACAATATAACATACAGGCGGACAGTGAAGACTCTGGTTAGAATGTACTTATACACAGGCTAATATGAATCTTTACTGTAGGCAGATATAATAGGACCGAAAATCGCCGATTGGGGTTAATAAAATACACGTACAGTGAAACCTCTCGGAAGCGACCTCTAGCGGTGGCATTCGGCTTTTCTAGAGAAGTGCCGCTATTCAGGGGTTTTAAACGTTTCCCTCATTTAAATGCATTTGGACGCATCTTAATGCAGACAACGTCGGAAAACATTGTGGAAAATAAACTGAATGCTCGAAACGATCATCATTTCTGTTTCCCACAATGTTTTCAACTCCACTCGAACATATTGTCGGTCTCAATTTTCTTTCATTCTACATGTACATCTCGTTTTATTAAGAATAGAACCAAACAGCTGCGCCCAAAGTTGCACTATCAAAGTAATGGGTATGTAGGCCGACTTGGCGAGTTGTAACTGTCAAAGCGACCTTAATTCCAGACTGACCTCAGCTTTTATTATCTTCCACTCACTTTGCACCTCGTGGGAACTTAATGAAGTCCCGCGCTATGTAATACTACAATGCTTCGCAATGAACACACAAAATGTTGTACTGAAAATGGAAAAAAGTGCCCGGGCACTTTATCAGCTTATTCTACGAATAATCAAATAAGAACATAAATGGGTCCAGGCAGGAGTCTAGTATAAATTCGTATTGATAAAGTGCGAAGATTCAGATTAAATCGCATAATTATGCTGCCTTATCTGAGTCTCTTCTTCTAGAAACCATTTACTTCAGCTGCCCAGAAATAACTTATGAACGATACATGCTAGTCCGGGAAAACGAAGTTCGCTAACTCAAAACAAATGTTCGATTTAAAGAAAAATATCAATTGTGGATGCTGATGATGCAACTACAGTAATGTCTTTAATAGCTCGCTACAGATACTTAAAAGCATGTACTTGTTTTTAATCAGTTTAAACTCACACTGTTTCAAATAATGAGCATATCATTGGACATCAATTAGCAAAATATCCAAGACAATGTCATCCTTTTTCCATAATGTTTCTTTACACATACGTCATTGGTCAGCAGACAGGACACCCCCGCTATCTTGCGGGGTTGTATAAGATATGCACGAGCATTTCTCATAAATAAAAAGAAAATCGTCCTTTTCTCCCGAACATTTTCAGCTACGACCGATGTAACTCCAGTTCCACAGTTTGTATATATTCATACATAGAAAAGAACAATGCAAAACAGGCGGGAAAATTGGCGAACAAACAACAAAAATGTCAAATCGTACATTGTTATCCCGAAAGCGTTATCGGCATATATGAGAAAACTACAGATAGCCCCTTCTGGCTTTCAATGAATGTAATGAAGCATCATGTTAAACTAACTTGACAATTATCCGTAATATAATTACGTATTGTGAGAAATGAATAAATATATACACATTTCTTATGGCCTTTTCCAGAGAATAGATTGAATAGATAGATTGGTTAGGTTTTAATACCGTGTCAGTAGTATTTTAGTTATATGGCGACAGGTCACATTTTCATACTGTCGGCCTGTGTCCTCTACAGAACTATCAATCAGATATATTCCTTGCACTGGTCTTCCAGAAATGCTATCTCCGCAATCTTGAATGCCAAATGAGGGAAATCACTTCTTCCGATTGAATCATTCTTTTTTTTAACCCTGTTTTAACCAACGACCTTTCTATACCAAGTAAGGACTAGGTCACTAAGAGAAAGAGGAATGGGGTTACATGTAGGTACTCAAAATAATGTAAGTACTGAGAGCCGGTCTTCAGCAAATTAATAGAACACATTGTGAGAAAAGAAAAGAAAATACTCTTTCGAGCAATTTCTCCTTTTTTCTCACATGTTTTTAAAAAGTCATCTGTGGCATGTATGTAAATATCGTAGAAAAGCCCAATTATGAGGAAAAGTGTTAATGTGTTTGATTTATTCTTTCAATACCATGTACTATCAACATAATATTATACTATGGCGGTTCAGTGATAATGTCAACAAAGGTTTTGTATGTCAACGGATTGTCACGGAGAATATTAGGTTCGGCGATTTAAAACACACGTGTTTATTATTAGACGTAATTGGACCACACAAGCGCTGTGCTCTGGTTATTTTGAAGCTCGACTGAATCTTCAAATTTGTGTTTTGTGAAACTGCTGCCCTGTATAGGTTCGAATCCTGGACATTTTATTCCGTATTGAAGTCACCAGCTACTATCTACATGAAGAATTGACAGACATGAGTAAATACAAATCACCTAGTATAGTACGTCAAATCTGTTTGTCCGTCCGTCTGTCCGTCTTCAAAATTTCAAAATCTTAACCATCAGGTAAATGACTCGTAGTTTTGTTACCATGGCCCGATATGCTTCAAATTTCACACTTGCATTTTTGGTCCTCAACTACCCTGCAACAAATCAACGCTTTTGCCGCCCCAGGTAAGCCCAGGGTCAAGGACACATACTTAGTGCATCTCAAAATCTTAACCGTCAGGCCAATGACCCACATTTTCTGTTTCAATGCCCCGATTTGTCCATAATTAAGAGTTGAAGGAATCGGTCGCGTTCGTCAGACGGCAAACCTCCCGACCGGCAGTGTTAAGCTACTGACCGCGACACCGCCAGCGATACATATGACGATAAAATCTTTTGTAAGACATATCCTTAGTCTAAATGATATTTCATTTATACGTACAACAAAAAAATACATTCACTTCTCCTATGTTCACACTAAACTGTCATTGGACAAACGATACTCGTTTTGAATGGTAACCCCTACCAAAACGAAATCTTAATGATTTTCGATAAATTGATCCACAAATCATTTTCGAGGATTCAGAAGCAGTTTCAGCACTATCCCTTTCCCCTAGGTGCGAAGAAATTGTTGGAGTAATTGCCAAAAAAAAGTGTCCATGCTCCCTTACTCAGAGCATTCTTCTTTCAAAATGTGAATGTTGCGCAAGGTGAAGTTTTTCTTTGACAGTTCAAAGACAGGAGTATGTATGATTTAGATCATGAAATAATTATGAACCTAAAACCAGAGCTGTTGATTATCATTTATTTTCGGATATTTTTCTTTCGAACAAGGTGAGCCACTGTGACTTATTTGTCCTCTTGCTTCGCGCTGTTTTTAATCATGTACAGCTCGCTGTGTTCACCATATCACAATTCGCTCGCTATTAAACTAAACCACTTGACAGCACTATGTCTACTTCAGTGTCGACTAAATTCATTTTCATGGAAAAAGCGGAGTTTGAAATTGCTCTGAAGAAGGTATACATGTATTTCTTATCCATAGTTTATGTATATGTGTGCTTAGTTTTTCACAATCTTACTATTGAATGTACTGTAAATATCTGATTGTTTAGGTGATATAATTTCGATCACCTTATAAGATATATATATTTAAATTTCTCTTTAAAACCAGTTTTCAGCTCAGTTTTACTTCTAGTGACTACATTTGGTGACTTAACTCGTAACATCTTGAGCAGACGACATTTGAACGCACAGTGTCAAAAGTAGTGAACTCATAGTATCAAAGATAGCGGAGAAGTTGCTCAGTTCCTTTATTTGCCTCAATGATTTCCTTACCTAATAACAATAATTCTAAAGGAATGTTTATATTCAACAAAGTTTTTTTAAGGTTTGTGCTGCAGATTTGTTTTATGTTTTATTAAGTTATTTAAAATTGTGAATTTGAAATGCAGAAATTTTACATTTTAGTGATATCTGGTCATTATCTGGTAATTGATAATTAAATAATGACAATCATGCATTTTGTCAGAGTTTCAAAATGTGTATTTCCTATATTTCTCTTAATGTTTCTAATGTTTTCGTTTCAATGATAGTATTGCAAAACATGTTTAAAATCGTACAAATACAAATTACATGAAGTCATTTTCTACTTAGAAACCGCAGACCAAAACTACGTAAAGAACTTAACAAATCAAAATAAATAAATACGTTAGTCCCTATAATTCATTTAATACGGTACGAACAACCTAGAAAATGTTTTATGCCTTTACATTAAAAATATTGTATGAGAATAATATGAGTGATTTTAGAGCAAACATGTTTAAAAAGCAGAACGCTGTCTACATTTAGCATGATTTCCTCTTTTTCTAGTTTCTATTTTGCTCAAAACACTAAGTAGACTATCGTTTTGGTCACAATATTTCCAGTTGATATAACTGCATTCTGCATGCATTTTAAGACGTTTCTTCTATAGTATTCCGTTTAAAATGTTTTACTGTAAAGCAGCTTGCTTTGTCATTTGCCATTTGCCACCAATAATGCTTTCTATCTTGTCTGTATAATATACAATCTCAACAATATGTATTGCCAACGTTTATATTTCGAGAAAGAACATTTAATTAAAAATGCAGTAATCAGAATCCTATGTTTTTTTATATTTCTTTATCCTTCATCCAAACGCCTTTTAAATAACGTCTTAACAAACAGGGAAGACTTAGATCTGGGTCTGCTCTCTTTGCTTATTGAATCAATGTAGATAAGAGACCACACACACGTCTACCTATAGTAATTACACTCTTTGTTTTACGTACCAAATGAACTATTCATTCAAATATCCATGGTGTTTGAAGTTTTGCAAAATTACTGAAGATGGAAAGAGTAAAATGCTTTTTCATTGCTCATAACAAGGAATGTAGTATCACTTAAATAATATCCATGCATTAGATACAGTAGCTCGATGTTTACGCTGTAAAATTATACCCATTACAAGAAACTTTTGAGCCGTAGATAGATAAATTATTAAAAACATCGTGAGAAGAGGATGGACATGCTTATAACAAGTAAATGTCCTTTTTCCCAAAGAAATCTTCTAAAGAAATTTTCTCTATGTCTTAAATTTATACTTCAAATGTCCAGACCTTCATTCAGTTACTTTAACCCATTAATACTCAGGTACGCCTGTTTACGTGTCTGTGGTAAATGTCTTTGGAAAACATTGTGGGAAAAGGAAAAATTGCTCATAATGACATTGTTTTTCTACCATATAAGAAAAAATCAATAAATTTGTAATTATTTTGAATATTTGTCATCTGTAGATTCTTTCAAATTGGAATAGTCAAAGTTTTGTCGTTTGGTAATGGGTTAAATTCAAAGTGTCACGTATTGGCTGTATAGAATGATTGTCCGGGATCAAAATAATTCACATCAAGACGATGAATCACGCCATAACCTGAAAGTGGAATTCATTTTTATTAGAATCTTGTGTAGTGAATACTTTTCGACACTTTCTTGGAAAAGGCAGTCATTGATATTTTCCAATATCTGATATTCTGATTCTTCCAAAGGAAAGAAGAAATGAAATTTTGTTCATGTTAAGTTTTAATGATTGAAATACGCATAGACTAGGAAATAATTATTTCAGCAGTGTAGACTATGATCTGTCCAAAAGGGAAATGAGGAAAGGATGAAAAAACACCTACTTTTAACAAAAAAATTAAAATTACATTCAAATAAAACTGTAAATTCCGTTATAAGCAGGTACTGTAAAAGCCAAAATATAAAGCTTTCAAACAATTAAACTTCAAATAAGGTGATGCATTTTCACTCAAGATTCAATACTTCTAGACACAGTGTAGGTTTGGATTGGTCTGTACAATTGTACAGGCAGATTAAGCCTTCGATGAATGTGTATCGGTTGAAAAAAGAATCAGTAGTTCTATTACCTATAAGTTGTGGACTCAGATCTCGGATCTCGACCTGCTCTGATTATGTTATTTAAAACAAAAACATATTTAAAACCGCATTAAATGAAAAAAAAAAAATTACTATGAAAATAAAATGTGTATCACTCTTTAAACAATGTAGACTCAGATTGGTGTGTACAACTGTACAGTTGGACCTCGGCCTACGTTGAATGTGCACCTACGGAAACACTCTTTCAATTAAATAAAACACATTGTAAGTAATGTGTCAGCTTTCTTGCTGTTTAAGCAATAATCGTCATTACTTTGAATTAAGAGTTTTGCACCAGTCTCTTTCTCTTCAACACTTTCTGAGCATAAAATTGACTGTCGACCTGCGACCTACGCGCCAGGTCAACACTATCTTAATGTGAATCTGACTGTCGACCTACGACCTACGAGCCAGATCAACACTATCTTAATGTGAATCTGACTGTCGACCTACGACCTACGGTTACCATGACCTTGACCTTTGACTTAGTGAACTCAAAATCAATAGGGGTCTGCTGGTTATATCAACTTGCACACCAAGTATTTACTTCCATGGCCAAAACATTCTACAGTAATTAATCAAAGGCAATTGTTCAGCTTAAAAACAGTGTGACCTTGACTTTAGATGTACTGACCTCAAAATTAATAGGGGTCTGCTTCTTGGCATGGCCAACCTGCATACCAAGTATTCAATTCCTCAGCCAAAGCGTTCTTCAGTTAATGAGCAGAAACCTTTTTTTACCTCACAAGGTCACCATGAACTTTGCCCTCCTGACATTAATTTCAATAGGAGTCATCTACAGGTCATGACCAACCTGCATACCAAGTACAAAGTTCCTATGTACAAGCGTTCTTCAGTTATGGAGTGGAAACAAGTGTGACAGATAGAGGACCGGACAGGCAAAAACAATATGTCAGCCCTCATGTATGGGGGAGACATAATAAATATGATCTCTTCTGAAATTATGACCCCCATAGGGTTCAGTTGTTTTAAGAGCAAAGAAAGTCAGGTAATCAAAACAGGGCTATAATAGGCATCTTGTTTGTATTATATTGTGAATTCATTCTTAGAAATCTCGCAACAAATCCTTTTTTTTTTAAATTTTGCAGATAATGGATATGTCACCGGATGAGCTCAAGTTGGTGGCAGATCATATGGGTCATTCGGTTGAAATACATTCAAACATATATAAATTGCAAAGTTCTGTTTTGGAACGAACCAAGGTGGCTAGGGCATTGGTTGCGCTCGAAAATGGGAAGCTGTCGGGTTTTCATGGAAGGCCCTTAAATTCCATTTGCCTTGAAGGTAAATATATATAAATTTTATTTAATGTATTAACCAACTTCCCATTTTGAAGTTCAATGCAATATTATTTATTTCCAGATAATTAAACTTCTATAATTTTGATTTTGAATTGTGACACTTTTCAAGTAGGATTACATACAGTCAAACTTGCGATCAGCAGCCACCCACGGTACATGATAAAACTGGCTGCTTAAGACAGATGTTTTTGATAACACATTTTAATGATTTGGTTGCATTTGCTCAAGTTTTGTCAGTTCACTTTATAAAAATTTACATGCAACTGCTAGGAAAATAGTAATTTACATTACAAATAGTAAATAGTCTTTAAAGGGCCTACACATTGCTTTTCAAAGTTGAGATTAAAATATACATATAAACAAGTTAAAGGGACTACACATTATATCTTTAGAATGGGTAGATAATACTTTAAGACAATATCTGACACAACTTCCGAATTTCTACGATGCCCAGGTGACGTTTAATGCCAACTTCTATAAGGCTAATTTGCCTTTATGACGAAAACACCAGAATGAGTGACGTCATGTGGGGCCACTTTATATTTACGGCGAGCGATTCAACTAAAAGTGGAACAAGGAGAAATAGGCATTTTACCATACCAAGTTGATTTTGGGATCGGTAACTCGGCCCTATGAATCTGACCAAGAAAACAATGAGAAAAACATGCAGTCTGTCAAGGGCTTGAACCTGGGACCTCTCGCTTTCTGGACAAGTACTCTACCGACTGAGCTAACCGGGTCGCTTACATGCAATATCACCTATTGTCGATTGTGTATAAGTTAACACCCGCGACAAAAACCCGGCTAAGCTTGATTTTCATCCCCGAATATTGGAATACCAGTACCAAGGATGTCTTAATATACACTGCTAGAGCCATAAGACTGACTAAACAGTGCTGTCACAGTCCCTTATTGGGCGCCAATGTCGCACGAAGAAAAGAAATGCTTATCCATTCAATTATAAAGATTTTCTATTTTTTGACAGAAAAATGTTCAAAGTCATCTGCTGCAGAATTGTTGTATGATGGAAAGGGTTAATACACATTGTCAGGATATCTTTTGCCAGCAAAATGAAAGCTTGTGTAGTTGTCTGATGGAAAATTGTTTCTAATTGTCAAAACTGCAAAAGCCGCCAACGCTACTTGAACATATTTGCCAAGATATCCCCACCACCATCTTGCCAACGGCCTATATGCTGTGTATCTGAATTGATTGAGTTATTGGGGTTTAACGCCGTTTCAGTCTCCATAAGTTTCCTAGCGATTTGGAAAAGTTGAGACCGAATTTATACTGAACTTTACACGAAAAGATACAAGATGGATAGCTGCTGCAGTAAAGAATTCTTCTTGGTACTGATGTTCCGAAATTCCAGGCTAGCAGGGGTGTATGTCGCGGGTCTGAACTTATACACAAAAGAGAGAGAATGTGTAAGCAGCCTGGTTAGCTCAGTCGGTAGAGTGCTTGCCCAGAAAGCGAGAGGTCCCAGGTTTGGCCCTGGACTTGTTGCATGTTTTTCTCTTTGTGTGACATTGGCGCCCAAAAAGGGAAGTGACAGCACTGCTTGGTCAGCCTTACAGCTCTAGCAGTGTATATTAAGACATCCTTGGTACTGGTATTCCGATATTTGGGTGCAAAAAATTTCAGCTAAGCAGGGGTTTTGTTTCCGGTGTGAACATATATTATTATTATACCACATTTATATAGCACTCTTATCATAAAATACATACGTTCAAAAGTGCTTAACAGACAAATACATGTATACAAACAATCGATAAAAAGTATCATAGACTAGTATAAAAATATTGCAGGTTTCTTTCTACATGAAGTATTTTTCCTGTTATAAATCAAACAAGTGCAGCCTACACCTGGCGCAATAAGATATGTGTAACATTGATTATTAAAACTTACAGTTTTCCTGAGGAGAGCTTTTTTTTCCACCGATGGCACATCCACAGAATATGTAATACACACATTGAATAACACGTTTTCTGGATAATGATTTTTCACGCTAAGCTGCGTAATTTAACATTCAACTTCCACTTTTGAATTGATATTCATCAAATTGCGAAAATTTTACACTATCGTGTGCAGAATTTTAAATGTGTTGAAATAACAATTTTTCTATCAGATAAGTTGACGTAAAACCAGTATTTTTCAATTATATTAAATTGTTCAAGAAGCGTTTGTTATTACAAACATGTAATAGTAGCTTAGGGCTTATGTGATGGGGTCATGCAATTTACAGTTTAGCTATTGGTAGCTGGGGTATTTATCAGCTTCAATCTTGTTTTATTTAAGGAAATAATATATGAAAGCTTAATTATGTTGAAGTAATTACAGTTTTTATTGTACATATATTATAATTTTCTATGCAATCAAGATTTGCCAGACCCTTTACAAAACCTAGAAGAGGACGAAGAAGCTGATAGCTCTACTGATGGGGCTTTGGGTGAGGTTGATCGCACACTAGAGTCAGAGCCTGAGCCTGTTCAAGGGCCATCGAAAGGTAATTAAGTCTCTACTTTAAATAAGCCCTGGCATTTGAAGGGAAACTATTGTAACAATATGTTGTGCTATGTCTTTTTGACCTGTCATACACTTCAATAACACCAGAGTTATGTTCTTTTTCAGTAAACAAGAGGGCCATGATTGCCCTGGGTCGCTCACCTGAATGTTAACAAAATATTCCTTAAATTTGACGTAGAGACATGCTCAAGCCAGAAATTTGGCTTCCAGAGTGACAAGATTTTCCTTAAATTTGACCAGACATGACCCAGTTTCAATTTTTCTGACAAAGTTTCAACATGCTCAAGCCAAAGATGTGGCTTCCAGAGTGTTAAGAAGATTTCCCCTAAATTTGGCCTACCGGTAGTGACCTTGTTTTTGACAAGACATGACCCAATTTCAAACTTAGCCTTAGATATCACTCAAACAAACTTTCTGAAAAAAGTTCTAACAAGCTCAAGCCAAAAATGTGGCTTCCAGAGTGTTAAAAAGACTTTACTTCAATTTGACCTAGTGACCTAGTGTTTGACCGGACATGGCCCAGTTTTTGAACTTGACCTTCATATCATCAAGACAAACATGCTGATTAAGTTTCACCATGCTCAAATTGAAAAAAAGGCCTTCAAAGTGTAAACAAGATTTCCATTCAATTTGACCTATAGTGACCTAGTATTTTAACTGCCTTGACCCATATTCGAACTTGGCCTATATAGCATGAAGATAAACTATATTTAAAGCTGCCTTATAAAAAAAAAAGGCTTTTTACAGTGTTAACAAGATTTTCCTTCTCTTTGACCTAGTGACTTAGTTTATAAACCCTATATGGCCCATATTCACACTTGACCTTAATATCAGTAATACAAACATTCTGACAAAATTCAAACTGCTGAAGCAAAAATTGCGCCCCCTAGAGTGTTAACAAGATTTTCCTTTAACTTGACTTAGTGACCTAATTTTAGACGGCACAATTGGCCAAGTTTTGAATTTGCCCTACATATTATCAAGACTTACATTCTGATAAAGTTTCAACATGCTCAAGTTAAAAATGTGGCCTCTAAAGTGTTAACAAGATTTTCCTTCAATTTGACCTAGTGACTGAGTTTTTACATGTACCTGAAATGACCAAGATTTGATGGAGATGAATGTTCTGATAAACTTTCATGGAGATCTGATACAAAATGTAGCCTTTAGATTGTTCACAAGGCAATTACTGACGCGGACAAAATCTGATCACAAAAGTTCACTTTGCACTTTAGGTGAGCTAAAAGTAAGTACAGAGTACAGTTTGTACACACAATTATCAGAGTATTAATAATTTTATAACTATCAAACTTGATAACAATGCAGATACATGTACAATGTATCGGTTAAGTTTGATAACCAGATGCTTGTCTGCACATGTCTCAAATTCACTGGTTTGATACCAAAGAAAGTTGTGTCTATTTTTGTCAAAGTCCATTTGAATCATTTTTAACCCTTTCCCTCATATAGACACTTTCTGCCACCTCTGGGCCAGACAGCATTTTGAAAACATAGTGACAAAATCTTCCCATTTTTGATGCAATATGTTCAAAGTCGTCTACTGATGAATTGTCTTATGAGGGAAAGGGTTAAATAACAATGCTTGCAACACTTTAAATAAGAGATTCAAATGTAAAATTTATTTCTTCGAAAATATTGCAGGTACAAAGAGAAAACGTTGGAGTTTTGATGAGGAAAGAGATTTTGATGAAGCTTTTGAAAAACAAATTAAAGAGAACAAGAATATTACCACTGAGGATATAAGAGCTGCAAAGAAGAAATTTAGATCTCTTCAAGAACGTTCAGAGGCTGTTATCAGATCTAGAATGAATAATATTAAACTTGGAAAAATTAAAAAGTAGAACTTATAAACTTTCAATCATATATACAACAAATCTGCAGCAGATGACTGTAAACGTATATATCAAAAAATGATAAATCTCTGTAATTGAATGGATAACCTATTACTTAAGGTTGCAAACATTGTAGTAAAAGGATTAATTGCTTCTTTTGAGCAATTTCTACTTTTGTCACTATGTTTTCAACGTCTATATGAGTGAAAGATCGATTACATGTTCTGGACATTTTTGAAGAGATGTGAAGAGAATGATATTTTGTTAAAATCTTTCGCGTCCTACTCCTCCTTCAGTTTCAACCTGATTTACTTGATACTGGGCATGAATGTTAATCGGGAGTAGTAGATGTGCAAGACACATTTTTCATGTCCATGTGACCTCTGACCTTGAATTTGGATTTTCTTTGTTAAAATCTAATCTGTTGCGTCGTACTCCTCTTTCAGTTTCAACCTGGTATATTTGATACTTGGCATAAATGTTAATCAGGAGAAGTAGATGTGCAAGACGCAAATCTCATGTCCCCGTGACCTTAACCTTGAAATAGGAAATTTGTTGTTAAAATTTAATTGGTTGCATCGAACTCCTCCTTCAGTTTCAACCTGATTTACTTGATACTTGGCATAAATGTTAATCAGCAGAAGTAGTTGTGCAAGACCCAATTTTCATGTCCCTTGACCTCTGACCTTGAATTAGGAATTGTTTTGTTAAAATCTTTGTTAAAAGCAAATATGTTCTTGACAACATTTCTTTAAAATTAGATTTGTATGTTGCTTTTTGATATCATCTTAGTATTTCCTTTTGATACTGATATTCAAATTGTCTGAGTCAAAGATAATATTGTGAGATATAATATGTGTCAGGGGTTGGGGCGGGGGTATTAATCACATTAAGTGGTAGTTCTATTTCTATCTGGCTGTCTGTCTTACTTAATCTCTCTCTTCACTATTCTGGTAACATCTGGCGTGGTGTAATAGCCTGTAATTAAGTTAATACCTAGATACTTGTTCTATCTGTCAGTCTGTCTGTCTTACTTAATCTCTCTCTTCACTATTCCGGTAACCTCTGGTGTGGTTTTAAGCCCATTAATACTTTAAATGGATACTTGTTCTATCTGTATGTCTGTCTTTCTTAATCTCTCTCTCTCTCCATTTTTCTGTAAACGCCTGCAAGTTAATCCATAGATACTCGTTCTCCTTTCTCTCTGCAATATTTCAGTAACGTCTGGCTTGGTGTCTGCAACAGTCTGCAAGTTAATACCTGTATACTTACTCCTCTCTAAATATATGTCTCTCTCAGTCAAATTTTCAAGTAACTCCTTTTATGATAGCATGTATTTATATTACTTTCAATAAAATTATTGATAATTGATTCATAAAAGTGTTTGATTTTAACAATTAAATTCCCCTCATGTTCAATTAGACATTTAATCCAAAAATACAAGATAAATACCACAGGCAACATGTCGCAAACTCGTGATGATGAATGTGTATTCCAAGCTCCTTCAAACTCCTATGATGCACAGGTACATGATGTGTTATACCTACATAGATCTAAAAATATATACCTTAACACATCAAGTACCTATGCAATAATGCATGGATAAGATGCCTTTGAAACATTACAACCTAAGAGCTATAAGTATGACGTTGACCTTTCAGGTACAGTTGTTGGTCTTGTGAACGACATATCACACCAGCGAGATAAACATGTGTGCTGGACAAGCTAGTCCTATTAAACAGTAATCATTTTCACATTTGACCGCTATGGTTTAGCTTAATGCCATTTGAGCTACAGTCCTGGGTCTTGTGAGGTATATACTCTATGGGGGTATGAAGGAAGAATCATGAACCTGTGCGCCGCCTAATGATGGTAAATGTTTGTGCCAAATGTCTTTTAAATCCGATGCCCGGTTAAGATGTGGACATATACACCAGACCAGCATTGTGAGGGTTCCAGCGATGGCAACGAATACCAAAATTAGTAATCGAATATTCGACCATTGGTGCATACTTCGCCAACAAAGAGTTTAGGAATTTGTATTTGCTGTAATGTTATCTAGCCGTTGTCTCATTTCGTTCAAAATCCAGTACACGCATTCAGATTTCCGTTTAACCAATGAATAATAAAGAAAAGAATATTTGTGAAAAATACTTCAGTAATGTTCTCAGCTTTAAATCAATTGATCAATTACTTGCTTAATGTATCTTTTGATTACATTTCTATCCATCAAAGATAAGGATATCTCGGTGAAAGAAAATTCATAACCGTAGTTTTACATTTAATTAACACCAGTGAATGAACTACCTATAAATCTCGTACACAGTTGCACATGCGTGCCCCTTCTTTTTTCCACTCCTCATTCAAAAATGAGGCGCAAAGAAGGTGATGCAAAACTTATTATTATACCCCCAGATACGTAGGAGTCACGCTTGACAGTCGGTTTGTTGGTTTGAGTTATGGCCCCTTGAATTTCTCATACATTACTGTGTCAGGCACCAGCTGGGGGTATTCATCTCCTTCAGTGATATTTAATTCTAGTTCAACTTATTTTTTCAAAGAAATAGAGGATATTTGTTCTTATGGAGTGGATAAGGATTATATTTCATCGAGAAGTGATGAAATTAATTATTTTATGCTAAGTGATGAAATACTGTGTCCTATCAGTGAAATAAAATCCATGAAATAATGACGTAACGTACGTTAACAGGGAGGTAGACACAAAATAGATCCTTACTTTAGTCATCAAAAAGCATAAAATAAAAAGAAAATTTGTTCGTATCGAGTTGATAAGGATTTTATTTCATCAAGTAGGGATATGACTCGATATGTAGGGATCGAGCCATATTTCCCATTCTGTGGATTTAAACAAACACCCCGCAACTACACTTATTTCTGTATATTTACTGTATTATCTATAATTTGGAGTCATTGTTGCGGGGTATATATAATTTTCAATACTTATACTCTGCATTGATGTCTGTTATATAACATATGCAGGGCTCAAGCCATATTTCTCATTCTGTGGATTTAAACAAACACCCCGCAACTACACTTATTTCTGTATATTTACTGTATTATCTATAAGTTGGAGTTAATTGTTGCAGGGTATATAATTTTATAACTTCAATACTTATACCATGTCATGGGGTCTATATATATGGGGCCCAAGAAATATATCCCACTCTGAGGTTTAAAACAGACGTCCCACAACTTATTTCTGTATATTTATTGTATTATCTATAATTTGGACTTATTAATTGTTGCGGGGTATATATAATTTTCAATACTTATACTCTGCATTGATGTCTGTTATATAACATATGCAGGGCTCAAGCCATATTTCTCATTCTGTGGATTTAAACAAACACCCCGCAACTACACTTATTTCTGTATATTTACTGTATTATCTATAATTTGGAGTTAATTGTTGCAGGGTATATAATTTTATAATTTCAATACTTATACCATGTCATGGGGTCTATATATATGGGCCCAAGAAATATATCCCACTCTGAGGTTTAAAACAAATCTCCCACAACTTATTTCTGTATATTTACTGTATTATCTATAATTTGGACTTATTAATTGTTGCGGGGTATATATAATTTTCAATACTTATACTCTGCATTGATGTCTGTTATATAACATATGCAGGGCTCAAGCCATATTTCTCATTCTGTGGATTTAAACAAACGCCCCGCAACTACACTTATTTCTGTATATTTACTGTATTATCTATAATTTGGATTTAATTGTTGCAGGGTATATAATTTTATAATTTCAATACTTATACCATGTCATGGGGTCTATATATATGGGGCCCAAGAAATATATCCCACTCTGAGGTTTAAAACAGACGTCCCACAACTTATTTCTGTATATTTACTGTATTATCTATAATTTGGACTTATTAATTGTTGCGGGGTATATATAATTTTCAATACTTATACTCTGCATTGATGTCTGTTATATAACATATGCAGGGCTCAAGCCATATTTCTCATTCTGTGAATTTAAACAAACACCCCGCAACTACACTTATTTCTGTATATTTACTGTATTATCTATAATTTGGAGTTAATTGTTGCAGGGTATATAATTTTATAATTTCAATACTTATACCATGTCATGGGGTCTATATATATGGGGCCCAAGAAATATATCCCACTCTGAGGTTTAAAACAGACGTCCCACAACTTATTTCTGTATATTTACTGTATTATCTATAATTTGGACTTATTAATTGTTGCGGGGTATATATAAATTTCAATACTTATACTCTGCATTGATGTCTGTTATATAACATATGCAGGGCTCAAGCCATATTTCTCATTTTGTGAATTTAAACAAACACCCCGCAACTACACTTATTTCTGTATATTTACTGTATTATCTATAATTTGGAGTTAATTGTTGCAGGGTATATAATTTTATAATTTCAATACTTATACCATGTCATGGGGTCTATATATATGGGGCCCAAGAAATATATCCCACTCTGAGGTTTAAAACAGACGTCCCACAACTTATTTCTGTATATTTACTGTATTATCTATAATTTGGACTTATTAATTGTTGCGGGGTATATATAAATTTCAATACTTATACTCTGCATTGATGTCTGTTATATAACATATGCAGGGCTCAAGCCATATTTCTCATTCTGTGGATTTAAACAAATACCCCGCAACTACACTTATTTCTGTATATTTACTGTATTATCTATAATTTGGAGTTAATTGTTGCAGGGTATATAATTTTGTAATTTCAATACTTATACCATGTCATGGGGTCTATATATATGGGGCCCAAGAAATATATCCCACTCTGAGGTTTCAAACAGACGTCCCACAACTTATTTCTGTATATTTACTGTATTATCTATAATTTGGACTTATTAATTGTTGCGGGGTATATATAATGTTCAATACTTATACTCTGCATTGATGTCTGTTATATAACATATGCAGGGCTCAAGCCATATTTCCCATTCTGTGGTTTTAAACAAACACCTAGCAACTACACCTATTTCTGTATATTAACTGTATAATCTATAATTTGGAGTTATTGTTGCAGTGTATATATAATTTTCAATACTTGTACCCTGCATTGAGTTATGTTATATAACATATGCAGGGCTCAAGCCATATTTCCCATTCTGTGGTTTTAAACAAACACCCCGCAACTACACTTATTTCTGTATATTTACTGTATTATCTATAATTTGGAGTAATTGTTGCGTGGTATATATATAATTTTCAATACTTATACCCTGCATTGAGTAATGTTATATAACATATGCAGGGCTCAAGCCATATTTCCCATTCTGTGGTTTTAAAACAAACACCCCGCAACTGCACTTATTTCTGTATATTTACAGTATGACCTATACTTTGGAGTTATTGTTGTGGGGTATATATAATTTTAATACTTATACCTTGTCATGGGGTCTATATATATGGGGCCAAAGAAATATATCCCACTCTGAGGTTTAAAACACTCTGACGCCCCACAACTATACTTATTTCTGTTTGTTGACTGTATTATCTATAATTTGGACTTATTAATTGTTGCGGGGTATATATAAATTGCAAAACTTATACCCTGCATTGCGGTCTGTTATAACATATACAGGGCTCAAGCCATATATTTCCCATTCTGTGGTTTTACACAAACACCCCACAACTATACTTATTTCTGTATGTTTACTGTATTGTCTATAATTTGGACTTATTAATTGTTGCAGTGTATATATAATTTTCAATACTTACACCCTGCATTGAGGTCTGTAATATAACATATACAGGGCTCAAGCCATATATTTCCCATTCTGTGGTTTTACACAAACACCCCGCAACTACACTTATTTCTGTATATTTACAGTATAACCTATAATTTGGAGTTATTGTTGCGTGGTATATATACTTTTCAATACTTATACCCTGCATTGAGTTATGTTATATAACATATGCAGGACTCAAGCCATATTTCCCATTCTGTGGTTTTAAAACAAACACCCCGCAACTGCACTTATTTCTGTATATTTACAGTATGACCTTTAATTTGGAGTTATTGTTGTGGGGTATATATAATTTCAATACTTATACCTTGTCATGGGTCTATATATATGGGGCCCAAGAAATATATCCCACTCTGAGGTTTAAAACAGACGCCCCACAACTATACTTATATCTGTATGTTTACTGTATTATCTATAATTTGGACTTATTAATTGTTGCGGGGTATATATAAATTGCAATACTTATACCCTGCATTGAGGTCTGTTATAAAGCATATGCAGGGCTCAAGCCATATATTTCCCATTCTGTGGTTTTACACAAACACCCCACAACTACACTTATTTCTGTATATTTACTGTATTATCTATAATTTGGAGTTATTGTTGCGGGGTATATATACTTTTCAATACTTATACCCTGCATTGAGTTCTGTTATATAACATATGCAGGGCTCAAGCCATATTTCCCATTCTGTGGATTTAAACAAACACCCCGCAACTACACTTATTTCTGTATATTTCCTGTATTATCTATAATTTGGAGTTATTGTTGCGGGGTATATATACTTTTCAATACTTATACCCTGCATTGAGTTCTGTTATATAACATATGCAGGGCTCAAGCCATATTTCCCATTCTGTGGTTTTAAACAAACACCCCACAACTACACTTATTTCTGTATATTTCCTGTATTATCTATAATTTGGAGTCATTGTTGCGGGGTATATATAATTTTCAATACTTATACCTTGCATTGAGGTCTGTTATGTAACATATGCAGGGCTCAAGCCATATATTTCCCATTCTGTGGTTTTAAACAAACACCCCGCAACTACACTTATTTCTGTATATTTACTAAATCATCTATACTTTGGAGTTATTGTTGCGGGGTATATATACTTTTCAATACTTATACCCTGCATTGAGGTCTGTTAAATAATATATGCAGGGATCAAGCCATATTTCTGTGGTTTTAAAACAAACACCCCGCAACTGCACTTATTTCTGTATATTTACAGTATAACGTATAATTTGGAGTTATTGTTGTGGGGTATATATAAATTGCAATACTTATACTCTGCATTGATGTCTGTTATATAACATATGCAGGGCTCAAGCCATATTTCTCATTCTGTGGATTTAAACAAACGCCCCGCAACTACACTTATTTCTGTATATTTACTGTATTATCTATAATTTGGAGTTAATTGTTGCAGGGTATATAATTTTATAATTTCAATACTTATACCATGTCATGGGGTCTATATATATGGGGCCCAAGAAATATATCCCACTCTGAGGTTTAAAACAGACGTCCCACAACTTATTTCTGTATATTTACTGTATTATCTATAATTTGGACTTATTAATTGTTGCGGGGTATATATAATTTTCAATACTTATACTCTGCATTGATGTCTGTTATATAACATATGCAGGGCTCAAGCCATATTTCTCATTCTGTGAATTTAAACAAACACCCCGCAACTACACTTATTTCTGTATATTTACTGTATTATCTATAATTTGGAGTTAATTGTTGCAGGGTATATAATTTTATAATTTCAATACTTATACCATGTCATGGGGTCTATATATATGGGGCCCAAGAAATATATCCCACTCTGAGGTTTAAAACAGACGTCCCACAACTTATTTCTGTATATTTACTGTATTATCTATAATTTGGACTTATTAATTGTTGCGGGGTATATATAAATTTCAATACTTATACTCTGCATTGATGTCTGTTATATAACATATGCAGGGCTCAAGCCATATTTCTCATTTTGTGAATTTAAACAAACACCCCGCAACTACACTTATTTCTGTATATTTACTGTATTATCTATAATTTGGAGTTAATTGTTGCAGGGTATATAATTTTATAATTTCAATACTTATACCATGTCATGGGGTCTATATATATGGGGCCCAAGAAATAAATCCCACTCTGAGGTTTAAAACAGACGTCCCACAACTTATTTCTGTATATTTACTGTATTATCTATAATTTGGACTTATTAATTGTTGCGGGGTATATATAAATTTCAATACTTATACTCTGCATTGATGTCTGTTATATAACATATGCAGGGCTCAAGCCATATTTCTCATTCTGTGGATTTAAACAAATACCCCGCAACTACACTTATTTCTGTATATTTACTGTATTATCTATAATTTGGAGTTAATTGTTGCAGGGTATATAATTTTGTAATTTCAATACTTATACCATGTCATGGGGTCTATATATATGGGGCCCAAGAAATATATCCCACTCTGAGGTTTCAAACAGACGTCCCACAACTTATTTCTGTATATTTACTGTATTATCTATAATTTGGACTTATTAATTGTTGCGGGGTATATATAATGTTCAATACTTATACTCTGCATTGATGTCTGTTATATAACATATGCAGGGCTCAAGCCATATTTCCCATTCTGTGGTTTTAAACAAACACCTAGCAACTACACCTATTTCTGTATATTAACTGTATAATCTATAATTTGGAGTTATTGTTGCAGTGTATATATAATTATCAATACTTGTACCCTGCATTGAGTTATGTTATATAACATATGCAGGGCTCAAGCCATATTTCCCATTCTGTGGTTTTAAACAAACACCCCGCAACTACACTTATTTCTGTATATTTACTGTATTATCTATAATTTGGAGTAATTGTTGCGTGGTATATATATAATTTTCAATACTTATACCCTGCATTGAGTAATGTTATATAACATATGCAGGGCTCAAGCCATATTTCCCATTCTGTGGTTTTAAAACAAACACCCCGCAACTGCACTTATTTCTGTATATTTACAGTATGACCTATACTTTGGAGTTATTGTTGTGGGGTATATATAATTTCAATACTTATACCTTGTCATGGGGTCTATATATATGGGGCCAAAGAAATATATCCCACTCTGAGGTTTAAAACACTCTGACGCCCCACAACTATACTTATTTCTGTTTGTTGACTGTATTATCTATAATTTGGACTTATTAATTGTTGCGGGGTATATATAAATTGCAAAACTTATACCCTGCATTGCGGTCTGTTATAACATATACAGGGCTCAAGCCATATATTTCCCATTCTGTGGTTTTACACAAACACCCCACAACTATACTTATTTCTGTATGTTTACTGTATTGTCTATAATTTGGACTTATTAATTGTTGCAGTGTATATATAATTTTCAATACTTACACCCTGCATTGAGGTCTGTAATATAACATATACAGGGCTCAAGCCATATATTTCCCATTCTGTGGTTTTACACAAACACCCCGCAACTACACTTATTTCTGTATATTTACAGTATAACCTATAATTTGGAGTTATTGTTGCGTGGTATATATACTTTTCAATACTTATACCCTGCATTGAGTTATGTTATATAACATATGCAGGACTCAAGCCATATTTCCCATTCTGTGGTTTTAAAACAAACACCCCGCAACTGCACTTATTTCTGTATATTTACAGTATGACCTTTAATTTGGAGTTATTGTTGTGGGGTATATATAATTTCAATACTTATACCTTGTCATGGGTCTATATATATGGGGCCCAAGAAATATATCCCACTCTGAGGTTTAAAACAGACGCCCCACAACTATACTTATATCTGTATGTTTACTGTATTATCTATAATTTGGACTTATTAATTGTTGCGGGGTATATATAAATTGCAATACTTATACCCTGCATTGAGGTCTGTTATAAAGCATATGCAGGGCTCAAGCCATATATTTCCCATTCTGTGGTTTTACACAAACACCCCACAACTACACTTATTTCTGTATATTTACTGTATTATCTATAATTTGGAGTTATTGTTGCGGGGTATATATACTTTTCAATACTTATACCCTGCATTGAGTTCTGTTATATAACATATGCAGGGCTCAAGCCATATTTCCCATTCTGTGGATTTAAACAAACACCCCGCAACTACACTTATTTCTGTATATTTCCTGTATTATCTATAATTTGGAGTTATTGTTGCGGGGTATATATACTTTTCAATACTTATACCCTGCATTGAGTTCTGTTATATAACATATGCAGGGCTCAAGCCATATTTCCCATTCTGTGGTTTTAAACAAACACCCCACAACTACACTTATTTCTGTATATTTCCTGTATTATCTATAATTTGGAGTCATTGTTGCGGGGTATATATAATTTTCAATACTTATACCTTGCATTGAGGTCTGTTATGTAACATATGCAGGGCTCAAGCCATATATTTCCCATTCTGTGGTTTTAAACAAACACCCCGCAACTACACTTATTTCTGTATATTTACTAAATCATCTATACTTTGGAGTTATTGTTGCGGGGTATATATACTTTTCAATACTTATACCCTGCATTGAGGTCTGTTAAATAATATATGCAGGGATCAAGCCATATTTCTGTGGTTTTAAAACAAACACCCCGCAACTGCACTTATTTCTGTATATTTACAGTATAACGTATAATTTGGAGTTATTGTTGTGGGGTATATATAAATTGCAATACTTATACCCTGCATTGAGGTCTGTTATATAACATATGCAGGGCTCAAGCCATATATTTCCCATTCTGTGGTTTTAAACAAACACCCGGCAACTACACTTATTTCTGATTTTCAATACTTATACCTTGTCATGGGGTCTATATATATTGAAAAAGTATATACAAAATGTGGGGCCCAAGAAATACCCCACACTGAGGTTTAATACAGAGGCCCCGCAACTGTGCTTATTTCTGTATATATATATATATATATATATATAGAGAGAGAGAGAAGGGAGAGATAGAGATATAGTTGTGTTTGTTTGTTTGTTTGTTTGGAGTTTAACGCCGCTTTCAACAGCTTTGGTCATATCACGGCGGTCAGTGCACCTACCCATGTTTTCCTGACTTTCCTACACCAGTACTTACACAACATTCTTTCGAAGCCACTGACTACTTTCTCACATAGATCAGATATATATATATATAGATATATATAGATAGAGAGAGAGAGAGAGAAGGGAGAGATAGAGATATAGTTGTGTTTGTTTGTTTGTTTGGAGTTTAACGCCGCTTTCAACAGCTTTGGTCATATCACGGCGGTCAGTGCACCTACCCATGTTTTCCTGACTTTCCTACACCAGTACTTACACAACATTCTTTCGAAATTGCCCGAAAAAATGTAGCCGCAACCGGGTATCGAACCCGTGACCTCCAGATCACGAGTCAGATACGCTACCAATTAGCGATAGAGATAGATATAGAAAGAGAAAGAGATATAGAGAGAAAGAGAGAGAGAGAGGGGGAGAGACAGGCATATATGGAGATAGAAAGAGAAAGAGATATAGAAAGAAAGAAGGGGAGAGAGAGAGTGGGAGAGATAGAGAAGAGAGAGGGAGAGAGAGAGAGAGGGGGACAGAAAGAGAAGAGGGAGAGGCGGAGAGCCACATACACACATACAGAGGGGGGGCGGGAGAGAGAGATAGAGAGAGGGGGAGAGACAGGGAGAGATAGATATAGAAAGAAAAAGAGATATAGAGATATAGAAAGAAAAAGAAAGAGAGATAGAGAAAAGAGAGAGGGGGAGAGATATTGTATGGCTGGGATGATTCACCCAGGGATCACGAGTGTGTGAACTGACGGGTTGGTATGACTGGAATGATGTTGAAAACGGCCTAAAACACCCAACAATACAAACAAAACGACCTCTAAAAACAATTGCTCCCTTTGTCACAGTGTGTTCAGTACTATTGAGTAGCTGGGTTGAATCACCCAGGACGCATGAGTATGTGAACAGTGCGGGTGATTTGACATATATGCTGTTGAAAACGGCGTAAAACACCCGACAATACAAACAAAACGACCTTTGAAATGATGATTAGCAATGGCTCCTCTTTCCGCACTGTTTTCAGTCCTAACGCATAGCTGGGTTGATTCACCCAGGTCCCATGAGTTTGTGAACTGTCAGGGTGATTGGACATAAATGCTGTTGAAAGCGGCTTATAAACCCCAACAATGCAATCACATTGACCTTTGAAAACATGATGAGCAATGGCTCGCTCCTCTTACCACACTGTTTTCAGTCCTATTGCATAGGTTGGCTTGATTCGCCCAGGACGCATGAGTATGTGAACTGTAGGGGTGATTGGATAGACATAACTGCTGCTGAAAACGGCCTAAAACTCCGTAAAGTGCACGCAAAACGACCTTTGAAAACATGACGAGCAATGGCTCCTCTTACCACACTGTTTTCAGTCCTATCGCGTAGATGGGTTGATTCACCAAGAAAGCATGTGTGTGTGAGAGCAGTGACGGGTATTTAACAGAAATGCTGTTGTAAACGGCCTAAAAAAAAAAAAAAAACGCCATCAAAACGACCTTTGAAAACATGACGAGCAATGGCTCCTCTTACCACACTGTTTTCAGTCCTATCGCGTAGATGGGTTGATTCACCAGGAAGCATGTGTGTGTGTGAGCAGTGACGGGTATTTAACATAAATGCTGTTGAAAACGGCCTAAAAAAAAACAACAACGCAATCAAAACGTCCTTTGAAAACATGACGAGCAATGGCTCCTCTTACCACACTGATTTCAGTCCTATAGCATAGTTGGGTTGATTCACCCGGGACGCGTGAGTATGTGAACTGTGAGGGTGATGGGACATAAATGCTGCTGAAAACGGCCTAAAACAATACCCGACAACGCAATCAAAACGACCATTGAAAACATGATGAGCAATGGCTCAACTTACCACACTATTTTCAGTTATATTGCCTAGCTGGGTAGAATCACCCAGAAAACATGAGTATGTGAACTGTGATATGGCGTTTGCGCATACATGCTGTTGAAAACGGCCTAAAACCCCAACAATGCAAGCAATACGACCTTTGAAAACATGATGAGCAATGGCTGTTTTTATCACAGTGTTTTCGATAGTTCATTTATAGGGATTTATGCATGTGGGAACGGGGTTAGGGGAAAATCGTTCACTGTACCGCCGAAAGCGATTTGACCTGCAGAGGTGCGAAAACAAGTGAATACATACTCGCCCTTTCCCACATGCATATATTTTAACCCACTTTCCACACTTATTTAGTCATGAAACAACTCGCTTCCGAGATCAAAACCCCTTCCATGCAAACAAAACGACATTTTAAAGCATAACGGGCAATTGCTTCTTTTGCCACAATGTGTTCAGGTCTATTGTATGGCTGGGATGATTCACCCAGGGATCACGAGTGTGTGAACTGACGGGTTGGTATGACTGGAATGATGTTGAAAACGGCCTAAAACACCCAACAATGCAATCACATTGACCTTTGAAAACAACATGATGAGCAATGGCTCGCTCCTCTTACCACACTGTTTTCAGTCCTATTGCATAGGTTGGCTTGATTCGCCCAGGACGCATGAGTATGTGAACTGTAGGGGTGATTGGACAGACATAACTGCTGTTGAAAACGGCCTAAAACTCCGTAAAGTGCACGCAAAACGACCTTTGAAAACATGACGAGCAATGGCTCCTCTTACCACACTGTTTTCAGTCCTATCGCGTAGATGGGTTGATTCACCCAGGAAGCATGTGTGAGCAGTGACGGGTATTTAACAAAAATGCTGTTGTAAACGGCCTAAAAAAAAACAACAACGCCATCAAAACGACCTTTGAAAACATGACGAGCAATGGCTCTTCTTACCGCACTGTTTTCAGTCCTATCGCGTAGATGAGTTGATTCACCCAGGGAGCATGTGTGTGTGTGAGCAGTGACGGGTATTTAACAAAAATGCTGTTGTAAACGGCCTAAAAAAAACAAACAACGCCATCAAAACGACCTTTGAAAACATGACGAGCAATGGCTCTTCTTACCACACTGTTTTCAGGCCTATCGCGTAGATGGGTTGATTCACCCAGGGAGCATGTGTGTGTGTGTGAGCAGTGACGGGTATTCAACAGAAGTGCTGTTGTAAACGGCCTAAAAAAAAACAACAACGCCATCAAAACGACCTTTGAAAACATGACGAACAATGGCTCCTCTTACCACACTGTTTTCCGTCCTATCGCGTAGATGGGTTAATTCAGCCAATAAGCATGTGTGTGTGTGTGTGTGTGTGCGTGTGTGTGAGCAGTGACAGGTATTTAACAGACATGCTGATGTCTCATCTTACCACACTGTTTTCAGTCCTATAGCATAGTTGGGTTGGTTCACCCGGGACGCGTGAGTATGTGAACTGTGAGCGTGATGGGACATAAATGCTGTTGAAAACGGCCTACAAAAAACCAACAACGCAACCAAAACGACCTTTGAAAACATGACGAGCAATGGCTCCTCTTACCACACTGAGTTCAGTCCTATAGCATAGTTAGGTTGATTCACCCGGGACGCGTGAGTATGTGAGCTGTGAGGGTGATGGGACATAAATGCTGCTGAAAACGGCCTAAAACAATACCCGACAACGCAATCAAAACGACCATTGAAAACATGATGAGCAATGGCTCAACTTACCACACTGTTTTCAGTCATATTGCCTAGCTGGGTAGAATCACCCAGAAAACATGAGTATGTGAACTGTGATATGGCGTTTGCGCATACATGCTGTTGAAAACGGCCTAAAACCCCAACAATGCAAGCAATACGACCTTTGAAAACATGATGAGCAATGGCTGTTTTTATGACAGTGTTTTCGATAGTTCATTTATAGGGAGTTTATGCATGTGGGAACGGGGTTAGGGGAAAATCGTTCACTGTACCGCCGAAAGGGATTTGACCTGCCAGAGGTGCGAAAAACATTGAATACATACTCACCCTTTCCCACATGCATATATTTTAATCCACTTTCCACACTTATTTAGTCATGCAACAACTCGCTTCCAAGATCAAAACCCCTTCCATGCAAACAAAACGACATTTTAAAGCATAACGGGCAATTGCTTCTTTTGCCACAATGTGTTCAGGTCTATTGTATGGCTGGGATGATTCACCCAGGGATCACGAGTGTGTGAACTGACGGGTTGGTATGACTGGAATGATGTTGAAAACGGCCTAAAACACCCAACAATGCAATCACATTGACCTTTGAAAACAACATGATGAGCAATGGCTCGCTCCTCTTACCACACTGTTTTCAGTCCTATTGCATAGGTTGGCTTGATTCGCCCAGGACGCATGAGTATGTGAACTGTAGGGGTGATTGGACAGACATAACTGCTGTTGAAAACGGCCTAAAACTCTGTAAAGTGCACGCAAAACGACCTTTAAAAACATGACGAGCAATGGCTCCTCTTACCACACTGTTTTCAGTCCTATCGCGTAGATGGGTTGATTCACCCAGGAAGCATGTGTGTGTGTGAGCAGTGACGGGTATTTAACAGAAATGCTGTTGTAAACGGCCTAAAAAAAAACAACAACGCCATCAAAACGTCCTTTGAAAACATGACGAGCAATGGCTCTTCTTACCGCACTGTTTTCAGTCCTATCGCGTAGATGGGTTGATTCACCCAGGGAGCATGTGTGTGTGTGAGCAGTGACGGGTATTTAACAGAAATGCTGTTGTAAACGGCCTAAAAAAAAACAACAACGCCATCAAAACGACCTTTGAAAACTTGACGAGCAATGGCTCTTCTTACCACACTGTTTTCAGTCCTATCGCGTAGATGGGTTGATTCACCCAGGGAGCATGTGTGTGTGTGTGAGCAGTGACGGGTATTCAACAGAAGTGCTGTTGTAAACGGCCTAAAAAAAAAAACAACGCCATCAAAACGACCTTTGAAAACATGACGAACAATGGCTCCTCTTACCACACTGTTTTCAGTCCTATCGCGTAGATGGGTTGATTCAGCCAATAAGCATGTGTGTGTGTGTGTGTGTGCGTGTGTGTGAGCAGTGACGGGTATTTAACAGACATGCTGATGTCTCATCTTACCACACTGTTTTCGGTCCTATAGCATAGTTGGGTTGGTTCACCCGGGACGCGTGAGTATGTGATGGGACATAAATGCTGTTGAAAACGGCCTACAAAAAACCAACAACGCAACCAAAACGACCTTTGAAAACATGACGAGCAATGGCTCCTCTTACCACACTGATTTCAGTCCTATAGCATAGTTGGGTTGATTCACCCGGGACGCGTGAGTATGTGAGCTGTGAGGGTGATGGGACATAAATGCTGCTGAAAACGGCCTAAAACAATACCCGACAACGCAATCAAAACGACCATTGAAAACATGATGAGCAATGGCTCAACTTACCACACTGTTTTCAGTCATATTGCCTAGCTGGGTAGAATCACCCAGAAAACATGAGTACGTGAACTGTGATATGGCGTTTGCGCATACATGCTGTTGAAAACGGCCTAAAACCCCAACAATGCAAGCAATGCGACCTTTGAAAACATGATGAGCAATGGCTGTTTTTATCACAGTGTTTTCGATAGTTCATTTATAGGGAGTTTATGCATGTGGGAACGGGGTTAGGGGAAAATCGTTCACTGTACCGCCGAAAGAGATTTGACCTGCCAGAGGTGCGAAAAACATTGAATACATACTCACCCTTTCCCACATGCATATATTTTAACCCACTTTCCACACTTATTTAGTCATGCAACAACTCGCTTCCAAGATCAAAACCCCTTCCATGCAAACAAAACGACATTTTAAAGCATAACGGGCAATTGCTTCTTTTGCCACAATGTGTTCAGGTCTATTGTATGGCTGGGATGATTCACCCAGGGATCACGAGTGTGTGAACTGACGGGTTGGTATGACTGGAATGATGTTGAAAACGGCCTAAAACACCCAACAATGCAATCACATTGACCTTTGAAAACAACATGATGAGCAATGGCTCGCTCCTCTTACCACACTGTTTTCAGTCCTATTGCATAGGTTGGCTTGATTCGCCCAGGACGCATGAGTATGTGAACTGTAGGGGTGATTGGACAGACATAACTGCTGTTGAAAACGGCCTAAAACTCCGTAAAGTGCACGCAAAACGACCTTTGAAAACATGACGAGCAATGGCTCCTCTTACCATACTGTTTTCAGTCCTATCGCGTAGATGGGTTGATTCACCCAGGAAGCATGTGTGTGTGTGAGCAGTGACGGGTATTTAACAGAAATGCTGTTGTAAACGGCCTAAAAAAAAAAACAACGCCATCAAAACGACCTTTGAAAACATGACGAACAATGGCTCCTCTTACCACACTGTTTTCCGTCCTATCGCGTAGATGGGTTGATTCAGCCAATAAGCATGTGTGTGTGTGTGTGTGTGCGTGTGTGTGAGCAGTGACGGGTATTTAACAGACATGCTGATGTCTCATCTTACCACACTGTTTTCAGTCCTATAGCATAGTTGGGTTGGTTCACCCGGGACGCGTGAGTATGTGAACTGTGAGCGTGATGGGACATAAATGCTGTTGAAAACGGCCTACAAAAAACCAACAACGCAACCAAAACGACCTTTGAAAACATGACGAGCAATGGCTCCTCTTACCACACTGATTTCAGTCCTATAGCATAGTTGGGTTGATTCACCCGGGACGCGTGAGTATGTGAGCTGTCAGGGTGATGGGACATAAATGCTGCTGAAAACGGCCTAAAACAATACCCGACAACGCAATCAAAACGACCATTGAAAACATGATGAGCAATGGCTCAACTTACCACACTGTTTTCAGTCATCTTGCCTAGCTGGGTAGAATCACCCAGAAAACATGAGTATGTGAACTGTGATATGGCGTTTGCGCATACATGCTGTTGAAAACGGCCTAAAACCCCAACAATGCAAGCAATACGACCTTTGAAAACATGATGAGCAATGGCTGTTTTTATCACAGTGTTTTCGATAGTTCATTTATAGGGAGTTTATGCATGTGGGAACGGGGTTAGGGGAAAATCGTTCACTGTACCGCCGAAAGGGATTTGACCTGCCAGAGGTGCGAAAAACATTGAATACATACTCACCCTTTCCCACATGCATATATTTTAACCCACTTTCCACACTTATTTAGTCATGCAACAACTCGCTTCCAAGATCAAAACCCCTTCCATGCAAACAAAACGACATTTTAAAGCATAACGGGCAATTGCTTCTTTTGCCACAATGTGTTCAGGTCTATTGTATGGCTGGGATGATTCACCCAGGGATCACGAGTGTGTGAACTGACGGGTTGGTATGACTGGAATGATGTTGAAAACGGCCTAAAACACCCAACAATGCAATCACATTGACCTTTGAAAACAACATGATGAGCAATGGCTCGCTCCTCTTACCACACTGTTTTCAGTCCTATTGCATAGGTTGGCTTGATTCGCCCAGGACGCATGAGTATGTGAACTGTAGGGGTGATTGGACAGACATAACTGCTGTTGAAAACGGCCTAAAACTCCGTAAAGTGCACGCAAAACGACCTTTAAAAACATGACGAGCAATGGCTCCTCTTACCACACTGTTTTCAGTCCTATCGCGTAGATGGGTTGATTCACCCAGGAAGCATGTGTGTGTGTGTGAGCAGTGACGGGTATTTAACAGAAATGCTGTTGTAAACGGCCTAAAAAAAAAACAACAACGCCATCAAAACGACCTTTGAAAACATGACGAGCAATGGCTCTTCTTACCGCACTGTTTTCAGTCCTATCGCGTAGATGGGTTGATTCACCCAGGGAGCATGTGTGTGTGTGAGCAGTGACGGGTATTTAACAGAAATGCTGTTGTAAACGGCCTAAAAAAAACCAACAACGCCATCAAAACGACCTTTGAAAACATGACGAGCAATGGCTCTTCTTACCACACTGTTTTCAGGCCTATCGCGTAGATGGGTTGATTCACCCAGGGAGCATGTGTGTGTGTGTGAGCAGTGACGGGTATTCAACAGAAGTGCTGTTGTAAACGGCCTAAAAAAAAAAAAACGCCATCAAAACGACCTTTGAAAACATGACGAGCAATGGCTCCTCTTACCACACTGTTTTCAGTCCTATCGCGTAGATGGGTTGATTCAGCCAATAAGCATGTGTGTGTGTGTGTGTGTGTGTGTGTGTGCGTGTGTGTGAGCAGTGACGGGTATTTAACAGACATGCTGATGTCTCATCTTACCACACTGTTTTCAGTCCTATAGCATAGTTGGGTTGGTTCACCCGGGACGCGTGAGTATGTGAACTGTGAGCGTGATGGGACATAAATGCTGTTGAAGACGGCCTACAAAAAACCAACAACGCAACCAAAACGACCTTTGAAAACACGATGAGCAATGGCTCCTCTTACCACACTGATTTCAGTCCTATAGCATAGTTGGGTTGATTCACCCGGGACGCGTGAGTATGTGAGCTGTGAGGGTAATGGGACATAAATGCTGCTGAAAACGGCCTAAAACAATACCCGACAACGCAATCAAAATGACCATTGAAAACATGATGAGCAATGGCTCAACTTACCACACTGTTTTCAGTCATATTGGCTAGCTGGGTAGAATCACCCAGAAAACATGAGTATGTGAACTGTGATATGGCGTTTGCGCATACATGCTGTTGAAAACGGCCTAAAACCCCAACAATGCAAGCAATACGACCTTTGAAAACATGATGAGCAATGGCTGTTTTTATCACAGTGTTTTCGATAGTTCATTTATAGGGAGTTTATGCATGTGGGAACGGGGTTAGGGGAAAATCGTTCACTGTACCGCCGAAAGGGATTTGACCTGCCAGAGGTGCGAAAAACATTGAATACATACTCACCCTTTCCCACATGCATATATTTTAACCCACTTTCCACACTTTTTTAGTCATGCAACAACTCGCTTCCAAGATCAAAACCCCTTCAATGCAAACAAAACGACATTTTAAAGCATAACGGGCAATTGCTTCTTTTGCCACAATGTGTTCAGGTCTATTGTATGGCTGGGATGATTCATCCAGGGACCACGAGTGTGTGAACTGACGGGTTGGTATGACTAGAATGCTGTTGAAAACGGCCTAAAACACCCAACAATGCAATCACATTGACCTTTGAAAACAACATGATGAGCAATGACACTGTTTTCAGTCCTATCGCGTAGATTGGTTGATTCACCCAGGGAGCATGTGTGTGTGTGTGTGTGAGCAGTGACGGGTATTCAACAGAAGTGCTGTTGTAAACGGCCTAAAAAAAACAACGCCATCAAAACGACCTTTGAAAACATGACGAACAATGGCTCCTCTTACCACACTGTTTTCCGTCCTATCGCGTAGATGGGTTGATTCAGCCAATAAGCATGTGTGTGTGTGTGTGTGTGTGTGCGTGTGTGTGAGCAGTGACGGGTATTTAACAGACATGCTGATGTCTCATCTTACCACACTGTTTTCAGTCCTATAGCATAGTTGGGTTGGTTCACCCGGGACGCGTGAGTATGTGAACTGTGAGCGTGATGGGACGAAAATGCTGTTGAAAACGGCCTACAAAAAACCAACAACGCAACCAAAACGACCTTTGAAAACATGACGAGCAATGGCTCCTCTTACCACACTGATTTCAGTCCTATAGCATAGTTGGGTTGATTCACCCGGGACGCGTGAGTATGTGAGCTGTGAGGGTGATGGGACATAAATGCTGCTGAAAACGGCCTAAAACAATACCCGACAACGCAATCAAAACGACCATTGAAAACATGATGAGCAATGGCTCAACTTACCACACTGTTTTCAGTCATATTGCCTAGCTGGGTAGAATCACCCAGAAAACATGAGTATGTGAACTGTGATATGGCGTTTGCGCATACATGCTGTTGCAACGGCCTAAAACCCCAACAATGCAAGCAATACGACCTTTGAAAACATGATGAGCAATGGCTGTTTTTATCACAGTGTTTTCGATAGTTCATTTATAGGGAGTTTATGCATGTGGGAACGGGGTTAGGGGAAAATCGTTCACTGTACCGCCGAAAGGGATTTGACCTGCCAGATGTGCGAAAAACATTGAATACATACTCACCCTTTCCCACATGCATATATTTTAACCCACTTTCCACACTTATTTAGTCATGCAACAACTCGCTTCCAAGATCAAAACCCCTTCCATGCAAACAAAACGACATTTTAAAGCATAACGGGCAATTGCTTCTTTTGCCACAATGTGTTCAGGTCTATTGTATGGCTGGGATGATTCACCCAGGGACCACGAGTGTGTGAACTGACGGGTTGGTATGACTGGAATGATGTTGAAAACTGCCTAAAACACCCAACAATGCAATCACATTGACCTTTGAAAACAACATGATGAGCAATGGCTCGCTCCTCTTACCACACTGTTTTCAGTCCTATTGCATAGGTTGGCTTGATTCGCCCAGGACGCATGAGTATGTGAACTGTAGGGGTGATTGGACAGACATAGCTGCTGTTGAAAACGGCCTAAAACTCCGTAAAGTGCACGCAAAACGACCTTTGAAAACATGACGAGCAATAGCTCCTCTTACCACACTGTTTTCAGTCCTATCGCGTAGATGGGTTGATTCACCCAGGAAGCATGTGTGTGTGTGAGCAGTGACGGGTATTTAACAGAAATGCTGTTGTAAACGGCCTAAAAAAAACAAACAACGCCATCAAAACGACCTTTGAAAACATGACGAGCAATGGCTCTTCTTACCACACTGTTTTCAGTCCTATCGCGTAGATGGCTTGATTCGCCCAGGACGCATGAGTGTGTGAACTGTAGGGGTGATTGGACAGACATAGCTGCTGTTGAAAACGGCCTAAAACTCTGTAAAGTGCACGCAAAACGACCTTTGAAAACATGACGAGCAATAGCTCCTCTTACCACACTGTTTTCAGTCCTATCGCGTAGATGGGTTGATTCACCCAGGAAGCATGTGTGTGTGTGAGCAGTGACGGGTATTTAACAGAAATGCTGTTGTAAACGGCCTAAAAAAAACAAACAACGCCATCAAAACGACCTTTGAAAACATGACGAACAATGGCTCCTCTTACCACACTGTTTTCCGTCCTATCGCGTAGATGGGTTGATTCAGCCAATAAGCATGTGTGTGTGTGTGTGTGTGTGTGCGTGTGTGTGAGCAGTGACGGGTATTTAACAGACATGCTGATGTCTCATCTTACCACACTGTTTTCAGTCCTATAGCATAGTTGGGTTGGTTCACCCGGGACGCGTGAGTATGTGAACTGTGAGCGTGATGGGACATAAATGCTGTTGAAAACGGCCTACAAAAAACCAACAACGCAACCAAAACGACCTTTGAAAACATGACGAGCAATGGCTCCTCTTACCACACTGATTTCAGTCCTATAGCATAGTTGGGTTGATTCACCCGGGACGCGTGAGTATGTGAGCTGTCAGGGTGATGGGACATAAATGCTGCTGAAAACGGCCTAAAACAATACCCGACAACGCAATCAAAACGACCATTGAAAACATGATGAGCAATGGCTCAACTTACCACACTGTTTTCAGTCATATTGCCTAGCTGGGTAGAATCACCCAGAAAACATGAGTACGTGAACTGTGATATGGCGTTTGCGCATACATGCTGTTGAAAACGGCCTAAAACCCCAACAATGCAAGCAATACGACCTTTGAAAACATGATGAGCAATGGCTGTTTTTATCACAGTGTTTCCGATAGTTCATTTATAGGGAGTTTATGCATGTGGGAACGGGGTTAGGGGAAAATCGTTCACTGTACCGCCGAAAGGGATTTGACCTGCCAGAGGTGCGAAAAACATTGAATACATACTCACCCTTTCCCACATGCATATATTTTAACCCACTTTCCACACTTATTTAGTCATGCAACAACTCGCTTCCAAGATCAAAACCCCTTCCATGCAAACAAAACGACATTTTAAAGCATAACGGGCAATTGCTTCTTTTGCCACAATGTGTTCAGGTCTATTGTATGGCTGGGATGATTCACCCAGGGATCACGAGTGTGTGAACTGACGGGTTGGTATGACTGGAATGATGTTGAAAACGGCCTAAAACACCCAACAATGCAATCACATTGACCTTTGAAAACAACATGATGAGCAATGGCTCGCTCCTCTCACCACACTGTTTTCAGTCCTATTGCATAGGTTGGCTTGATTCGCCCAGGACGCATGAGTATGTGAACTGTAGGGGTGATTGGACAGACATAACTGCTGTTGAAAACGGCCTAAAACTCCGTAAAGTGCACGCAAAACGACCTTTGAAAACATGACGAGCAATGGCTCCTCTTACCATACTGTTTTCAGTCCTATCGCGTAGATGGGTTGATTCACCCAGGAAGCATGTGTGTGTGTGAGCAGTGACGGGTATTTAACAGAAATGCTGTTGTAAACGGCCTAAAAAAAACCAACAACGCCATCAAAACGACCTTTGAAAACATGACGAGCAATGGCTCTTCTTACCGCACTGTTTTCAGTCCTATCGCGTAGATGGGTTGATTCACCCAGGGAGCATGTGTGTGTGTGTGAGCAGTGACGGGTATTTAACAGAAATGCTGTTGTAAACGGCCTAAAAAAAAAAAACAAAGCCATCAAAACGACCTTTGAAAACATGACGAGCAATGGCTCTTCTTACCACACTGTTTTCAGTCCTATCGCGTAGATGGGTTGATTCACCCAGGGAGCATGTGTGTGTGTGTGTGTGTGTGTGAGCAGTGACGGGTATTCAACAGAAGTGCTGTTGTAAACGGCCTAAAAAAAAAAAAAACGCCATCAAAACGACCTTTGAAAACATGACGAACAATGGCTCCTCTTACCACACTGTTTTCCGTCCTATCGCGTAGATGGGTTGATTCAGCCAATAAGCATGTGTGTGTGTGTGTGCGTGTGTGTGAGCAGTGACGGGTATTTAACAGACATGCTGATGTCTCATCTTACCACACTGTTTTCAGTCCTATAGCATAGTTGGGTTGGTTCACCCGGGACGCGTGAGTATGTGAACTGTGAGCCTGATGGAACATAAATGCTGTTGAAAACGGCCTACAAAAAACCAACAACGCAACCAAAACGACCTTTGAAAACATGACGAGCAATGGCTCCTCTTACCACACTGATTTCAGTCCTATAGCATAGTTGGGTTGATTCACCCGGGACGCGTGAGTATGTGAGCTGTGAGGGTGATGGGACATAAATGCTGCTGAAAACGGCCTAAAACAATACCCGACAACGCAATCAAAACGACCATTGAAAACATGATGAGCAATGGCTCAACTTACCACACTGTTTTCAGTCATATTGCCTAGCTGGGTAGAATCACCCAGAAAACATGAGTATGTGAACTGTGATATGGCGTTTGCGCATACATGCTGTTGAAAACGGCCTAAAACCCCAACAATGCAAGCAATACGACCTTTGAAAACATGATGAGCAATGGCTGTTTTTATCACAGTGTTTTCGATAGTTCATTTATAGGGAGTTTATGCATGTGGGAACGGGGTTAGGGGAATATCGTTCACTGTACCGCCGAAAGGGATTTGACCTGCCAGAGGTGCGAAAAACATTGAATACATACTCACCCTTTCCCACATGCATATATTTTAACCCACTTTCCACACTTATTTAGTCATGCAACAACTCGCTTCCAAGATCAAAACCCTTTCCATGCAAACAAAACGACATATTTAAGCATAACGGGCAATTGCTTCTTTTGCCACAATGTGTTCAGGTTTATTGTATGGCTGGGATGATTCACCCAGGGATCACGAGTGTGTGAACTGATGGGTTGGTATGACTGGAATGATGTTGAAAACGGCCTAAAACACCCAACAATGCAATCACATTGACCTTTGAAAACAACATGATGAGCAATGGCTCGCTCCTCTTACCACACTGTTTTCAGTCCTATTGCATAGGTTGGCTTGATTCGCCCAGAACGCATGAGTATGTGAACTGTAGGGGTGATTGGACTGACATAGCTGCTGTTGAAAACGGCCTAAAACTGCGTAAAGTGCACGCAAAACGACCTTTGAATACATGACGAGCAATAGCTCCTCTTACCACACTGTTTTCAGTCCTATCGCGTAGATGGGTTGATTCACCCAGGAAGCATGTGTGTGTGTGTGTGCGTGTGTGTGAGCAGTGACGGGTATTTAACAGACATGCTGATGTCTCATCTTACCACACTGTTTTCAGTCCTATAGCATAGTTGGGTTGGTTCACCCGGGACGCGTGAGTATGTGAACTGTGAGCGTGATGGGACATAAATGCTGTTGAAAACGGCCTACAAAAAAACAACAACGCAACCAAAACGACCTTTGAAAACATGACGAGCAATGGCTCCACTTACCACACTGATTTCAGTCCTATAGCATAGTTGGGTTGATTCACCCGGGACGCGTGAGTATGTGAGCTGTGAGGGTGATGGGACATAAATGCTGCTGAAAACGGCCTAAAACAATACCCGACAACGCAATCAAAACGACCATTGAAAACATGATGAGCAATGGCTCAACTTACCACACTGTTTTCAGTCATATTGCCTAGCTGGGTAGAATCACCCAGAAAACATGAGTATGTGAACTGTGATATGGCGTTTGCGCATACATGCTGTTGAAAACGGCCTAAAACCCCAACAATGCAAGCAATACGACCTTTGAAAACATGATGAGCAATGGCTGTTTTTATCACAGTGTTTTCGATAGTTCATTTATAGGGAGTTTATGCATGTGGGAACGGGGTTAGGGGAAAATCGTTCACTGTACCGCCGAAAGGGATTTGACCTGCCAGAGGTGCGAAAAACATTGAATACATACTCACCCTTTCCCACATGCATATATTTTAACCCACTTTCCACACTTATTTAGTCATGCAACAACTCGCTTCCAAGATCAAAACCCCTTCCATGCAAACAAAACGACATTTTAAAGCATAACGGGCAATTGCTTCTTTTGCCACAATGTGTTCAGGTCTATTGTATGGCTGGGATGATTCACCCAGGGATCACGAGTGTGTGAACTGACGGGTTGGTATGACTGGAATGATGTTGAAAACGGCCTAAAACACCCAACAATGCAATCACATTGACCTTTGAAAACAACATGATGAGCAATGGCTCGCTCCTCTTACCACACTGTTTTCAGTCCTATTGCATAGGTTGGCTTGATTCGCCCAGGACGCATGAGTATGTGAACTGTAGGGGTGATTGGACAGACATAACTGCTGTTGAAAACGGCCTAAAACTCCGTAAAGTGCACGCAAAACGAGCTTTGAAAACATGACGAGCAATGGCTCCTCTTACCACACTGTTTTCAGTCCTATCGCGTAGATGGGTTGATTCACCCAGGAAGCATGTGTGTGTGTGAGCAGTGACGGGTATTTAACAGAAATGCTGTTGTAAACGGCCTAAAACAAAGAACAACGCCATCAAAACGACCTTTGAAAACATGGCGAGCAATGGCTCTTCTTACCGCACTGTTTTCAGTCCTATAGCGTAGATGGGTTGATTCACCCAGGGAGCATGTGTGTGTGTGAGCAGTGACGGGTATTTAACAGAAATGCTGTTGTAAACGGCCTAAAAAAAAAAACAACGCCATCAAAACGACCTTTGAAAACATGACGAGCAATGGCTCTTCTTACCACACTGTTTTCAGTCCTACCGCGTAGATGGGTTGATTCACCCAGGGAGCATGTGTGTGTGTTCGAGCAGTGACGGGTATTCAACAGAAGTGCTGTTGTAAACGGCCTAAAAAAAAAAACAACGCCATCAAAACGACCTTTGAAAACATGACGAACAATGGCTCCTCTTACCACACTGTTTTCAGTCCTATCGCGTAGATGGGTTGATTCAGCCAATAAGCATGTGTGTGTGTGTGTGTGTGTGTGTGTGTGTGTGCGTGTGTGTGAGCAGTGACGGGTATTTAACAGACATGCTGATGTCTCATCTTACCACACTGTTTTCATTCCTATAGCATAGTTGGATTGGTTCACCCGGGACGCGTGAGTATGTGAACTGTGAGCGTGATAGGACATACATGCTGTTGAAAACGGCCTACAAAAAACCAACAACGCAACCAAAACGACCTTTGAAAACATGACGAGCAATGGCTCCTCTTACCACACTGATTTCAGTCCTATAGCATAGTTGGGTTGATTCACCCGGGACGCGTGAGTATGTGAGCTGTGAGGGTGATGGGACATAAATGCTGCTGAAAACGGCCTAAAACAATACCCGACAACGCAATCAAAACGACCATTGAAAACATGATGAGCAATGGCTCAACTTACCACACTGTTTCAGTCATATTGCCTAGCTGGGTAGAATCACCCAGAAAACATGAGTATGTGAACTGTGATATGGCGTTTGCGCATACATGTTGTTGAAAACGGCCTAAAACCCCAACAATGCAAGCAATACGACCTTTGAAAACATGATGAGCAATGGCTGTTTTTATCACAGTGTTTTCGATAGTTCATTTATAGGGAGTTTATGCATGTGGGAACGGGGTTAGGGGAAAATCGTTCACTGTACCGCCGAAAGGGATTTGACCTGCCAGAGGTGCGAAAAACATTGAATACATACTCACCCTTTCCCACATGCATATATTTTAACCCACTTTCCACACTTATTTAGTCATGCAACAACTCGCTTCCAAGATCAAAACCCCTTCCATGCAAACAAATCGACATTTAAAGCATAACGGGCAATTGCTTCTTTTGCCACAATGTGTTCAGGTCTATTGTATGGCTGGGATGATTCACCCAGGGATCACGAGTGTGTGAACTGACGGGTTGGTATGACTGGAATGATGTTGAAAACGGCCTAAAACACCCAACAATGCAATCACATTGACCTTTGAAAACAACATGATGAGCAATGGCTCGCTCCTCTTACCACACTGTTTTCAGTCCTATTGCATAGGTTGGCTTGATTCGCCCAGGACGCATGAGTATGTGAACTGTAGGGGTGATTGGACAGACATAGCTGCTGTTGAAAACGGCCTAAAACTCCGTAAAGTGCACGCCAAACGACCTTTGAAAACATGACGAGCAATGGCTCCTCTTACCACACTGTTTTCAGTCCTATCGCGTAGATGGGTTGATTCACCCAGGAAGCATGTGTGTGTGTGAGCAGTGACGGGTATTTAACAGAAATGCTGTTGTAAACGGCCTAAAAAACAACAACAACGCCATCAAAACGACCTTTGAAAACATGACGAGCAATGGCTCTTCTTACCGCACTGTTTTCAGTCCTATCGCGTAGATGGGTTGATTCACCCAGGGAGCATGTGTGTGTGTGAGCAGTGACGGGTATTTAACAGAAATGCTGTTGTAAACGGCCTAAAAAAAAAAAACAACGCCATCAAAACGACCTTTGAAAACATGACGAACAATGGCTCCTCTTACCACACTGTTTTCCGTCCTATCGCGTAGATGGGTTGATTCAGCCAATGAGCATGTGTGTGTGTGTGTGTGTGCGTGCGTGTGTGTGAGCAGTGACGGGTATTTAACAGACATGCTGATGTCTCATCTTACCACACTGTTTTCAGTCCTATAGCATAGTTGGGTTGGTTCACCCGGGACGCGTGAGTATGTGAACTGTGAGCGTGATGGGACATAAATGCTGTTGAAAACGGCCTACAAAAAATCAACAACGCAACCAAAACGACCTTTGAAAACATGACGAGCAATGGCTCCTCTTACCACACTGATTTCAGTCCTATAGCATAGTTGGGTTGAGTCACCCGGGACGCGTGAGTATGTGAGCTGTGAGGGTGATGGGACATAAATGCTGCTGAAAACGGCCTAAAACAATACCCGACAACGCAATCAAAACGACCATTGAAAACATGATGAGCAATGGCTCAACTTACCACACTGTTTTCAGTCATATTGCCTAGCTGGGTAGAATCACCCAGAAAACATGAGTATGTGAACTGTGATATGGCGTTTGCGCATACATGTTGTTGAAAACGGCCTAAAACCCCAACAATGCAAGCAATACGACCTTTGAAAACATGATGAGCAATGGCTGTTTTTATCACAGTGTTTTCGATAGTTCATTTATAGGGAGTTTATGCATGTGGGAACGGGGTTAGGGGAAAATCGTTCACTGTACCGCCGAAAGGGATTTGACCTGCCAGAGGTGCGAAAAACATTGAATACATACTCACCCTTTCCCACATGCATATATTTTAACCCACTTTCCACACTTATTTAGTCATGCAACAACTCGCTTCCAAGATCAAAACCCCTTCCATGCAAACAAATCGACATTTAAAGCATAACGGGCAATTGCTTCTTTTGCCACAATGTGTTCAGGTATATTGTATGGCTGGGATGATTCACCCAGGGATCACGAGTGTGTGAACTGACGGGTTGGTATGACTGGAATGATGTTGAAAACGGCCTAAAACACCCAACAATGCAATCACATTGACCTTTGAAAACAACATGATGAGCAATGGCTCGCTCCTCTTATCACACTGTTTTCAGTCCTATTGCATAGGTTGGCTTGATTCGCCCAGGACGCATGAGTATGTGAACTGTAGGGGTGATTGGACAGACATAACTGCTGTTGAAAACGGCCTAAAACTCCGTAAAGTGCACGCAAAACGACCTTTGAAAACATGACGAGCAATGGCTCCTCTTACCACACTGTTTTCAGTCCTATCGCGTAGATGGGTTGATTCACCCAGGAAGCATGTGTGAGCAGTGACGGGTATTTAACAAAAATGCTGTTGTAAACGGCCTAAAAAAAAACAACAACGCCATCAAAACGACCTTTGAAAACATGACGAGCAATGGCTCTTCTTACCGCACTGTTTTCAGTCCTATCGCGTAGATGAGTTGATTCACCCAGGGAGCATGTGTGTGTGTGAGCAGTGACGGGTATTTAACAAAAATGCTGTTGTAAACGGCCTAAAAAAAACAAACAACGCCATCAAAACGACCTTTGAAAACATGACGAGCAATGGCTCTTCTTACCACACTGTTTTCAGGCCTATCGCGTAGATGGGTTGATTCACCCAGGGAGCATGTGTGTGTGTGTGAGCAGTGACGGGTATTTAACAGAAATGCTGTTGTAAACGGCCTAAAAAAAACCAACAACGCCATCAAAACGACCTTTGAAAACATGACGAGCAATGGCTCTTCTTACCGCACTGTTTTCAGTCCTATCGCGTAGATGGGTTGATTCACCCAGGGAGCATGTGTGTGTGTGAGCAGTGACGGGTATTTAACAGAAATGCTGTTGTAAACGGCCTAAAAAAAAAAACAACGCCATCAAAACGACCTTTGAAAACATGACGAACAATGGCTCCTCTTACCACACTGTTTTCCGTCCTATCGCGTAGATGGGTTGATTCAGCCAATAAGCATGTGTGTGTGTGTGTGTGTGCGTGTGTGTGAGCAGTGACGGGTATTTAACAGACATGCTGATGTCTCATCTTACCACACTGTTTTCAGTCCTATAGCATAGTTGGGTTGGTTCACCCGGGACGCGTGAGTATGTGAACTGTGAGCGTGATGGGACATAAATGCTGTTGAAAACGGCCTACAAAAAACCAACAACGCAACCAAAACGACCTTTGAAAACATGACGAGCAATGGCTCCTCTTACCACACTGATTTCAGTCCTATAGCATAGTTGGGTTGATTCACCCGGGACGCGTGAGTATGTGAGCTGTGAGGGTGATGGGACATAAATGCTGCTGAAAACGGCCTAAAACAATACCCGACAACGCAATCAAAACGACCATTGAAAACATGATGAGCAATGGCTCAACTTACCACACTGTTTAAAGTCATATTGCCTAGCTGGGCAGAATCACCCAGAAATCATGAGTATGTGAACTGTGATATGGCGTTTGCGCATACATGTACATGTTGTTGAAAACGGCCTAAAACCCCAACTATGCAAGCAATACGACCTTTGAAAACATGATGAGCAATGGCTGTTTTTATCACAGTGTTTTCGATAGCTCATTTATAGGGAGTTTATGCATGTGGGAACGGGGTTAGGGGAAAATCGTTCACTGTACCGCCGAAAGGGATTTGACCTGCCAGAGGTGCGAAAAACATTGAATACATACTCACCCTTTCCCACATGCATATATTTTAACCCACTTTCCACACTTATTTAGTCATGCAACAACTCGCTTCCAAGATCAAAACCCCTTCCATGCAAACAAAACGACATTTTAAAGCATAACGGGCAATTGCTTCTTTTGCCACAATGTGTTCAGGTCTATTGTATGGCTGGGGTGATTCACCCAGGGATCACGAGTGTGTGAACTGACGGGTTGGTATGACTGGAATGATGTTGAAAACGGCCTAAAATACCCAACAATGCAATCACATTGACCTTTGAAAACAACATGATGAGCAATGGCTCGCTCCTCTTACCACACTGTTTTCAGTCCTATTGCATAGGTTGGCTTGATTCGCCCAGGACGCATGAGTATGTGAACTGTAGGGGTGATTGGAGAGACATAACTGCTGTTGAAAACGGCCTAAAACTCCGTAAAGTGCACGCAAAACGACCTTTGAAAACATGACGAGCAATGGCTACTCTTACCACACTGTTTTCAGTCCTATCGCGTAGATGGGTTGATTCACCCAGGAAGCATGTGTGTGTGTGAGCAGTGACGGGTATTTAACAGAAATGCTGTTGTAAACGGCCTAAAAAAAACCAACAACGCCATCAAAACGACCTTTGAAAACATGACGAGCAATGGCTCTTCTTACCGCACTGTTTTCAGTCCTATCGCGTAGATGGGTTGATTCACCCAGGGAGCATGTGTGTGTGTGTGAGCAGTGACGGGTATTTAACAGAAATGCTGTTGTAAACGGCCTAAAAAAAAAAAACAACGCCATCAAAACGACCTTTAAAAACATGACGAACAATGGCTCCTCTTACCACACTGTTTTCCGTCCTATCGCGTAGATGGGTTGATTCAGCCAATAAGCATGTGTGTGTGTGTGTGTGTGTGTGTGTGTGTGCGTGTGTGTGAGCAGTGACGGGTATTTAACAGACATGCTGATGTCTCATCTTACCACACTGTTTTCAGTCCTATAGCATAGTTGGGTTGGTTCACCCGGGACGCGTGAGTATGTGAACTGTGAGCGTGATGGGACATAAATGCTGTTGAAAACGGCCTACAAAAAACCAACAACGCAACCAAAACGACCTTTGAAAACATGACGAGCAATGGCTCCTCTTACCACACTGATTTCAGTCCTATAGCATAGTTGGGTTGATTCACCCGGGACGCGTGAGTATGTGAGCTGTGAGGGTGATGGGACATAAATGCTGCTGAAAACGGCCTAAAACAATACCCGACAACGCAATCAAAACGACCATTGAAAACATGATGAGCAATGGCTCAACTTACCACACTGTTTTCAGTCATATTGCCTAGCTGGGCAGAATCACCCAGAAAACATGAGTATGTGAACTGTGATATGGCGTTTGCGCATACATGTACATGTTGTTGAAAACGGCCTAAAACCCCAACTATGCAAGCAATACGACCTTTGAAAACATGATGATCAATGGCTGTTTTTATCACAGTGTTTTCGATAGCTCATTTATAGGGAGTTTATGCATGTGGGAACGGGGTTAGGGGAAAATCGTTCACTGTACCGCCGAAAGGGATTTGACCTGCCAGAGGTGCGAAAAACATTGAATACATACTCACCCTTTCCCACATGCATATATTTTAACCCACTTTCCACACTTATTTAGTCATGCAACAACTCGCTTCCAAGATCAAAACCCCTTCCATGCAAACAAAACGACATTTTAAAGCATAACGGGCAATTGCTTCTTTTGCCACAATGTGTTCAGGTCTATTGTATGGCTGGGGTGATTCACCCAGGGATCAAGAGTGTGTGAACTGACGGGTTGGTATGACTGGAATGATGTTGAAAACGGCCTAAAATACCCAACAATGCAATCACATTGACCTTTGAAAACAACATGATGAGCAATGGCTCGCTCCTCTTACCACACTGTTTTCAGTCCTATTGCATAGGTTGGCTTGATTCGCCCAGGACGCATGAGTATGTGAACTGTAGGGGTGATTGGAGAGACATAACTGCTGTTGAAAACGGCCTAAAACTCCGTAAAGTGCACGCAAAACGACCTTTGAAAACATGACGAGCAATGGCTACTCTTACCACACTGTTTTCAGTCCTATCGCGTAGATGGGTTGATTCACCCAGGAAGCATGTGTGTGTGTGTGAGCAGTGACGGGTATTTAACAGAAATGCTGTTGTAAACGGCCTAAAAAAAAACAACAACGCCATCAAAACGACCTTTGAAAACATGACGAGCAATGGCTCTTCTTACCGCACTGTTTTCAGTCCTATCGCGTAGATGGGTTGATTCACCCAGGGAGCATGTGTGTGTGTGAGCAGTGACGGGTATTTAACAGAAATGCTGTTGTAAACGGCCTAAAAAAAAAAAAACAACGCCATCAAAACGACCTTTGAAAACATGACGAACAATGGCTCCTCTTACCACACTGTTTTCCGTCCTATCGCGTAGATGGGTTGATTCAGCCAATAAGCATGTGTGTGTGTGTGTGTGTGCGTGTGTGTGAGCAGTGACGGGTATTTAACAGACATGCTGATGTCTCATCTTACCACACTGTTTTCAGTCCTATAGCATAGTTGGGTTGGTTCACCCGGGACGCGTGAGTATGTGAACTGTGAGCGTGATGGGACATAAATGCTGTTGAAAACGGCCTACAAAAAAACAACAACGCAACCAAAACGACCTTTGAAAACATGACGAGCAATGGCTCCTCTTACCACACTGATTTCAGTCCTATAGCATAGTTGGGTTGATTCACCCGGGACGCGTGAGTATGTGAGCTGTGAGGGTGATGGGACATAAATGCTGCTGAAAACGGCCTAAAACAATACCCGACAACGCAATCAAAACGACCATTGAAAACATGATGAGCAATGGCTCAACTTACCACACTGTTTTCAGTCATATTGCCTAGCTGGGCAGAATCACCCAGAAAACATGAGTATGTGAACTGTGATATGGCGTTTGCGCATACATGTACATGTTGTTGAAAACGGCCTAAAACCCCAACTATGCAAGCAATACGACCTTTGAAAACATGATGATCAATGGCTGTTTTTATCACAGTGTTTTCGATAGCTCATTTATAGGGAGTTTATGCATGTGGGAACGGGGTTAGGGGAAAATCGTTCACTGTACCGCCGAAAGGGATTTGACCTGCCAGAGGTGCGAAAAACATTGAATACATACTCACCCTTTCCCACATGCATATATTTTAACCCACTTTCCACACTTATTTAGTCATGCAACAACTCGCTTCCAAGATCAAAACCCCTTCCATGCAACAAAACGACATTTTAAAGCATAACGGGCAATTGCTTCTTTTGCCACAATGTGTTCAGGTCTATTGTATGGCTGGGGTGATTCACCCAGGGATCACGAGTGTGTGAACTGACGGGTTGGTATGACTGGAATGATGTTGAAAACGGCCTAAAATACCCAACAATGCAATCACATTGACCTTTGAAAACAACATGATGAGCAATGGCTCGCTCCTCTTACCACACTGTTTTCAGTCCTATTGCATAGGTTGGCTTGATTCGCCCAGGACGCATGAGTATGTGAACTGTAGGGGTGATTGGAGAGACATAACTGCTGTTGAAAACGGCCTAAAACTCCGTAAAGTGCACGCAAAACGACCTTTGAAAACATGACGAGCAATGGCTACTCTTACCACACTGTTTTCAGTCCTATCGCGTAGATGGGTTGATTCACCCAGGAAGCATGTGTGTGTGTGTGAGCAGTGACGGGTATTTAACAGAAATGCTGTTGTAAACGGCCTAAAAAAACCAACAACGCCATCAAAACGACCTTTGAAAACATGACGAGCAATGGCTCTTCTTACCGCACTGTTTTCAGTCCTATCGCGTAGATGGGTTGATTCACCCAGGGAGCATGTGTGTGTGTGAGCAGTGACGGGTATTTAACAGAAATGCTGTTGTAAACGGCCTAAAAAAAAAAAAACAACGCCATCAAAACGACCTTTGAAAACATGACGAACAATGGCTCCTCTTACCACACTGTTTTCCGTCCTATCGCGTAGATGGGTTGATTCAGCCAATAAGCATGTGTGTGTGTGTGTGTGTGCGTGTGTGTGAGCAGTGACGGGTATTTAACAGACATGCTGATGTCTCATCTTACCACACTGTTTTCAGTCCTATAGCATAGTTGGGTTGGTTCACCCGGGACGCGTGAGTATGTGAACTGTGAGCGTGATGGGACATAAATGCTGTTGAAAACGGCCTACAAAAAACCAACAACGCAACCAAAACGACCTTTGAAAACATGACGAGCAATGGCTCCTCTTACCACACTGATTTCAGTCCTATAGCATAGTTGGGTTGATTCACCCGGGACGCGTGAGTATGTGAGCTGTGAGGGTGATGGGACATAAATGCTGCTGAAAACGGCCTAAAACAATACCCGACAACGCAATCAAAACGACCATTGAAAACATGATGAGCAATGGCTCAACTTACCACACTGTTTTCAGTCATATTGCCTAGCTGGGCAGAATCACCCAGAAAACATGAGTATGTGAACTGTGATATGGCGTTTGCGCATACATGTACATGTTGTTGAAAACGGCCTAAAACCCCAACTATGCAAGCAATACGACCTTTGAAAACATGATGAGCAATGGCTGTTTTTATCACAGTGTTTTCGATAGCTCATTTATAGGGAGTTTATGCATGTGGGAACGGGGTTAGGGAAAATCGTTCACTGTACCGCCGAAAGGGATTTGACCTGCCAGAGGTGCGAAAAACATTGAATACATACTCACCCTTTCCCACATGCATATATTTTAACCCACTTTCCACACTTATTTAGTCATGCAACAACTCGCTTCCAAGATCAAAACCCCTTCCATGCAAACAAAACGACATTTTAAAGCATAACGGGCAATTGCTTCTTTTGCCACAATGTGTTCAGGTCTATTGTATGGCTGGGGTGATTCACCCAGGGATCACGAGTGTGTGAACTGACGGGTTGGTATGACTGGAATGATGTTGAAAACGGCCTAAAATACCCAACAATGCAATCACATTGACCTTTGAAAACAACATGATGAGCAATGGCTCGCTCCTCTTACCACACTGTTTTCAGTCCTATTGCATAGGTTGGCTTGATTCGCCCAGGACGCATGAGTATGTGAACTGTAGGGGTGATTGGAGAGACATAACTGCTGTTGAAAACGGCCTAAAACTCCGTAAAGTGCACGCAAAACGACCTTTGAAAACATGACGAGCAATGGCTACTCCTACCACACTGTTTTCAGTCCTATCGCGTAGATGGGTTGATTCACCCAGGAAGCATGTGTGTGTGTGAGCAGTGACGGGTATTTAACAGAAATGCTGTTGTAAACGGCCTAAAAAAAACCAACAACGCCATCAAAACGACCTTTGAAAACATGACGAGCAATGGCTCTTCTTACCGCACTGTTTTCAGTCCTATCGCGTAGATGGGTTGATTCACCCAGGGAGCATGTGTGTGTGTGTGAGCAGTGACGGGTATTTAACAGAAATGCTGTTGTAAACGGCCTAAAAAAAAAAACAACGCCATCAAAACGACCTTTGAAAACATGACGAACAATGGCTCCTCTTACCACACTGTTTTCCGTCCTATCGCGTAGATGGGTTGATTCAGCCAATAAGCATGTGTGTGTGTGTGTGTGTGTGTGCGTGTGTGTGAGCAGTGACGGGTATTTAACAGACATGCTGATGTCTCATCTTACCACACTGTTTTCAGTCCTATAGCATAGTTGGGTTGGTTCACCCGGGACGCGTGAGTATGTGAACTGTGAGCGTGATGGGACATAAATGCTGTTGAAAACGGCCTACAAAAAACCAACAACGCAACCAAAACGACCTTTGAAAACATGACGAGCAATGGCTCCTCTTACCACACTGATTTCAGTCCTATAGCATAGTTGGGTTGATTCACCCGGGACGCGTGAGTATGTGAGCTGTGAGGGTGATGGGACATAAATGCTGCTGAAAACGGCCTAAAACAATACCCGACAACGCAATCAAAACGACCATTGAAAACATGATGAGCAATGGCTCAACTTACCACACTGTTTTCAGTCATATTGCCTAGCTGGGCAGAATCACCCAGAAAACATGAGTATGTGAACTGTGATATGGCGTTTGCGCATACATGTATATGTTGTTGAAAACGGCCTAAAACCCCAACTATGCAAGCAATACGACCTTTGAAAACATGATGAGCAATGGCTGTTTTTATCACAGTGTTTTCGATAGCTCATTTATAGGGAGTTTATGCATGTGGGAACGGGGTTAGGGGAAAATCGTTCACTGTACCGCCGAAAGGGATTTGACCTGCCAGAGGTGCGAAAAACATTGAATACATACTCACCCTTTCCCACATGCATATATTTTAACCCACTTTCCACACTTATTTAGTCATGCAACAACTCGCTTCCAAGATCAAAACCCCTTCCATGCAAACAAAACGACATTTTAAAGCATAACGGGCAATTGCTTCTTTTGCCACAATGTGTTCAGGTCTATTGTATGGCTGGGGTGATTCACCCAGGGATCACGAGTGTGTGAACTGACGGGTTGGTATGACTGGAATGATGTGAAAACGGCCTAAAATACCCAACAATGCAATCACATTGACCTTTGAAAACAACATGATGAGCAATGGCTCGCTCCTCTTACCACACTGTTTTCAGTCCTATTGCATAGGTTGGCTTGATTCGCCCAGGACGCATGAGTATGTGAACTGTAGGGGTGATTGGACAGACATAACTGCTGTTGAAAACGGCCTAAAACTCCATAAAGTGCACGCAAAACGACCTTTGAAAACATGACGAGCAATGGCTACTCTTACCACACTGTTTTCAGTCCTATCGCGTAGATGGGTTGATTCACCCAGGAAGCATGTGTGTGTGTGTGAGCAGTGACGGGTATTTAACAGAAATGCTGTTGTAAACGGCCTAAAAAAAACCAACAACGCCATCAAAACGACCTTTGAAAACATGACGAGCAATGGCTCTTCTTACCGCACTGTTTTCAGTCCTATCGCGTAGATGGGTTGATTCACCCAGGGAGCATGTGTGTGTGTGAGCAGTGACGGGTATTTAACAGAAATGCTGTTGTAAACGGCCTAAAAAAAAAAAAAAAACGCCATCAAAACGACCTTTGAAAACATGACGAACAATGGCTCCTCTTACCACACTGTTTTCCGTCCTATCGCGTAGATGGGTTGATTCAGCCAATAAGCATGTGTGTGTGTGTGTGTGTGTGCGTGTGTGTGAGCAGTGACGGGTATTTAACAGACATGCTGATGTCTCATCTTACCACACTGTTTTCAGTCCTATAGCATAGTTGGGTTGGTTCACCCGGGACGCGTGAGTATGTGAACTGTGAGCGTGATGGGACATAAATGCTGTTGAAAACGGCCTACAAAAAACCAACAACGCAACCAAAACGACCTTTGAAAACATGACGAGCAATGGCTCCTCTTACCACACTGATTTCAGTCCTATAGCATAGTTGGGTTGATTCACCCGGGACGCGTGAGTATGTGAGCTGTGAGGGTGATGGGACATAAATGCTGCTGAAAACGGCCTAAAACAATACCCGACAACGCAATCAAAACGACCATTGAAAACATGATGAGCAATGGCTCAACTTACCACACTGTTTTCAGTCATATTGCCTAGCTGGGCAGAATCACCCAGAAAACATGAGTATGTGAACTGTGATATGGCGTTTGCGCATACATGTACATGTTGTTGAAAACGGCCTAAAACCCCAACTATGCAAGCAATACGACCTTTGAAAACATGATGAGCAATGGCTGTTTTTATCACAGTGTTTTCGATAGCTCATTTATAGGGAGTTTATGCATGTGGGAACGGGGTTAGGGGAAAATCGTTCACTGTACCGCCGAAAGGGATTTGACCTGCCAGAGGTGCGAAAAACATTGAATACATACTCACCCTTTCCCACATGCATATATTTTAACCCACTTTCCACACTTATTTAGTCATGCAACAACTCGCTTCCAAGATCAAAACCCCTTCCATGCAAACAAAACGACATTTTAAAGCATAACGGGCAATTGCTTCTTTTGCCACAATGTGTTCAGGTCTATTGTATGGCTGGGGTGATTCACCCAGGGATCACGAGTGTGTGAACTGACGGGTTGGTATGACTGGAATGATGTTGAAAACGGCCTAAAATACCCAACAATGCAATCACATTGACCTTTGAAAACAACATGATGAGCAAAGGCTCGCTCCTCTTACCACACTGTTTTCAGTCCTATTGCATAGGTTGGCTTGATTCGCCCAGGACGCATGAGTATGTGAACTGTAGGGGTGATTGGACAGACATAACTGCTGTTGAAAACGGCCTAAAACTCCGTAAAGTGCACGCAAAACGACCTTTGAAAACATGACGAGCAATGGCTACTCTTACCACACTGTTTTCAGTCCTATCGCGTAGATGGGTTGATTCACCCAGGAAGCATGTGTGTGTGTGTGAGCAGTGACGGGTATTTAACAGAAATGCTGTTGTAAACGGCCTAAAAAAAACCAACAACGCCATCAAAACGACCTTTGAAAACATGACGAGCAATGGCTCTTCTTACCGCACTGTTTTCAGTCCTATCGCGTAGATGGGTTGATTCACCCAGGGAGCATGTGTGTGTGTGAGCAGTGACGGGTATTTAACAGAAATGCTGTTGTAAACGGCCTAAAAAAAAAAAAAAACGCCATCAAAACGACCTTTGAAAACATGACGAACAATGGCTCCTCTTACCACACTGTTTTCCGTCCTATCGCGTAAATGGGTTGATTCAGCCAATAAGCATGTGTTTGTGTGTGTGCGTGCGTGTGTGTGAGCAGTGACGGGTATTTAACAGACATGCTGATGTCTCATCTTACCACACTGTTTTCAGTCCTATAGCATAGTTGGGTTGGTTCACCCGGGACGCGTGAGTATGTGAACTGTGAGCGTGATGGGACATAAATGCTGTTGAAAACGGCCTACAAAAAACCAACAACGCAACCAAAACGACCTTTGAAAACATGACGAGCAATGGCTCCTCTTACCACACTGATTTCAGTCCTATAGCATAGTTGGGTTGATTCACCCGGGACGCGTGAGTATGTGAGCTGTGAGGGTGATGGGACATAAATGCTGCTGAAAACGGCCTAAAACAATACCCGACAACGCAATCAAAACGACCATTGAAAACATGATGAGCAATGGCTCGACTTACCACACTGTTTAAAGTCATATTGCCTAGCTGGGCAGAATCACCCAGAAAACATGAGTATGTGAACTGTGATATGGCGTTTGCGCATACATGTACATGTTGTTGAAAACGGCCTAAAACCCCAACTATGCAAGCAATACGACCTTTGAAAACATGATGAGCAATGGCTGTTTTTATCACAGTGTTTTCGATAGCTCATTTATAGGGAGTTTATGCATGTGGGAACGGGGTTAGGGGAAAATCGTTCACTGTACCGCCGAAAGGGATTTGACCTGCCAGAGGTGCGAAAAACATTGAATACATACTCACCCTTTCCCACATGCATATATTTTAACCCACTTTCCACACTTATTTAGTCATGCAACAACTCGCTTCCAAGATCAAAACCCCTTCCATGCAAACAAAACGACATTTTAAAGCATAACGGGCAATTGCTTCTTTTGCCACAATGTGTTCAGGTCTATTGTATGGCTGGGGTGATTCACCCAGGGATCACGAGTGTGTGAACTGACGGGTTGGTATGACTGGAATGATGTTGAAAACGGCCTAAAATACCCAACAATGCAATCACATTGACCTTTGAAAACAACATGATGAGCAATGGCTCGCTCCTCTTACCACACTGTTTTCAGTCCTATTGCATATGTTGGCTTGATTCGCCCAGGACGCATGAGTATGTGAACTGTAGGGGTGATTGGAGAGACATAACTGCTGTTGAAAACGGCCTAAAACTCCGTAAAGTGCACGCAAAACGACCTTTGAAAACATGACGAGCAATGGCTACTCTTACCACACTGTTTTCAGTCCTATCGCGTAGATGGGTTGATTCACCCAGGAAGCATGTGTGTGTGTGAGCAGTGACGGGTATTTAACAGAAATGCTGTTGTAAACGGCCTAAAAAAAACCAACAACGCCATCAAAACGACCTTTGAAAACATGACGAGCAATGGCTCTTCTTACCGCACTGTTTTCAGTCCTATCGCGTAGATGGGTTGATTCACCCAGGGAGCATGTGTGTGTGTGAGCAGTGACGGGTATTTAACAGAAATGCTGTTGTAAACGGCCTAAAAAAAAAAAACAACGCCATCAAAACGACCTTTGAAAACATGACGAACAATGGCTCCTCTTACCACACTGTTTTCCGTCCTATCGCGTAGATGGGTTGATTCAGCCAATAAGCATGTGTGTGTGTGTGTGTGTGTGCGTGTGTGTGAGCAGTGACGGGTATTTAACAGACATGCTGATGTCTCATCTTACCACACTGTTTTCAGTCCTATAGCATAGTTGGGTTGTTTCACCCGGGACGCGTGAGTATGTGAACTGTGAGCGTGATGGGACATAAATGCTGTTGAAAACGGCCTACAAAAAACCAACAACGCAACCAAAACGACCTTTGAAAAAATGACGAGCAATGGCTCCTCTTACCACACTGATTTCAGTCCTATAGCATAGTTGGGTTGATTCACCCGGGACGCGTGAGTATGTGAGCTGTGAGGGTGATGGGACATAAATGCTGCTGAAAACGGCCTAAAACAATACCCGACAACGCAATCAAAACGACCATTGAAAACATGATGAGCAATGGCTCAACTTACCACACTGTTTTCAGTCATATTGCCTAGCTGGGCAGAATCACCCAGAAAACATGAGTATGTGAACTGTGATATGGCGTTTGCGCATACATGTACATGTTGTTGAAAACGGCCTAAAACCCCAACTATGCAAGCAATACGACCTTTGAAAACATGATGAGCAATGGCTGTTTTTATCACAGTGTTTTCGATAGCTCATTTATAGGGAGTTTATGCATGTGGGAACGGGGTTAGGGGAAAATCGTTCACTGTACCGCCGAAAGGGATTTGACCTGCCAGAGGTGCGAAAAACATTGAATACATACTCACCCTTTCCCACATGCATATATTTTAACCCACTTTCCACACTTATTTAGTCATGCAACAACTCGCTTCCAAGATCAAAACCCCTTCCATGCAAACAAAACGACATTTTAAAGCATAACGGGCAATTGCTTCTTTTGCCACAATGTGTTCAGGTCTATTGTATGGCTGGGGTGATTCACCCAGGGATCACGAGTGTGTGAACTGACGGGTTGGTATGACTGGAATGATGTTGAAAACGGCCTAAAATACCCAACAATGCAATCACATTGACCTTTGAAAACAACATGATGAGCAATGGCTCGCTCCTCTTACCACACTGTTTTCAGTCCTATTGCATAGGTTGGCTTGATTCGCCCAGGACGCATGAGTATGTGAACTGTAGGGGTGATTGGACAGACATAACTGCTGTTGAAAACGGCCTAAAACTCCGTAAAGTGCACGCAAAACGACCTTTGAAAACATGACGAGCAATGGCTACTCTTACCACACTGTTTTCAGTCCTATCGCGTAGATGGGTTGATTCACCCAGGAAGCATGTGTGTGTGTGTGAGCAGTGACGGGTATTTAACAGAAATGCTGTTGTAAACGGCCTAAAAAAAACCAACAACGCCATCAAAACGACCTTTGAAAACATGACGAGCAATGGCTCTTCTTACCGCACTGTTTTCAGTCCTATCGCGTAGATGGGTTGATTCACCCAGGGAGCATGTGTGTGTGTGAGCAGTGACGGGTATTTAACAGAAATGCTGTTGTAAACGGCCTAAAAAAAAAAAACAACGCCATCAAAACGACCTTTGAAAACATGACGAACAATGGCTCCTCTTACCACACTGTTTTCCGTCCTATCGCGTAGATGGGTTGATTCAGCCAATAAGCATGTGTGTGTGTGTGTGCGTGCGTGTGTGTGAGCAGTGACGGGTATTTAACAGACATGCTGATGTCTCATCTTACCACACTGTTTTCAGTCCTATAGCATAGTTGGGTTGGTTCACCCGGGACGCGTGAGTATGTGAACTGTGAGCGTGATGGGACATAAATGCTGTTGAAAACGGCCTACAAAAAACCAACAACGCAACCAAAACGACCTTTGAAAACATGACGAGCAATGGCTCCTCTTACCACACTGATTTCAGTCCTATAGCATAGTTGGGTTGATTCACCCGGGACGCGTGAGTATGTGAGCTGTGAGGGTGATGGGACATAAATGCTGCTGAAAACGGCCTAAAACAATACCCGACAACGCAATCAAAACGACCATTGAAAACATGATGAGCAATGGCTCAACTTACCACACTGTTTAAAGTCATATTGCCTAGCTGGGCAGAATCACCCAGAAAACATGAGTATGTGAACTGTGATATGGCGTTTGCGCATACATGTACATGTTGTTGAAAACGGCCTAAAACCCCAACTATGCAAGCAATACGACCTTTGAAAACATGATTAGCAATGGCTGTTTTTATCACAGTGTTTTCGATAGCTCATTTATAGGGAGTTTATGCATGTGGGAACGGGGTTAGGGGAAAATCGTTCACTGTACCGCCGAAAGGGATTTGACCTGCCAGAGGTGCGAAAAACATTGAATACATACTCACCCTTTCCCACATGCATATATTTTAACCCACTTTCCACACTTATTTAGTCATGCAACAACTCGCTTCCAAGATCAAAACCCCTTCCATGCAAACAAAACGACATTTTAAAGCATAACGGGCAATTGCTTCTTTTGCCACAATGTGTTCAGGTCTATTGTATGGCTGGGGTGATTCACCCAGGGATCACGAGTGTGTGAACTGACGGGTTGGTATGACTGGAATGATGTTAAAAACGGCCTAAAATACCCAACAATGCAATCACATTGACCTTTGAAAACAACATGATGAGCAATGGCTCGCTCCTCTTACCACACTGTTTTCAGTCCTATTGCATAGGTTGGCTTGATTCGCCCAGGACGCATGAGTATGTGAACTGTAGGGGTGATTGGAGAGACATAACTGCTGTTGAAAACGGCCTAAAACTCCGTAAAGTGCACGCAAAACGACCTTTGAAAACATGACGAGCAATGGCTACTCTTACCACACTGTTTTCAGTCCTATCGCGTAGATGGGTTGATTCACCCAGGAAGCATGTGTGTGTGTGAGCAGTGACGGGTATTTAACAGAAATGCTGTTGTAAACGGCCTAAAAAAAACCAACAACGCCATCAAAACGACCTTTGAAAACATGACGAGCAATGGCTCTTCTTACCGCACTGTTTTCAGTCCTATCGCGTAGATGGGTTGATTCACCCAGGGAGCATGTGTGTGTGTGAGCAGTGACGGGTATTTAACAGAAATGCTGTTGTAAACGGCCTAAAAAAAAAAACAACGCCATCAAAACGACCTTTGAAAACATGACGAACAATGGCTCCTCTTACCACACTGTTTTCCGTCCTATCGCGTAGATGGGTTGATTCAGCCAATAAGCATGTGTGTGTGTGTGTGTGTGTGTGCGTGTGTGTGAGCAGTGACGGGTATTTAACAGACATGCTGATGTCTCATCTTACCACACTGTTTTCAGTCCTATAGCATAGTTGGGTTGGTTCACCCGGGACGCGTGAGTATGTGAACTGTGAGCATGATGGGACATAAATGCTGTTGAAAACGGCCTACAAAAAACCAACAACGCAACCAAAACGACCTTTGAAAACATGACGAGCAATGGCTCCTCTTACCACACTGATTTCAGTCCTATAGCATAGTTGGGTTGATTCACCCGGGACGCGTGAGTATGTGAGCTGTGAGGGTGATGGGACATAAATGCTGCTGAAAACGGCCTAAAACAATACCCGACAACGCAATCAAAACGACCATTGAAAACATGATGAGCAATGGCTCAACTTACCACACTGTTTTCAGTCATATTGCCTAGCTGGGCAGAATCACCCAGAAAACATGAGTATGTGAACTGTGATATGGCGTTTGCGCATACATGTACATGTTGTTGAAAACGGCCTAAAACCCCAACTATGCAAGCAATACGACCTTTGAAAACATGATGAGCAATGGCTGTTTTTATCACAGTGTTTTCGATAGCTCATTTATAGGGAGTTTATGCATGTGGGAACGGGGTTAGGGGAAAATCGTTCACTGTACCGCCGAAAGGGATTTGACCTGCCAGAGGTGCGAAAAACATTGAATACATACTCACCCTTTCCCACATGCATATATTTTAACCCACTTTCCACACTTATTTAGTCATGCAACAACTCGCTTCCAAGATCAAAACCCCTTCCATGCAAACAAAACGACATTTTAAAGCATAACGGGCAATTGCTTCTTTTGCCACAATGTGTTCAGGTCTATTGTATGGCTGGGGTGATTCACCCAGGGATCACGAGTGTGTGAACTGACGGGTTGGTATGACTGGAATGATGTTGAAAACGGCCTAAAATAACCAACAATGCAATCACATTGACCTTTGAAAACAACATGATGAGCAATGGCTCGCTCCTCTTACCACACTGTTTTCAGTCCTATTGCATAGGTTGGCTTAATTCGCCCAGGACGCATGAGTATGTGAACTGTAGGGGTGATTGGACAGACATAAATGCTGTTGAAAACGGCCTAAAACTCCGTAAAGTGCACACAAAACGACCTTTGAAAACATGACGAGCAATGGCTACTCTTACCACACTGTTTTCAGTCCTATCGCGTAGATGGGTTGATTCACCCAGGAAGCATGTGTGTGTGTGTGTGAGCAATGACGGGTATTTAACAGAAATGCTGTTGTAAACGGCCTAAAAAAAACCAACAACGCCATCAAAACGACCTTTGAAAACATGACGAGCAATGGCTCTTCTTACCGCACTGTTTTCAGTCCTATCGCGTAGATGGGTTGATTCACCCAGGGAGCATGTGTGTGTGTGAGCAGTGACGGGTATTTAACAGAAATGCTGTTGTAAACGGCAAAAAAAAAAAAACAACGCCATCAAAACGACCTTTGAAAACATGACGAACAATGGCTCCTCTTACCACACTGTTTTCCGTCCTATCGCGTAGATGGGTTGATTCAGCCAATAAGCATGTGTGTGTGTGTGTGTGTGCGTGTGTGTGAGCAGTGACGGGTATTTAACAGACATGCTGATGTCTCATCTTACCACACTGTTTTCAGTCCTATAGCATAGTTGGGTTGGTTCACCCGGGACGCGTGAGTATGTGAACTGTGAGCGTGATGGGACATAAATGCTGTTGAAAACGGCCTACAAAAAACCAACAACGCAACCAAAACGACCTTTGAAAACATGACGAGCAATGGCTCCTCTTACCACACTGATTTCAGTCCTATAGCATAGTTGGGTTGATTCACCCGGGACGCGTGAGTATGTGAGCTGTGAGGGTGATGGGACATAAATGCTGCTGAAAACGGCCTAAAACAATACCCGACAACGCAATCAAAACGACCATTGAAAACATGATGAGCAATGGCTCAACTTACCACACTGTTTTCAGTCATATTGCCTAGCTGGGCAGAATCACCCAGAAAACATGAGTATGTGAACTGTGATATGGCGTTTGCGCATACATGTACATGTTGTTGAAAACGGCCTAAAACCCCAACTATGCAAGCAATACGACCTTTGAAAACATGATGAGCAATGGCTGTTTTTATCACAGTGTTTTCGATAGCTCATTTATAGGGAGTTTATGCATGTGGGAACGGGGTTAGGGGAAAATCGTTCACTGTACCGCCGAAAGGGATTTGACCTGCCAGAGGTGCGAAAAACATTGAATACATACTCACCCTTTCCCACATGCATATATTTTAACCCACTTTCCACACTTATTTAGTCATGCAACAACTCGCTTCCAAGATCAAAACCCCTTCCATGCAAACAAAACGACATTTTAAAGCATAACGGGCAATTGCTTCTTTTGCCACAATGTGTTCAGGTCTATTGTATGGCTGGGGTGATTCACCCAGGGATCACGAGTGTGTGAACTGACGGGTTGGTATGACTGGAATGATGTTGAAAACGGCCTAAAATACCCAACAATGCAATCACATTGACCTTTGAAAACAACATGATGAGCAATGGCTCGCTCCTCTTACCACACTGTTTTCAGTCCTATTGCATAGGTTGGCTTGATTCGCCCAGGACGCATGAGTATGTGAACTGTAGGGGTGATTGGACAGACATAACTGCTGTTGAAAACGGCCTAAAACTCCGTAAAGTGCACGCAAAACGACCTTTGAAAACATGACGAGCAATGGCTACTCTTACCACACTGTTTTCAGTCCTATCGCGTAGATGGGTTGATTCACCCAGGAAGCATGTGTGTGTGTGTGAGCAGTGACGGGTATTTAACAGAAATGCTGTTGTAAACGGCCTAAAAAAAACCAACAACGCCATCAAAACGACCTTTGAAAACATGACGAGCAATGGCTCTTCTTACAGCACTGTTTTCAGTCCTATCGCGTAGATGGGTTGATTCACCCAGGGAGCATGTGTGTGTGTGAGCAGTGACGGGTATTTAACAGAAATGCTGTTGTAAACGGCCTAAAAAAAAAAACACAACGCCATCAAAACGACCTTTGAAAACATGACGAACAATGGCTCCTCTTACCACACTGTTTTCCGTCCTATCGCGTAGATGGGTTGATTCAGCCAATAAGCATGTGTGTGTGTGTGTGTGTGTGTGTGCGTGTGTGTGAGCAGTGACGGGTATTTAACAGACATGCTGATGTCTCATCTTACCACACTGTTTTCAGTCCTATAGCATAGTTGGGTTGGTTCACCCGGGACGCGTGAGTATGTGAACTGTGAGCGTGATGGGACATAAATGCTGTTGAAAACGGCCTACAAAAAACCAACAACGCAACCAAAACGACCTTTGAAAACATGACGAGCAATGGCTCCTCTTACCACACTGATTTCAGTCCTATAGCATAGTTGGGTTGATTCACCCGGGACGCGTGAGTATGTGAGCTGTGAGGGTGATGGGACATAAATGCTGCTGAAAACGGCCTAAAACAATACCCGACAACGCAATCAAAACGACCATTGAAAACATGATGAGCAATGGCTCAACTTACCACACTGTTTTCAGTCATATTGCCTAGCTGGGCAGAATCACCCAGAAAACATGAGTATGTGAACTGTGATATGGCGTTTGCGCATACATGTACATGTTGTTGAAAACGGCCTAAAACCCCAACTATGCAAGCAATACGACCTTTGAAAACATGATGAGCAATGGCTGTTTTTATCACAGTGTTTTCGATAGCTCATTTATAGGGAGTTTATGCATGTGGGAACGGGGTTAGGGGAAAATCGTTCACTGTACCGCCGAAAGGGATTTGACCTGCCAGAGGTGCGAAAAACATTGAATACATACTCACCCTTTCCCACATGCATATATTTTAACCCACTTTCCACACTTATTTAGTCATGCAACAACTCGCTTCCAAGATCAAAACCCCTTCCATGCAAACAAAACGACATTTTAAAGCATAACGGGCAATTGCTTCTTTTGCCACAATGTGTTCAGGTCTATTGTATGGCTGGGGTGATTCACCCAGGGATCACGAGTGTGTGAACTGACGGGTTGGTATGACTGGAATGATGTTGAAAACGGCCTAAAATACCCAACAATGCAATCACATTGACCTTTGAAAACAACATGATGAGCAATGGCTCGCTCCTCTTACCACACTGTTTTCAGTCCTATTGCATAGGTTGGCTTGATTCGCCCAGGACGCATGAGTATGTGAACTGTAGGGGTGATTGGACAGACATAACTGCTGTTGAAAACGGCCTAAAACTCCGTAAAGTGCACGCAAAACGACCTTTGAAAACATGACGAGCAATGGCTACTCTTACCACACTGTTTTCAGTCCTATCGCGTAGATGGGTTGATTCACCCAGGAAGCATGTGTGTGTGTGTGAGCAGTGACGGGTATTTAACAGAAATGCTGTTGTAAACGGCCTAAAAAAAACCAACAACGCCATCAAAACGACCTTTGAAAACATGACGAGCAATGGCTCTTCTTACCGCACTGTTTTCAGTCCTATCGCGTAGATGGGTTGATTCACCCAGGGAGCATGTGTGTGTGTGAGCAGTGACGGGTATTTAACAGAAATGCTGTTGTAAACGGCCTAAAAAAAACAAACAACGCCATCAAAACGACCTTTGAAAACATGACGAACAATGGCTCCTCTTACCACACTGTTTTCCGTCCTATCGCGTAGATGGGTTGATTCAGCCAATAAGCATGTGTGTGTGTGTGTGTGCGTGCGTGTGTGTGAGCAGTGACGGGTATTTAACAGATATGCTGATGTCTCATCTTACCACACTGTTTTCAGTCCTATAGCATAGTTGGGTTGGTTCACCCGGGACGCGTGAGTATGTGAACTGTGAGCGTGATGGGACATAAATGCTGTTGAAAACGGCCTACAAAAAACCAACAACGCAACCAAAACGACCTTTGAAAACATGACGAGCAATGGCTCCTCTTACCACACTGATTTCAGTCCTATAGCATAGTTGGGTTGATTCACCCGGGACGCGTGAGTATGTGAGCTGTGAGGGTGATGGGACATAAATGCTGCTGAAAACGGCCTAAAACAATACCCGACAACGCAATCAAAACGACCATTGAAAACATGATGAGCAATGGCTCAACTTACCACACTGTTTTCAGTCATATTGCCTAGCTGGGCAGAATCACCCAGAAAACATGAGTATGTGAACTGTGATATGGCGTTTGCGCATACATGTACATGTTGTTGAAAACGGCCTAAAACCCCAACTATGCAAGCAATACGACCTTTGAAAACATGATGAGCAATGGCTGTTTTTATCACAGTGTTTTCGATAGCTCATTTATAGGGAGTTTATGCATGTGGGAACGGGGTTAGGGGAAAATCGTTCACTGTACCGCCGAAAGGGATTTGACCTGCCAGAGGTGCGAAAAACATTGAATACATACTCACCCTTTCCCACATGCATATATTTTAACCCACTTTCCACACTTATTTAGTCATGCAACAACTCGCTTCCAAGATCAAAACCCCTTCCATGCAAACAAAACGACATTTTAAAGCATAACGGGCAATTGCTTCTTTTGCCACAATGTGTTCAGGTCTATTGTATGGCTGGGGTGATTCACCCAGGGATCACGAGTGTGTGAACTGACGGGTTGGTATGACTGGAATGATGTTGAAAACGGCCTAAAATACCCAACAATGCAATCACATTGACCTTTGAAAACAACATGATGAGCAATGGCTCGCTCCTCTTACCACACTGTTTTCAGTCCTATTGCATAGGTTGGCTTGATTCGCCCAGGACGCATGAGTATGTGAACTGTAGGGGTGATTGGACAGACATAACTGCTGTTGAAAACGGCCTAAAACTCCGTAAAGTGCACGCAAAACGACCTTTGAAAACATGACGAGCAATGGCTACTCTTACCACACTGTTTTCAGTCCTATCGCGTAGATGGGTTGATTCACCCAGGAAGCATGTGTGTGTGTGTGAGCAGTGACGGGTATTTAACAGAAATGCTGTTGTAAACGGCCTAAAAAAAACCAACAACGCCATCAAAACGACCTTTGAAAACATGACGAGCAATGGCTCTTCTTACAGCACTGTTTTCAGTCCTATCGCGTAGATGGGTTGATTCACCCAGGGAGCATGTGTGTGTGTGAGCAGTGACGGGTATTTAACAGAAATGCTGTTGTAAACGGCCTAAAAAAAAAAACACAACGCCATCAAAACGACCTTTGAAAACATGACGAACAATGGCTCCTCTTACCACACTGTTTTCCGTCCTATCGCGTAGATGGGTTGATTCAGCCAATAAGCATGTGTGTGTGTGTGTGTGTGTGTGTGCGTGTGTGTGAGCAGTGACGGGTATTTAACAGACATGCTGATGTCTCATCTTACCACACTGTTTTCAGTCCTATAGCATAGTTGGGTTGGTTCACCCGGGACGCGTGAGTATGTGAACTGTGAGCGTGATGGGACATAAATGCTGTTGAAAACGGCCTACAAAAAACCAACAACGCAACCAAAACGACCTTTGAAAACATGACGAGCAATGGCTCCTCTTACCACACTGATTTCAGTCCTATAGCATAGTTGGGTTGATTCACCCGGGACGCGTGAGTATGTGAGCTGTGAGGGTGATGGGACATAAATGCTGCTGAAAACGGCCTAAAACAATACCCGACAACGCAATCAAAACGACCATTGAAAACATGATGAGCAATGGCTCAACTTACCACACTGTTTTCAGTCATATTGCCTAGCTGGGCAGAATCACCCAGAAAACATGAGTATGTGAACTGTGATATGGCGTTTGCGCATACATGTACATGTTGTTGAAAACGGCCTAAAACCCCAACTATGCAAGCAATACGACCTTTGAAAACATGATGAGCAATGGCTGTTTTTATCACAGTGTTTTCGATAGCTCATTTATAGGGAGTTTATGCATGTGGGAACGGGGTTAGGGGAAAATCGTTCACTGTACCGCCGAAAGGGATTTGACCTGCCAGAGGTGCGAAAAACATTGAATACATACTCACCCTTTCCCACATGCATATATTTTAACCCACTTTCCACACTTATTTAGTCATGCAACAACTCGCTTCCAAGATCAAAACCCCTTCCATGCAAACAAAACGACATTTTAAAGCATAACGGGCAATTGCTTCTTTTGCCACAATGTGTTCAGGTCTATTGTATGGCTGGGGTGATTCACCCAGGGATCACGAGTGTGTGAACTGACGGGTTGGTATGACTGGAATGATGTTGAAAACGGCCTAAAATACCCAACAATGCAATCACATTGACCTTTGAAAACAACATGATGAGCAATGGCTCGCTCCTCTTACCACACTGTTTTCAGTCCTATTGCATAGGTTGGCTTGATTCGCCCAGGACGCATGAGTATGTGAACTGTAGGGATGATTGGACAGACATAACTGCTGTTGAAAACGGCCTAAAACTCCGTAAAGTGCACGCAAAACGACCTTTGAAAACATGACGAGCAATGGCTACTCTTACCACACTGTTTTCAGTCCTATCGCGTAGATGGGTTGATTCACCCAGGAAGCATGTGTGTGTGTGTGAGCAGTGACGGGTATTTAACAGAAATGCTGTTGTAAACGGCCTAAAAAAAACCAACAACGCCATCAAAACGACCTTTGAAAACATGACGAGCAATGGCTCTTCTTACCGCACTGTTTTCAGTCCTATCGCGTAGATAGGTTGATTCACCCAGGGAGCATGTGTGTGTGTGAGCAGTGACGGGTATTTAACAGAAATGCTGTTGTAAACGGCCTAAAAAAAAAAAACAACGCCATCAAAACGACCTTTGAAAACATGACGAACAATGGCTCCTCTTACCACACTGTTTTCCGTCCTATCGCGTAGATTGGTTGATTCAGCCAATAAGCATGTGTGTGTGTGTGTGCGTGCGTGTGTGTGAGCAGTGACGGGTATTTAACAGACATGCTGATGTCTCATCTTACCACACTGTTTTCAGTCCTATAGCATAGTTGGGTTGGTTCACCCGGGACGCGTGAGTATGTGAACTGTGAGCGTGATGGGACATAAATGCTGTTGAAAACGGCCTACAAAAAACCAACAACGCAACCAAAACGACCTTTGAAAACATGACGAGCAATGGCTCCTCTTACCACACTGATTTCAGTCCTATAGCATAGTTGGGTTGATTCACCCGGGACGCGTGAGTATGTGAGCTGTGAGGGTGATGGGACATAAATGCTGCTGAAAACGGCCTAAAACAATACCCGACAACGCAATCAAAACGACCATTGAAAACATGATGAGCAATGGCTCAACTTACCACACTGTTTTCAGTCATATTGCCTAGCTGGGCAGAATCACCCAGAAAACATGAGTATGTGAACTGTGATATGGCGTTTGCGCATACATGTACATGTTGTTGAAAACGGCCTAAAACCCCAACTATGCAAGCAATACGACCTTTGAAAACATGATGAGCAATGGCTGTTTTTATCACAGTGTTTTCGATAGCTCATTTATAGGGAGTTTATGCATGTGGGAACGGGGTTAGGGGAAAATCGTTCACTGTACCGCCGAAAGGGATTTGACCTGCCAGAGGTGCGAAAAACATTGAATACATACTCACCCTTTCCCACATGCATATATTTTAACCCACTTTCCACACTTATTTAGTCATGCAACAACTCGCTTCCAAGATCAAAACCCCTTCCATGCAAACAAAACGACATTTTAAAGCATAACGGGCAATTGCTTCTTTTGCCACAATGTGTTCAGGTCTATTGTATGGCTGGGGTGATTCACCCAGGGATCACGAGTGTGTGAACTGACGGGTTGGTATGACTGGAATGATGTTGAAAACGGCCTAAAATACCCAACAATGCAATCACATTGACCTTTGAAAACAACATGATGAGCAATGGCTCGCTCCTCTTACCACACTGTTTTCAGTCCTATTGCATAGGTTGGCTTGATTCGCCCAGGACGCATGAGTATGTGAACTGTAGGGGTGATTGGACAGACATAACTGCTGTTGAAAACGGCCTAAAACTCCGTAAAGTGCACGCAAAACGACCTTTGAAAACATGACGAGCAATGGCTACTCTTACCACACTGTTTTCAGTCCTATCGCGTAGATGGGTTGATTCACCCAGGAAGCATGTGTGTGTGTGTGAGCAGTGACGGGTATTTAACAGAAATGCTGTTGTAAACGGCCTAAAAAAAACCAACAACGCCATCAAAACGACCTTTGAAAACATGACGAGCAATGGCTCTTCTTACAGCACTGTTTTCAGTCCTATCGCGTAGATGGGTTGATTCACCCAGGGAGCATGTGTGTGTGTGAGCAGTGACGGGTATTTAACAGAAATGCTGTTGTAAACGGCCTAAAAAAAAAAAACAACGCCATCAAAACGACCTTTGAAAACATGACGAACAATGGCTCCTCTTACCACACTGTTTTCCGTCCTATCGCGTAGATTGGTTGATTCAGCCAATAAGCATGTGTGTGTGTGTGTGCGTGCGTGTGTGTGAGCAGTGACGGGTATTTAACAGACATGCTGATGTCTCATCTTACCACACTGTTTTCAGTCCTATAGCATAGTTGGGTTGGTTCACCCGGGACGCGTGAGTATGTGAACTGTGAGCGTGATGGGACATAAATGCTGTTGAAAACGGCCTACAAAAAACCAACAACGCAACCAAAACGACCTTTGAAAACATGACGAGCAATGGCTCCTCTTACCACACTGATTTCAGTCCTATAGCATAGTTGGGTTGATTCACCCGGGACGCGTGAGTATGTGAGCTGTGAGGGTGATGGGACATAAATGCTGCTGAAAACGGCCTAAAACAATACCCGACAACGCAATCAAAACGACCATTGAAAACATGATGAGCAATGGCTCAACTTACCACACTGTTTTCAGTCATATTGCCTAGCTGGGCAGAATCACCCAGAAAACATGAGTATGTGAACTGTGATATGGCGTTTGCGCATACATGTACATGTTGTTGAAAACGGCCTAAAACCCCAACTATGCAAGCAATACGACCTTTGAAAACATGATGAGCAATGGCTGTTTTTATCACAGTGTTTTCGATAGCTCATTTATAGGGAGTTTATGCATGTGGGAACGGGGTTAGGGGAAAATCGTTCACTGTACCGCCGAAAGGGATTTGACCTGCCAGAGGTGCGAAAAACATTGAATACATACTCACCCTTTCCCACATGCATATATTTTAACCCACTTTCCACACTTATTTAGTCATGCAACAACTCGCTTCCAAGATCAAAACCCCTTCCATGCAAACAAAACGACATTTTAAAGCATAACGGGCAATTGCTTCTTTTGCCACAATGTGTTCAGGTCTATTGTATGGCTGGGGTGATTCACCCAGGGATCACGAGTGTGTGAACTGACGGGTTGGTATGACTGGAATGATGTTGAAAACGGCCTAAAATACCCAACAATGCAATCACATTGACCTTTGAAAACAACATGATGAGCAATGGCTCGCTCCTCTTACCACACTGTTTTCAGTCCTATTGCATAGGTTGGCTTGATTCGCCCAGGACGCATGAGTATGTGAACTGTAGGGGTGATTGGACAGACATAACTGCTGTTGAAAACGGCCTAAAACTCCGTAAAGTGCACGCAAAACGACCTTTGAAAACATGACGAGCAATGGCTACTCTTACCACACTGTTTTCAGTCCTATCGCGTAGATGGGTTGATTCACCCAGGAAGCATGTGTGTGTGTGTGAGCAGTGACGGGTATTTAACAGAAATGCTGTTGTAAACGGCCTAAAAAAAACCAACAACGCCATCAAAACGACCTTTGAAAACATGACGAGCAATGGCTCTTCTTACAGCACTGTTTTCAGTCCTATCGCGTAGATGGGTTGATTCACCCAGGGAGCATGTGTGTGTGTGAGCAGTGACGGGTATTTAACAGAAATGCTGTTGTAAACGGCCTAAAAAAAAAAACACAACGCCATCAAAACGACCTTTGAAAACATGACGAACAATGGCTCCTCTTACCACACTGTTTTCCGTCCTATCGCGTAGATGGGTTGATTCAGCCAATAAGCATGTGTGTGTGTGTGTGTGTGTGTGTGCGTGTGTGTGAGCAGTGACGGGTATTTAACAGACATGCTGATGTCTCATCTTACCACACTGTTTTCAGTCCTATAGCATAGTTGGGTTGGTTCACCCGGGACGCGTGAGTATGTGAACTGTGAGCGTGATGGGACATAAATGCTGTTGAAAACGGCCTACAAAAAACCAACAACGCAACCAAAACGACCTTTGAAAACATGACGAGCAATGGCTCCTCTTACCACACTGATTTCAGTCCTATAGCATAGTTGGGTTGATTCACCCGGGACGCGTGAGTATGTGAGCTGTGAGGGTGATGGGACATAAATGCTGCTGAAAACGGCCTAAAACAATACCCGACAACGCAATCAAAACGACCATTGAAAACATGATGAGCAATGGCTCAACTTACCACACTGTTTTCAGTCATATTGCCTAGCTGGGCAGAATCACCCAGAAAACATGAGTATGTGAACTGTGATATGGCGTTTGCGCATACATGTACATGTTGTTGAAAACGGCCTAAAACCCCAACTATGCAAGCAATACGACCTTTGAAAACATGATGAGCAATGGCTGTTTTTATCACAGTGTTTTCGATAGCTCATTTATAGGGAGTTTATGCATGTGGGAACGGGGTTAGGGGAAAATCGTTCACTGTACCGCCGAAAGGGATTTGACCTGCCAGAGGTGCGAAAAACATTGAATACATACTCACCCTTTCCCACATGCATATATTTTAACCCACTTTCCACACTTATTTAGTCATGCAACAACTCGCTTCCAAGATCAAAACCCCTTCCATGCAAACAAAACGACATTTTAAAGCATAACGGGCAATTGCTTCTTTTGCCACAATGTGTTCAGGTCTATTGTATGGCTGGGGTGATTCACCCAGGGATCACGAGTGTGTGAACTGACGGGTTGGTATGACTGGAATGATGTTGAAAACGGCCTAAAATACCCAACAATGCAATCACATTGACCTTTGAAAACAACATGATGAGCAATGGCTCGCTCCTCTTACCACACTGTTTTCAGTCCTATTGCATAGGTTGGCTTGATTCGCCCAGGACGCATGAGTATGTGAACTGTAGGGGTGATTGGACAGACATAACTGCTGTTGAAAACGGCCTAAAACTCCGTAAAGTGCACGCAAAACGACCTTTGAAAACATGACGAGCAATGGCTACTCTTACCACACTGTTTTCAGTCCTATCGCGTAGATGGGTTGATTCACCCAGGAAGCATGTGTGTGTGTGTGAGCAGTGACGGGTATTTAACAGAAATGCTGTTGTAAACGGCCTAAAAAAAACCAACAACGCCATCAAAACGACCTTTGAAAACATGACGAGCAATGGCTCTTCTTACAGCACTGTTTTCAGTCCTATCGCGTAGATGGGTTGATTCACCCAGGGAGCATGTGTGTGTGTGAGCAGTGACGGGTATTTAACAGAAATGCTGTTGTAAACGGCCTAAAAAAAAAAACACAACGCCATCAAAACGACCTTTGAAAACATGACGAACAATGGCTCCTCTTACCACACTGTTTTCCGTCCTATCGCGTAGATGGGTTGATTCAGCCAATAAGCATGTGTGTGTGTGTGTGTGTGTGTGCGTGTGTGTGAGCAGTGACGGGTATTTAACAGACATGCTGATGTCTCATCTTACCACACTGTTTTCAGTCCTATAGCATAGTTGGGTTGGTTCACCCGGGACGCGTGAGTATGTGAACTGTGAGCGTGATGGGACATAAATGCTGTTGAAAACGGCCTACAAAAAACCAACAACGCAACCAAAACGACCTTTGAAAACATGACGAGCAATGGCTCCTCTTACCACACTGATTTCAGTCCTATAGCATAGTTGGGTTGATTCACCCGGGACGCGTGAGTATGTGAGCTGTGAGGGTGATGGGACATAAATGCTGCTGAAAACGGCCTAAAACAATACCCGACAACGCAATCAAAACGACCATTGAAAACATGATGAGCAATGGCTCAACTTACCACACTTTTTTCAGTCATATTGCCTAGCTGGGCAGAATCACCCAGAAAACATGAGTATGTGAACTGTGATATGGCGTTTGCGCATACATGTACATGTTGTTGAAAACGGCCTAAAACCCCAACTATGCAAGCAATACGACCTTTGAAAACATGATGAGCAATGGCTGTTTTTATCACAGTGTTTTCGATAGCTCATTTATAGGGAGTTTATGCATGTGGGAACGGGGTTAGGGGAAAATCGTTCACTGTACCGCCGAAAGGGATTTGACCTGCCAGAGGTGCGAAAAACATTGAATACATACTCACCCTTTCCCACATGCATATATTTTAACCCACTTTCCACACTTATTTAGTCATGCAACAACTCGCTTCCAAGATCAAAACCCCTTCCATGCAAACAAAACGACATTTTAAAGCATAACGGGCAATTGCTTCTTTTGCCACAATGTGTTTAGGTCTATTGTATGGCTGGGGTGATTCACCCAGGGATCACGAGTGTGTGAACTGACGGGTTGGTATGACTGGAATGATGTTGAAAACGGCCTAAAATACCCAACAATGCAATCACATTGACCTTTGAAAACAACATGATGAGCAATGGCTCGCTCCTCTTACCACACTGTTTTCAGTCCTATTGCATAGGTTGGCTTGATTCGCCCAGGACGCATGAGTATGTGAACTGTAGGGGTGATTGGACAGACATAACTGCTGTTGAAAACGGCCTAAAACTCCGTAAAGTGCACGCAAAACGACCTTTGAAAACATGACGAGCAATGGCTACTCTTACCACACTGTTTTCAGTCCTATCGCGTAGATGGGTTGATTCACCCAGGAAGCATGTGTGTGTGTGTGAGCAGTGACGGGTATTTAACAGAAATGCTGTTGTAAACGGCCTAAAAAAACCAACAACGCCATCAAAACGACCTTTGAAAACATGACGAGCAATGGCTCTTCTTACCGCACTGTTTTCAGTCCTATCGCGTAGATGGGTTGATTCACCCAGGGAGCATGTGTGTGTGTGAGCAGTGACGGGTATTTAACAGAAATGCTGTTGTAAACGGCCTAAAAAAAAAACACAACGCCATCAAAACGACCTTTGAAAACATGACGAACAATGGCTCCTCTTACCACACTGTTTTCCGTCCTATCGCGTAGATGGGTTGATTCAGCCAATAAGCATGTGTGTGTGTGTGTGTGTGTGTGTGTGCGTGTGTGTGAGCAGTGACGGGTATTTAACAGACATGCTGATGTCTCATCTTACCACACTGTTTTCAGTCCTATAGCATAGTTGGGTTGGTTCACCCGGGACGCGTGAGTATGTGAACTGTGAGCGTGATGGGACATAAATGCTGTTGAAAACGGCCTACAAAAAACCAACAACGCAACCAAAACGACCTTTGAAAACATGACGAGCAATGGCTCCTCTTACCACACTGATTTCAGTCCTATAGCATAGTTGGGTTGATTCACCCGGGACGCGTGAGTATGTGAGCTGTGAGGGTGATGGGACATAAATGCTGCTGAAAACGGCCTAAAACAATACCCGACAACGCAATCAAAACGACCATTGAAAACATGATGAGCAATGGCTCAACTTACCACACTCTTTTCAGTCCTATCGCGTAGATGGGTTGATTCACCCAGGAAGCATGTGTGTGTGTGTGAGCAGTGACGGGTATTTAACAGAAATGCTGTTGTAAACGGCCTAAAAAAAACCAACAACGCCATCAAAACGACCTTTGAAAACATGACGAGCAATGGCTCTTCTTACCGCACTGTTTTCAGTCCTATCGCGTAGATGGGTTGATTCACCCAGGGAGCATGTGTGTGTGTGAGCAGTGACGGGTATTTAACAGAAATGCTGTTGTAAACGGCCTAAAAAAAAAAAAAAAACGCCATCAAAACGACCTTTGAAAACATGACGAGCAATGGCTACTCTTACCACACTGTTTTCAGTCCTATCGCGTAGATGGGTTGATTCACCCAGGAAGCATGTGTGTGTGTGTGAGCAGTGACGGGTATTTAACAGAAATGCTGTTGTAAACGGCCTAAAAAAACCAACAACGCCATCAAAACGACCTTTGAAAACATGACGAGCAATGGCTCTTCTTACCGCACTGTTTTCAGTCCTATCGCGTAGATGGGTTGATTCACCCAGGGAGCATGTGTGTGTGTGAGCAGTGACGGGTATTTAACAGAAATGCTGTTGTAAACGGCCTAAAAAAAAAACACAACGCCATCAAAACGACCTTTGAAAACATGACGAACAATGGCTCCTCTTACCACACTGTTTTCCGTCCTATCGCGTAGATGGGTTGATTCAGCCAATAAGCATGTGTGTGTGTGTGTGTGTGTGTGTGTGTGCGTGTGTGTGAGCAGTGACGGGTATTTAACAGACATGCTGATGTCTCATCTTACCACACTGTTTTCAGTCCTATAGCATAGTTGGGTTGGTTCACCCGGGACGCGTGAGTATGTGAACTGTGAGCGTGATGGGACATAAATGCTGTTGAAAACGGCCTACAAAAAACCAACAACGCAACCAAAACGACCTTTGAAAACATGACGAGCAATGGCTCCTCTTACCACACTGATTTCAGTCCTATAGCATAGTTGGGTTGATTCACCCGGGACGCGTGAGTATGTGAGCTGTGAGGGTGATGGGACATAAATGCTGCTGAAAACGGCCTAAAACAATACCCGACAACGCAATCAAAACGACCATTGAAAACATGATGAGCAATGGCTCAACTTACCACACTCTTTTCAGTCCTATCGCGTAGATGGGTTGATTCACCCAGGAAGCATGTGTGTGTGTGTGAGCAGTGACGGGTATTTAACAGAAATGCTGTTGTAAACGGCCTAAAAAAAACCAACAACGCCATCAAAACGACCTTTGAAAACATGACGAGCAATGGCTCTTCTTACCGCACTGTTTTCAGTCCTATCGCGTAGATGGGTTGATTCACCCAGGGAGCATGTGTGTGTGTGAGCAGTGACGGGTATTTAACAGAAATGCTGTTGTAAACGGCCTAAAAAAAAAAAAAAAACGCCATCAAAACGACCTTTGAAAACATGACGAACAATGGCTCCTCTTACCACACTGTTTTCCGTCCTATCGCGTAGATGGGTTGATTCAGCCAATAAGCATGTGTGTGTGTGTGTGCGTGTGTGTGAGCAGTGACGGGTATTTAACAGACATGCTGATGTCTCATCTTACCACACTGTTTTCAGTCCTATAGCATAGTTGGGTTGGTTCACCCGGGACGCGTGAGTATGTGAACTGTGAGCGTGATGGGACATAAATGCTGTTGAAAACGGCCTACAAAAAACCAACAATGCAACCAAAACGACCTTTGAAAACATGACGAGCAATGGCTCCTCTTACCACACTGATTTCAGTCCTATAGCATAGTTGGGTTGATTCACCCGGGACGCGTGAGTATGTGAGCTGTGAGGGTGATGGGACATAAATGCTGCTGAAAACGGCCTAAAACAATACCCGACAACGCAATCAAAACGACCATTGAAAACATGATGAGCAATGGCTCAACTTACCACACTGTTTTCAGTCATATTGCCTAGCTGGGCAGAATCACCCAGAAAACATGAGTATGTGAACTGTGATATGGCGTTTGCGCATACATGTACATGTTGTTGAAAACGGCCTAAAACCCCAACTATGCAAGCAATACGACCTTTGAAAACATGATGAGCTATGGCTGTTTTTATCACAGTGTTTTCGATAGCTCATTTATAGGGAGTTTATGCATGTGGGAACGGGGTTAGGGGAAAATCGTTCACTGTACCGCCGAAAGGGATTTGACCTGCCAGAGGTGCGAAAAACATTGAATACATACTCACCCTTTCCCACATGCATATATTTTAACCCACTTTCCACACTTATTTAGTCATGCAACAACTCGCTTCCAAGATCAAAACCCCTTCCATGCAAACAAAACGGTATTTTAAAGCATAACGGGCAATTGCTTCTTTTGCCACAATGTGTTCAGGTCTATTGTATGGCTGGGGTGATTCACCCAGGGATCACGAGTGTGTGAACTGACGGGTTGGTATGACTGGAATGATGTTGAAAACGGCCTAAAATACCCAACAATGCAATCACATTGACCTTTGAAAACAACATGATGAGCAATGGCTCGCTCCTCTTACCACACTGTTTTCAGTCCTATTGCATAGGTTGGCTTGATTCGCCCAGGACGCATGAGTATGTGAACTGTAGGGGTGATTGGACAGACATAACTGCTGTTGAAAACGGCCTAAAACTCCGTAAAGTGCACGCAAAACGACCTTTGAAAACATGACGAGCAATGGCTACTCTTACCACACTGTTTTCAGTCCTATCGCGTAGATGGGTTGATTCACCCAGGAAGCATGTGTGTGTGTGTGAGCAGTGACGGGTATTTAACAGAAATGCTGTTGTAAACGGCTTAAAAAAAACCAACAACGCCATCAAAACGACCTTTGAAAACATGACGAGCAATGGCTCTTCTTACCGCACTGTTTTCAGTCCTATCGCGTAGATGGGTTGATTCACCCAGGGAGCATGTGTGTGTGTGAGCATTGACGGGTATTTAACAGAAATGCTGTTGTAAACGGCCTAAAAAAAAAAAAAAACGCCATCAAAACGACCTTTGAAAACATGACGAACAATGGCTCCTCTTACCACACTGTTTTCCGTCCTATCGCGTAGATGGGTTGATTCAGCCAATAAGCATGTGTGTGTGTGTGTGTGTGTGTGTGTGTGTGCGTGTGTGTGAGCAGTGACGGGTATTTAACAGACATGCTGATGTCTCATCTTACCACACTGTTTTCAGTCCTATGGCATAGTTGGGTTGGTTCACCCGGGATGCGTGAGTATGTGAACTGTGAGCGTGATGGGACATAAATGCTGTTGAAAACGGCCTACAAAAAACCAACAACGCAACCAAAACGACCTTTGAAAACATGACGAGCAATGGCTCCTCTTACCACACTGATTTCAGTCCTATAGCATAGTTGGGTTGATTCACCCGGGACGCGTGAGTATGTGAGCTGTGAGGGTGATGGGACATAAATGCTGCTGAAAACGGCCTAAAACAATACCCGACAACGCAATCAAAACGACCATTGAAAACATGATGAGCAATGGCTCAACTTACCACACTGTTTTCAGTCATATTGCCTAGCTGGGCAGAATCACCCAGAAAACATGAGTATGTGAACTGTGATATGGCGTTTGCGCATACATGTACATGTTGTTGAAAACGGCCTAAAACCCCAACTATGCAAGCAATACGACCTTTGAAAACATGATGAGCAATGGCTGTTTTTATCACAGTGTTTTCGATAGCTCATTTATAGGGAGTTTATGCATGTGGGAATGGGGTTAGGGGAAAATCGTTCACTGTACCGCCGAAAGGGATTTGACCTGCCAGAGGTGCGAAAAACATTGAATACATACTCACCCTTTCCCACATGCATATATTTTAACCCACTTTCCACACTTATTTAGTCATGCAACAACTCGCTTCCAAGATCAAAACCCCTTCCATGCAAACAAAACGACATTTTAAAGCATAACGGGCAATTGCTTCTTTTGCCACAATGTGTTCAGGTCTATTGTATGGCTGGGGTGATTCACCCAGGGATCACGAGTGTGTGAACTGACGGGTTGGTATGACTGGAATGATGTTGAAAACGGCCTAAAATACCCAACAATGCAATCACATTGACCTTTGAAAACAACATGATGAGCAATGGCTCGCTCCTCTTACCACACTGTTTTCAGTCCTATTGCATAGGTTGGCTTGATTCGCCCAGGACGCATGAGTATGTGAACTGTAGGGGTGATTGGACAGACATAACTGCTGTTGAAAACGGCCTAAAACTCCGTAAAGTGCACGCAAAACGACCTTTGAAAACATGACGAGCAATGGCTACTCTTACCACACTGTTTTCAGTCCTATCGCGTAGATGGGTTGATTCACCCAGGAAGCATGTGTGTGTGTGTGAGCAGTGACGGGTATTTAACAGAAATGCTGTTGTAAACGGCCTAAAAAAACCAACAACGCCATCAAAACGACCTTTGAAAACATGACGAGCAATGGCTCTTCTTACCGCACTGTTTTCAGTCCTATCGCGTAGATGGGTTGATTCACCCAGGGAGCATGTGTGTGTGTGAGCAGTGACGGGTATTTAACAGAAATGCTGTTGTAAACGGCCTAAAAAAAAAAAAAAACGCCATCAAAACGACCTTTGAAAACATGACGAACAATGGCTCCTCTTACCACACTGTTTTCCGTCCTATCGCGTAGATGGGTTGATTCAGCCAATAAGCATGTGTGTGTGTGTGTGTGTGTGTGTTTGTAAACACATACTTCTCACTACACGTCCTAGTTTACACACGTCTAAGTGACTACATTTTGAAAAGTCACTACATACACCCGTGTAGTGACTTTTTGTATGTGTCAAAATCGGATTTTCTGACCCGTTTTATCTAAAAAAAATAAAATTGAAGGAAGTGTGAATTTCCGGGGTATATGAGACATTTTCTTACACTCTTGTGGTGTTTATTTTGATCCGTTACACATTTTACAACATTTTGAACTCGCGCATGCGTGGCCATTTGAAAATCTGGACCAGAAAATGTCGGTCCTGCAAAATGTCCACTGGATTCAAACTTGAAAATGTATGTAAGTTGTTTTATCCTACATATGCTAGCATATAGAAAATGACGACGTAAGATATGCAAGCTTTCACTTATTCTTGTGAATCTGACATATGCGTCCTCCTTTATATATAATGGTTGACAATTGAAGGTCAGCGAGTACAATTTCAAATGAATGATTTGCGCTGATAATTCCGTGTGCATTTAATCTTTTATTAATATCGATGTAAAAATGACACTTCATCTCTATCAAAACTCACAGATAGTATCACTTTTTATGTGTACTTGTAAACAGGGCTGTCAATTCCAAGTGTTCAGTGTTTACCCCACCCACTCGAATACAGGTGTAAGCGGCGCCGGTTGTAGCATGGAAACACCGGTTCTCGAACCTCTTAACATTTATCAGGGCTCATGGGAATACTTATAAATTCATGTCAAAAACCAACAATAATGACAAATAAATTCAACAATTTATGTGTAAGTAAACAAAGCACCGTTTCCCATAAAATGTTACATATATGTATATTATGTACAATACGTTTTTGGAAATATTTCAACAGTCCTTGAACTAAAGGTTCGAGAATAGGTAGGGTTCGAGAACAGGGACCTGTACGATAAGCAAATTTGTCTTTTCTCTTTCTCAAAATATTTATATTATTGTTGACAATAGTACAATTTCAAATGAATGATTTGGACTTATCACACATTTCATGACTTGGTCGGATTTACATGTAACTGTTAGCAAAGTAATCATTTACCTTGCAAAAAGTAAATTGTCTTTTTAAACTCAGTTTGGATCAAACATCTATGGTGAAGTATCAAAGAAGACAAATTTAAACAATTTCTACATTTTCAACAATTTTTCAAAATTCATCTTCTCAGTTCTGCAGATAAATCAGGGACGTATCTACGTCCTTGGATAAATGCATGAAGTACTGTGGAAATTACTTAAAATCAGTGCTACAGACTAGCTTTTCATGTCAATTGAAAATTACACAATGCATCCAAATTAATTGAATATTTGACAAAAGCAATTGGGTATTTAATTTTCATTGTATATACACTCATTTCTACTCAAACAAAGTCTTTTTAGGGAGTTGGTAATATGAAAACAAGGGCGATCACTTTTAGTCTATAAATAGACCAACATAAATATACCAAGCATGTGCATATTTGTTATGGCATTAAAAGTGTAAATTATTATTTGGAATTTATTTCTTGTACAGGTTTGTTTGAAATAGGTTGTTTGTATAACAGAATACATTAATAAGTATAGAATTGTTGTTGATTGGCCATATTTTGCTACAAAAGTGTAAAATTGGAATGGCATTGTATGCAATGTAAATTTGACGAAAATCAAAACAAACAAACAGAAGTTTGGGGAGTTTGTCAATTAAAATATGGGGTTTATACTTGGCTAGGAGCTTTCAGAAACGTAGTTGTTTATCCTTTAATAAAAATTACACTATTTAAAACTACAATTAAAAAACTTGATTTGATCAAGATGTAATGACCGAATATATATATGTATTGAGGAAACGGACTGTGACATCACTCAGGAATGTGGATGTTCCCACGCTAAAAAATGTAAACAAATATACAAGTGTACTTCTGCAGGATCATAGCTGTTATTATTTCAAACTGATCTGTGTCTGCACAACCATCATCACAACATCGTTATTTTGAAAGGGTATATTATATAGATTTAAAAGGTACATATTTAGGTATTTCTTAATATTTATAAGACATGGATTTCATTTTTAGAAAAGGAGTGATGGCTTTATGTTACAGTAACACAAATAGAAATTTAAAATCTATGTTGACACTGTTTAGACTGGAGGAAATACATGTTGGACACCCAACCATTTCGGATGGATGATGACCAACCCCTGAGAAGATCCGGATCAGCCATATCCACAGACTTGTACAAACTGATTTATGACTAGTTGTGATATTTGTCTGTGTATCTCCTAGCTATATCTCTATTTGTGCATGTCTTAATACCATCACTATTATGAAAGAAGAGCCATACTGGCCCATACAATTTGTTTTTGGATTGATGATCACTCCGACTGCAGATAACAACTATTTATATTTTGTCTGATTCTCACAGTCAAGCAGGTAAGTCTCCAGTCCAGAGTGAGAATTTCAGAAAGGTTGATGTTTGAAAAGCCTTAAAAGGAAACAATTTTCATTTAGAAGGCAACCCCTATCCCTTGTTGTATTACTGGTTTATAATAATACAAAGATGAATATGAAATAAAGAGTTGGTTTATTTACATAAATTTATGATGAAACAACAATCAAGCTATAACTAGTATTTAAGTCAATTGTATTAAATCTGAAAATGTCGGTCAGAGTTCTTATCTTATGCAGTGTATGGAACTATGACTAATTACAGACACATGCTGATTGGTCAGTGGGTGGGCACTTAGCTTCAATCAAAGTAGATACTACAACACTTGTAAAACCCAAGAGAACTTACTGCATGCCTTCATGTGAATTTGACAGTCCAACAGATAATGTTCTGTTGTGTTTCATACTCCACACACTGGACAGATGAAGAAGCCATCCATAATGTGGTATCCTACGCTAACTGTCTGTCCAGTCAACAGATTTTGTTTTAGCGAGTCACAGCCCTGGCAACCTTTCGAGGTGGAATAGATCTGGGGCTGTTCCATTTTCATTTATGAACTGGCTATGTTGGTATTTTGCCAGCCTTTTGGCCCATTTGGTTTTCATATTGGCTTTTATAATATAAGTGCATAGATTTTTGATTTTGACAGGGAAACTTTAACACATACAGTGCTCTGCAGTGTGCCTTTAGTCGCCATATCCGCTATCTCATTTTCCTGGAAGTCAACATGTGCTGAACACCACAAACTTGGATGTTATTTACTTAAGGATTGATTCTCATTTTTCGTGCATTCATGCAGTATGAACGCTCGGTCACCATTTTGCAAATCCATGAAGCGCGCCAGCGCTTCTTGGCAAATTTGCCAATATAGGATAATTAAAATAGGATAATTTTACCCCATCATTTTGTTGGAATTTCTTTTCTGTACAACTTGAAATCATCATGGCAAAGGGAGACTTAATAATAACTAATGCTTCATATTGTTGGCAAATTTGTATTTTTGGGGATCCCTCAATATCGAGAGTCAGACACTTTTTAAGATTAATTTTGCTTTAATCTGTATGTACATTATTAGCTTAGAATTTGTCTCGTTCACATAAAGCCATGGATAGCCCTACTTTTTATTCCATTCAGATATTTTTTGATTTAATGTACATAAACAATTTGGCAACCCAAATGTAAACTTGCATTATATAAAAGTGTATTTACTTTTTATTTGTTTTTTTAACCCTTTTCCTCATATGACAATTCTGCAGCAGACGACTTTGAACATATTTTGTCAAACAATAGAAAATCTCTATAATTGAATGGAAAACCTAGTCACTATGTTTTCAAAAAGCTGTCTGCTGCAGAGGAGTCAAAATATGAGGGGTTAAGCAAAAAAGCTACTTATGAAGGCCTTGTCTGACTTTAACCTTTATCTTTTTATCCAGTAAAATGAAACTTATATAATTGAAGCATCGCCCTCAGACACCCTGTTTTTGTAATTTATAAAAGATGCCTGACTGACATGTTAAGTCAAATAGCCGATCAAGTGTGCTGCAACCCTTCCAAAAGCCGGATTAGAAGGGGTTTATTACGTCTTAGCTTGAACAAAAGGCTACAGATATATTGCTTTGAATTTTACACTTATTCCCCATCATTACCTCCATCAACAAACAAGAGTACATAACTCTGTCAAGTATTTTTAAAGAATTATGGCCCTTTTTCAAATTTATTTACCAAATCATTTTTTTCAAAACAGTAAGAGATGCAGCTTAAACACTTGCAAACATTTTTAACATCTTTTCCTCTAACAACAGCCAAAAGTGCATAATTCAGTAAAAGAATTTGTTGAATAATGACTCTTTTTCAACTTATCTTATAAAGTACTTTGTCTATAAATAATATGATAAAGTACTTGGTTATGTATTCTGACTCCAAAAAGGTTTCTTTTATTGGCAAGCACAAACAAATCAAGCACACTGTCCTCCGACAGATCTTGTTTAGATTCCAAGTATGTTTCTAAATGGGTCTTACCCCTTGCCCTCATATCGACGCTTTTGACGCCTCTGCAGCAGACAGCTTTTTGAAAAAATAGTGACAAAAGAAGAAATTGCTCAAGATGAGCAATTTCTTCTTTTGCCACAATGTTTTCCATTTTTAGTTAAATGCTATTCATTCAATTATAGAGATTTTCTATTTTTTGATAAAAATATGTTCAAATTTGTCTGCTGCAGAGTTGTCGTATGAGGGAAATTGGAAGCAATTTCCCGGGATGAGAGATGAGACTGATCAGCCTATAGGAATGAGGATCATTTGGATCTTTGTCTCTTTTTGATAAAGATTTCACACATGCGATATTCCAATCTTTAGGATACTCCCCTTACCCCCATACCTAGTTGAAGGTGCTCAAGGTGAGCTATTGTGATCACATTTGGTCCAGCATCCGCCCGCTAGCGTTGTCCGTCATCAACAATTGCATTTGTAACATTCTACAGGCTACATTTTGCATCCGATCTTCATGAACGTTTATCAAAACATTCATCTCCATTAAATCTGGGATAAGTTCGAATATTGGTCATTTTGGGTCAGAAACTAGGTCAAATTGAAGGGGAATCTTGTTTACATTCTGCAGACTGCATTATTAGAAGTAGGGGAGCTTATGAAGTCACCCCAGCGTCCGCGTTGTCGTTGCCAGCTTGGTCAAACCTTTGCGTGCAAGGCCTTTTCTCAGACACTGTGTATGCTGTTGCTTTGAAACTTCACACACTTTTTCAGGGTCATTATATGACCCTGTATGTCAAGTCCCATAACTCTGGAATGGATTTTGACTGAATTGTGCCCCTTTTTGGACTTAGAATTCTGGTCAAACCTTTGCATGCAAGGCCTTTTTTCAGACACTGTGTATGCTGTTGCTTTGAAACTTCACACTTATTCAGGGTCATTAGATGACCTTGTTATGTCAAGTCCCATAACTCTGGAATGAATTTTGACTGAATTGTGTCCCTTTTTGGTCAAACCTTTGTGTGCAAGACCGGGAATTTTGGTTTATAGTTAGGCATTCAAGGCCTTTTCTCAGAAACTATATAATTTATGCTGTTGCTGTTAAACAGTCTTCTTTCTTTTGTAAATTCAATTTCAACTGAATTATTCCACTTTTGGATTTTGGACTTTTACCATCTTTGCACCTCTTATGCAATTTCTATGGTTTTCCAGTCATACAGAACGGAAAAGATTTGAAATCTGTTGATATATATTTTAATCTTTCAAACACGGAACGCACATTTCCTTCTTTGGTTAATTTTGAAAAGAAATGAAGTATAATAGGTGATACTGTGTGACTTTACCTAATGCTAATACTGTTCTGAAGTAGGCCCTGATAGACAATGGCCCTGATAGGCGAGCTATATTGTCCTCCGACAACTCTTGCTTTTATCATGTTTAAACTTTATCAGAATGGTTGTCTTGATGATATGTAGGTCAAGTAGGAATATGGGTCAATACCGTCATGAGGCCAAATTGAAGGAAAATCTTGTTTACATACATATAATTCAATGTGGATGCCTCATGCAAAAAAATATTATGTAATAAAAGAAATGTTGGATATCTTTGCATTATACCAATCTAAATTCCTTCTTGTCTTATTACTAGATATTAGCGAATTAAGGAAGATCATTTATAAAAAACATTTTCACTACTTATGGTCTGCCGTGGACATAATTATATTCTGTTGAAAACATTTGTACAGATTGTCGAAAAAAATGTAAATATTTTTATATAAATGGAAATATATGGACATACTTTGATCTAAATAGATTCTGCTCCTAAAAAACACGCTTTCTCACTTAAATAACAGATTAATGAAATTCAGTAATCCTTTCCCACATACAGACGCTTTCGACGCCTCTGCAGCAGACGACTTAAAATAAATTGTTATAAAAGGGAAAAATTGCTTATCATGAGTATTTTCTCCTTTTGTCACAATGTTTTCAACTCAATGTATTAATAAAACTCTCCTTTATGAAGCTTTTTCATGTTTTTGTCAATTTCGTGCTGCAGATTTGTTGTTAATCACCGGGGAAAGGGTTAATAAAAGAACATTTTCACGTCTTCGGTTATGCCTTAGAGAAAGTAAATTCAATTGAAAACATACTTTGATTCTTAATTAATAAAAAACAGATTCTGCTCCTAATAAACACAAACATGCATCACCATCATAATGGTTTCTGAACAGGAAAACAACTTCAATATTGACATACATATATAATTCAATTTGGATGCCTCATGCAAAAAACATTATGCAATAAAAAATAAATGTTTGATATTTTTGTTACACCAACCTAAATCTCTTCTTTTCATGGACATGCAATGGCTAGATATTGACAGACTAATTAAGATTGTTAACCCTTTCCCACATACAGATGCTTTTGACCCCTCTGCAGCAGAAGACTTTGAAAAGATTGTTACAAAAGGAAAAATTGCTTATCATGAGTAGTTTCTCCTTTTGTCACAATGTTTTTAACTTTACTTATTAATATAACTCTCCTTTATGAAGCTTTTTCAGGTCACTGGCAATTTCTTTCAAAACATTATGCTGCAGATTTGTTCTAAGTGGGAAAGGGTTAATAAAGGAACATTTTTGCCTTCGACATAATTACATTCAATTTATAACATTTGTACAGTTTTACGATGAAAATGGAAATATTTTTTTATGAATGAAAATGTATTGATTCTAAATAGATAAGAAACAGATTCTGCCTGTTATAGATAATAAAAAATGCATCACAGTCTTTAGTGGTAGCTGAACAGGAAAATAACTTAAATATTCACATACATATATATAATTCAATTAGGATGTCTCAAACGAAAATAAACAAGAGGGCCATGATGGCCCTGGATCGCTCACCTTATTTTTTATACAATCAAGAAAAACTTTCTGACAATATTTCAAGCTGCTGAAACAAATACTTCAATCATTAGTGTTATCAGGATTTATCTTTAATATGACCAAGTGACCTGGACCCAAGATATTCCTTCAATTTGTCCTAGTGACCTACTTTTTGATGCAATATTACCTATATTCAATCTTGACCTACATATCATCAAGCAAACATTCTGATAAGTTTCAACATGCTCAAGTAAAAAATGCAGCCACCAGAGTGTTTAGAAGAGTTTCCTTCAATTTGGCGTAGTGACCTAGTTTCTGAACAAATATGACCTAGATATCATACAGTCATATATTCTGACAAAATTTCAAGCTGCTGAAGTAAAAATTGCAGCCTCCGGAATATTAACAAGATTGTTGTTCAATTTGGCCTAGTGACCTAGTTCAAGATTAACCTGGTATGACCCATAATTGAACTTGGCCTAGATATCATTATAAAGATAAACATTCTGACCAAATTTGTTTTATGTTTTGTTTGATTGCATGTTTTTTTTATGAAGATTTCGACAATTTTTCAGTTATGTCACGACGTTCTGTGTCTTAGAATAACCCTGAAATGTTTGGAAACACATAGGATACTTTTCAATACTCGTCCTAGTTTACACACGTCAAAGTGACTACACTTTGCAAAGTCACCATACATGTATACACCCGTGTAGTGACTTTTTTAATGTGTTGAAATCGGATTTTTTGCGTTTTATCTTAACAAATTGACATTGACGAAAGTGTGAATTTCCGGGGTAGATTCTATATCAGACATTATCTAACACTCTTCTGGTGTTGATTTTGATCTTTAACACACTTTACTAAGACTTGTAGACTTGCGCATGCGTGGCCATTTGAAAATCGTGACCACAACGGAAAGGGTCCCCCCAACGGAAAATGTCGGTCCTTCAGGCTTCAAATGTCCACCGGATTAAAACTTGAAACATGTAAGTTGTTTAATCCTACATATGCTAGCTTATAGAAAATGACGATGTGCAGATCTGTGATGACATATGCGTCCTCCTTTATATTATTGTGGAAAATTGAAGGTCAGCAAGAATTTCAAATTCATGATTTGCACACTGATAATATTCCATGCATATAAGCTTTAATATCGCTGTAAAAAAGGCCCTTTATCTCTATCAAAACTCACAGAAAACCTCTTTATATCTGTGTATTAGCAGGGTGAGTTTAATACACTCACCCTGGTATTAGTAAATATGAATGCAGGGCTGTCAATTCCAAGTGTTTCAATATTTACCCCACCCACTCAAATACAGACAATTTTTCTTTTCTCTTTCTCAAGATGTTTATTTTAAATTTATGTTTTATTGTTATTCTTAAACATTCATTTGAGAAATCGAAATAAATAAAATATTAAAAAGTAAAAACAAGTGTTTGTTCAAGAAAACAGTAATTTTGTAGCCTAGTAATCTCTAGTCCTTCAAAAAAAGACATCGCATATATGCTCATTTTTCATTTTGTTATTATCCTGCATACGCGACTCGGTTGACCAAAAAATGACAGATGATAAAACGAGAAACCGAAAGTAAAAGATTTGGACTAAGTAATCTCGTAACCTTGTACAGGGACGTCCCTGCCTTGTATCAATTATTTCGTATCTGCCCTGGTATGTTAACCAAAGACCTAATAACACAGTGTTAAATTCATACAAATCATATATTTGTCTAGATAGATGAATTTCGTAATTTTGTTCAGAGTTTAGAAGCTCTGCAGTGGTGTGGAAATGTATCAAAAATCTTCTTGTCCGCCAACACTGTGAGTGAGTTAACTTGTCCACATTTTTTCCATATTTTCTTATTTTGAGTGATAGACTTACTGTATTGAAATGAGCTGATATTGTGTGCAACAGTCTGTCAGTTTGCCATTTTTTTTACTTTAATATCATATTCTTTATTCAGATCACTGTTTTTTTTCTTTTTCTGGCTTATTACTGCCAGTTTTTTATTTAAAAAAACCCGATCCATACAACTTGCAGACAATGCAAATCAATCTCTTACACTATCGGCTATCATTACATTTACATCCATGAGAGTGATTGTAAGGAACAATAACTTGGCGAAGGATATTGAATGCATATGAAACAGAATTATAATGCTAGGTAAACAATTAAACCTGGTCAAAATCTAGACGCCGGAAAATGCTTGCTCTTATTGAATTTAAAGAATAAATAAACTTACAATCAGTGGTTGAATTTTAATTCGTTTGCATATTAAATAACAAATTGTCTTCTATTTGAAATAAATGAATTTTAGTGCCGATTCATTTGAGCGATAAGAACCAAGAATGCCGAATGATGGGTGATCATAACATATGGGGTCCTTCGTATTTCTCTATTTAAATTGACCTGATTCAAAGATGAAAACCCCACAAAATATTTGTTTTTCTGATTTGAATTATCATGTAACCTTTGTAATGTTCATAGCTGGGCAGGCATGCACAAAATCTAAGAAAAAATATGAAAGTGTTAAACAATAAGTTGGTCATTTCATACCGTAGGAGACCAATCTATAAAGACTAAAGTTACCCGGATTTCGAGTGACCCAGTTTTTCACCGATACAATTTCTTCTGCGAATATTCTTCTTTCTTTTTTCATAACTTGATTATATATTGGATTAATCTATGACTTGTAATAAATGTGTAGGGATTAGTTACACTTCAGTTATTGTGTATCAGTTGCATACAATATAATGTACACATGTCATTCTAAAGTTTACATTAGTCTAATAAAGACAAACAGAGTTCCCTTCAATTAATGAAAACAAACCCGCAATTCTACTTTTTTTTTTTTACCTTACCCTAATTATGCACATAGGAAAAATGATCGTAATAACCGTTTCGCCAATCTTCTAAAAATAGAATTAAAAAATTCCAAAATTTCGGAACCCTCTATAGTCTTCCTTACAGCATCACTATCGACTCCGTCGTAAACATTTTGAACAACGTAGTTCTCGAAGCGCTAACTTTAATCAAAAAGATGATGTCAAAGTCAAGTAAAGAATTCCAACTATTACCCGAGAAGACATTCTGTACATGGTAACTATTACATTTGTGTTTTGATCTATTTATTATTAGTAGTATGTAAAATTATCCTTGTTTACAGTGCCAGAATGGTCCAGTGGTTAACACTCCAGGGGCCGTATTCACAAAGCTCCTAAGGAAAAAAATATTCCTTAAATACCGAGATTTCCCTTAAGTTTCAAGATTTTCTCATTATCTTTAAGGAATTTCCTTATCTTTAAGGAATTTCCTAAGAAGCTATTCACAAAACTCCTTAGGTAAAAATATTCCTTAAATCGGACCATTTTTTCCTTAAAAGTTAAGGAGCACTGTACCTTCCCTTAACTTTTCCCTTAAAGTTAAGGAAAATCCTAAATGAAATATTCTCGAAATTAAATGGCCGCCATCTCGTCGCTTGAAATAATTAAACCGTTCTACAGACTTGGGTATGCATTTTTGATCATAAATAATATTGAAAATCGCTTAAAATAATTAATAAAATACAGATTGCGTAAAACAAATTGACGTATCGGTGCCTTTTTGCGCTGTAGACAACAACAACGATGCGATGGCCAGCGTTTCAAAACAGTGTGAGTATATTTGTTTTCATTAGCCCTGTGAAGCCAAAGAAATTGCTTATTAATCATCATAATGTGACATTATGTGACAGACCTCTTGATAATATATCATTAAGCCACTTTCCAAGTTGGAGTTAACAGTCCGAAAGGATCAATTTGGTAGGACCTTATCCCACCCACCGTCACTTGACAAGTGTCAAAATAAACGTGTGTGTCAACACGGTTTGATTGCTCTTCATTATGCATTTAAATACAGTCTGATATTTTATTGATAGTTTTGTTCCTGAAATACAGGATTTAAATTTCAGAGGAGATACTTTTTCAAATACGAGTGATGGAAAATATATCGAATTGTAAACAATACTCTAGATATTTGAACTTCAATTTATCTTTACAGCTGCCCAACAACACTATATCCTTATGTTAACCAAACGAACCAAGGACACGACGTAACTGGATGATTCACCGAATAAGAAGGCAATATAAATAGCAATAATCGGTGATTCTTCTAATTCAGACTAGTGAAACAGAATGGGGAATCTTACATCTGACATGTGTAACTGTAAGTTGACAATGTCATTAAATTGATTGCTGCTTTATGACCAAAAATAAGGTTTGATACAAACTATGATTGAATGTAATAACAAAATATATATATAAAAAAGTTGATATATTGCATTTTATTCCAAAAAGGTATAGTTTTTGATAATGTAAATTGTTATCCACTGTGTTTACATTCAAAGTTAGTCATTATGATTGAACTGATGAATGATAAACAATACAAATGTATAACTATTGGTTTTCATTATTATCTAAATACGAAATAAAGGAGAAAATATCTTAAATAGATGTCAGATGATGTCAGTTATATTTCTGTCTTAGTGTTCTGTTATAATAATAAACTCACTTTACTGTCTGTACTGTATGATGCAATAAGTGCATTTTCTTTATTTGAATGCAGAATTAAACTGGCATTAATAATGATTAATTAAACCGAAATGTGTTTTGTTTTCATTGTTCAAACAGTTATTACTTAATGATAATTTTAATATAGTTGAAATGCTGATGATGAATGGAACAAATTAACACATATTCTGTAGATCTATATTGACCAAATATGTGTATTTTATGTTTTCAGGTTTTTGATGAAACGAAATGCATTTATAGACAAGAAAGCAAGAAATAATGAGAAGAATCAAACTGCTGAAAAAGAACACAGAACTAAAGACATTTTAAAATCAGTGTTTACTTGTATATATATGTATCGAATGTTGTGAGTTATTAATTTATATCAGATGCTAGACATTATATCATAGATGAATAATTACTGATATTGACACGTTGTGTTGATTGTTGGTAAGGTATATTGTTCATGAGATTGGACACGTAACCCTTTCCCTCATAATATGAGTGATATGACAATTATGCAGCAGACGACTTTGAACATATTGTGTCAAAAAGTAGAATTCTAAATCTTGTATTTAACCCGGTTGTTAAAAGTTATTATGCTACCCAATTTGCACAAAGTAACTATTTCTGATTAAGAGATAATGAACATGTATTAATATTTTAATTAATGTGCATTAGGGTTTGTTTTCTCTAGAAATGCTGTTGTAAGATAAAATATAGCGTACATGTATTTGGAAATCAGTCGCTGTAAACCCATTTCCTACGTATAGATGCCTCTGAGCAATTTCTCCTTCAAAAATGATCAAAACTTCTTGCTTTTTTTGTTTTGTATACAATTTTGTAGCATGCTGTTGTTTATGATATAAAATGACAAAATAAAACTCTATATTTTTTCCTGATATACTTGTAACGATTTTGTTTTATAGCTCAACTGAGCATAAAATACTGAAAGTGAGTTATTGTAATTGCCTTCTGTCCGGTTTGTGTCGGACAACATCTAAGTAACTAGTGTGTGAATTGGTTTGAAACGTCACAGCTCGTATTTTCTCCCAAAAAAGCAGTTTAATTCTTTCAAACTATGTGGCTGTAATGAAAAGTTTCTCAATTCAAAGAAGCTGGCTAACCGGACCCCAAATTAGTCATTGTGCTTGGCATATGTACTTAAATGGAATAACTTGGGTGAACCGTCAATGGCCTTCATGGCCATCTTGTCTTATTTGTTGTATGCTGTGACAGGACATCCAATAGGATCACTTGTCATGTCCTTTGTCCATCACCATCTGAGATATGTGCAGGCGACATATGTTAGCGTTTAAACAATCGTTTATAGCCCTTTCCAACATACAGTAAAAGTTTAAAACATGTAGGAAAAGACATGGACAATCTCTGTATCGTAACGAAATTGCATAGAGTTGAAATAATTTTTTTAAAAGAAGAAATTATTCATCTTAAGCAATTACTTCTTTTGCTACTATGTTTGCAAATGCATACACATATGTTGACATGTGGTAAAGGGTTAGATTCTTCTGCATTGAAATTATCACAACAAAGTTGTAAATCATAGCAGCTTCATGCATGTTGCGTTAAACTTCTGAAACCTTAACATTTTCACAAATGGTATCATAGGCCTTCATTGTTTGTCTCCTGGTTGCCAATATATTGCATTTAATTTGATGGCTGAGAGGAAAACATTACAGATCAAGAACAGACTGCTTGAATAGGAAAGTCTGATAATAGTCTTTGTGTTGCAAATGCTGAATACAGTTATGTATAGCATGATAAAACTTTCTCGCACTAGTACTGCACACAACATTCTTTCCCTGGACTGGCTACATTCCCACATAAACTATTAAACTGGTGGAACATTGGTAGAAGATGAATGGCACTAGTCACAACGAGTTAAGTAAATCTTCGTAAATAATGAATGGCAATCCTGGATTCGAACTGACGACCCCCATATGTCCACTGGAGTGATCGCCTTCATCGTTCCCGACAAAGCTATTGCGGCTCGACAGATACATTGTATAGGACAAGATGCTGTTTGAAGTTAATCAATAAGGACTGACATAGAATAGATGATCGTAAGGTATCAGCTCAGGGGATATATAAAAATATTCCACAACTCTTTTTTTACTGTTTTAAGATAATGGGTTGAAAAACAAAAACGTATTTGCATAAAATGCTACATTTTATTAAATTAACATTTGTTGACCCTTTCAAAACTCTTTCCCTCATATAGATGCTTTCTGACGCCTCTGCAGTAGGTGACTTTTTAAAAACATTGTGACAAAAGGAGAAACGAGAAATTTCTTCTTTTGCCACCATGTTTTCAGCCCTTTTTAGTAGTTATACCAACATTTTAGAGATTTTCCGCGTTTTTAACTTTTAGCCAAATCAAAGTAGAATTTATATTTGAATTAATTTGGAACTCCTTCAAAAATTGACTTTCTTAATGATCACTCACTATGCATGAATAAAGTACAACTTCAACATTAAGATTTGCAAATTGTTCCAAATTCCAGATTTTGTTCAACATGGCAAGACGTTATCAAGAAAGGGTAGAAATTCAGGAAATATCAAACAAAGATCTACACGAAAGATACAGAGTCAACCATGACGTGTTGAACTATATTTGCAATGAGGTTGATCTGATGATCAGGCCAAAAACAAACAGGAATCATAGTTTATCGACACATTATAAAGTCCTTACAACATTAAGGTACTTGGCAACTGGCACAATACAGTTGAATGCAGCAGATATCCACCATGTTTCACAGCCAACCATTTCAAGAGCTGTATCACAGACAATTACAGCTTTAGCAACGAATGAGTTAGTTCAAAGGCATATAAAGTTTCCTAGAACAAATGCAGAATTGCAAAGAAATAAGGAAGGGTTTTATAACATTGCAAGGTATGATCATACATATACACTATTTTATTCTCCAAGTACTTTTTACAATGATGTTAATATGAAAAACAATGGATCACAAACATGTTAATACATCATGCAAATAATACATGATAAAAAAAATTGGTAGTATTAATTAATCCTTGCTATCTACACAAACCAAAGGTAAATGTATTGAATATGCGAGTTCATGATAGCCCAATTCTCCTTTTGCTGCAATGTTTTCAAATATTTTCTGCATAGGGTGTATTAAATTGCTTTAATTAACCCTTTCCCACATATAGACGCTTTTCAACAACACATTTACAGCAGCAGACTTTTGAAAACACTGTGGGAATAATCTTCCACAATGTTTTCAACTCTATTCAATAACTGTACTTTCGTTTGAAGTAATTTTCCATATTTTTTCCTAGCCGATTGCAAAATCATCTGCTGCTGATTTGTTGTATTTGGGATAGGGTTAACATGACGTCAATGGTTAAATGTGTGAACAATTGAAGTAGTCAAACATATTTGATTTAAGATTTCCTAATGTGATTGGTGTGATAGATGGGACACACATACAGTTAACAGCCCCAACGATAGAGGAACCAGCTTATGTTAACAGAATGGGATATCACTCTATAAATACCCAGGTAAAACAATTCAGATAATAAATTTCAAAAAAGCTTAGGAAATACGAAAGTAACATGTTATTGTACAGTAAATAATAATCAAGGTGGCTAGTCCAAGTCCCAACTGCTATGTTGTAATACCAATCAAGGCTGGAATGTTTTTTTTTTGTAGAGGATTACTTTAGGAAATATCATCAAGACAAACATTCTGATAAAGTTTCAACATGTTCAAGTAAAAAATGTATGGCCCAGTGTCTAATATGTCTAAGCTTTGATGGATATGAATGTTCTGATAAACCTTCATGACAATCTGATGCAAAATGTGATCGCCATAGTTCAACATGAGCACTTCTTGCACAGGTGAGCTAAAACTTAGAAGATAACATTGAGAGGATTGTACAGGTGAAGTGTTTCAAGCAAATATGGTTACAGAGGATAATTAGATTAAAGCATACAGTTGATGCACGTAGATAATTTGCCATGACATGAGCTTGACTAGCTATATTCTAATAAATTTACAATTGCAGATTGCATTTGACCATGATGACAGGATCATCGATGTTGTTGCGAGATGGCCTGGGTCTACACATGACAGCCGAATCATACGTCAAAGTGGAGTATACCAGATGTTTGAAAGACGTATTATCCCTGAAGGTGATCACTATCTCCTTGGAGATAGTGGTTATCCTTGCAAGAAGTGGCTTCTCACTCCATACTTGCATCCAGCCAACGTATCGCAAGAAAACTTCAACCGGTAAATCATTAGCAGATATATGTTTAAGCCAATCTCATTTAATTGACAAATGACCATGACAGCTTGGTCTAGGTATTTGGCGTTAGCCCATTCCATCGTGTAGACGCTTTCTGACGCCTCTGCAGCAGACAACTTTTGAAAACTTTGTAACAAAAGAAGAAATTGCTCAAAACAAGCAATTTTTCCTTTTGACACAATGTTTTAAACTCTATTCAATAAGTATGTCTTCATTTGGGGGATAATTTAAATATCATACCAAATTCTTTATCTGAATTTTCATTATTAACCAATTAAATACATATGGCCTCAAATGTCCTAGCAATGCTATGTACATCTTGAAATGGACATGTTTCAAAACATTATTTATTTTATTGGTGTTTAACACCATTTTTAACATTATTTCAAATATAACCAAGCAACATAACACTTATTTATTTTCCCTGGGTAAACAAACCAGTACTAGGTTCGGAAATGTGCCCTACCCATGGGCAACTTACCATGATCTCAGCAATTTTGGGATTGATCACTGGATGCCACACTTAAAATTGCCACTGATAACCATTTGTGGTTCCATGTTTATTTTTAAATATTATTCATCAGATCACATAAAATTACAAGAAGTAAGGTGGAGAGAGGGATTGGGCAGCTGAAAAGGAGATGGGGTATTTTACATGGAGAGGTCAGGCTATCCCCAGAAAAGACATGCAAGTAAGCATACATCCATACACTTTAATAATGAAAAAATAATTTTTCCATCACTTTTAAATGAACAGTTTAATTGTGGCAAAGACTAATTAGAAACTTGTATTTAAACACTGCATATGAAACATATGCTGGTGAGTTAAAAAATGTTGTTAACCTTATTTAAAAAGTAGCTATATTTGACCACTATATATCAATGTATTTAATTTTGTTGGTAAACATAACCAACATTTGCAATTGACCAAGTAGTTCAGGAGGAGAAAATGTTTGAAGCTAAAATCTAACCATGACAGACTCAAGATGGACATAACTTATACCAATTGATCACACGTAGCCTTTGGCTAAGCTGATCTGAAAATAATTATATTTTCCAGGTCTATATTAGCATGTGCTGTCCTACACAATATATGTAAAGATCACAATTTACAACTGATACTGAATGATATGGATGACATGCCAGAGATTATAAATGTACAAAACAACAATGAAGCACCCGATGAAGGATTACGTTATCGGGATTATATTTGTAATCTTCATTTTTGAAAAATAACTTATTCCTACATTCCTGTTGTCATAAAAAAATAAATTAAATATAATTATCTTTCTCATTACATTACATCATAGAAGTAACACTATATTTGATTGCTGAACAATTATTGAACAAAAGTCATAAATTGTTATAGACAAATTCAAATAAATATCAGCTGTTCCATGGGAAAACAAACACTATGGACCATGTATTAAAGATCAACCACAATGTTGGTTTTCTCATGGAACGCCTCATATCTTTTCAATATCTATTTTATCTCATCTTAAAATACACTGTATAACAGAGGCTTATTGATGCTTCATTGATAATTGTTCTAACAGTACAAACATATATACATATCACATTACCAAGATGTCTACGCTGGTCTGCACAACTTAATATTTTATTACATATTGACACTGGTCACATTTAAAAAAAAGAAGTTGTGTATAATGACCATTTTCACCTTTTGCCATTATTTTGCACAAATAGCTGTACTGCATAGGCATAAGATATTATAAGTATTAAAGAAAAGTTTGAGAATGATTTTGAAAACCCTGATTTAGTGGCAATTTTGACCCCTTTGTAAACAATGCAAATTCATGTGCCATTGCTCAGAACGAGCAATGGCACCTAAATTTCCATTGTTTACCAAGTAAAATTATTTGACACTTTTAAAGACTTTATGACGAGGTGATCAACTTTAATAAAAAAAATACCAATTTTAGTTACTACCGTTTCACGCCAAGCCCTCGATTTATTAATAGATTTGAAAACAATTACTTCATAATGTGAAGTTGTTAGTCATTTACCATTTATGATATTGCCACAGAGTTTTCAAAAGTATGTTTGTTGTGAGAAAATTACCACAATGACCTATTCTTACATTTGTCAGAATGTTTTAAATTTTTTTTTTTTTTTTTTTTAGAGCACAACTGCATCACATATATTCTTTGTATTTGGCTATTTGTACTGTTTTTACATCATTGCAAATAAAATATTTTGTATTGTATTGTATATGTAATGACAATATCATATGTGTCTTAAAATGTATCAAACATATATTACAACAAAACTAATTGATGTATTTATAAAGATGACCTCTTTGAAAACATCTGCATATAAATTAATCAAGAAAAGTCAATGATTAATTTTATCAATAATATTGTGGTAAAATATGACATTATTTTTGTCTATTCCAAAAATGCTATAAAAGATGATTACGTGCACATAAAGACTGTTTGTATGACTTTCCTGTATGTATACAGAATTGTTAATTTTAAAGGAACCAACAACAATAACACATCCTGTATTGTAAAAAATAAATTAACATGGACAACTGAATACATTATTCCAATCTCTGCACTGAAAAATATGTAGATACCATAGTTGTTAAGAAATAGGTTTAGCTTGCAACCAGCAGATTATTTAATATCCAATACATATGAGATCTTTTTATAAATCATTTGATACTTATGACTACTGACAACCTTTTCAGTTAGATAAACTATTCTGTTTACATGTCAATTGTCATATGAACCAAAGGATGCTATTTAAGTTGTTGTACATTAGGATATTATTAGTTATTGGGTTTGTTACTGACCCACTACGGAAATATAGGGGGTCTGTAGGATTAATAGGGGGCGAGGCGATAGCCGAGTCCCCCTATTAATCCTACAGACCCCCTATATTTCCGTAGTGGGTCAGTAACAAACCCAATAATTGATTTATTTCATCGACCACCTTTCATGAGCAAAGAAAATTGATATTGTTTCATTTACATTAACGTTTACAATATGTCTAGAAGAAATTTACGGGTTTTGGCGCCAAATGACTAGCGTTATGACGTCAAAAACGGCTGACGTGACGTCATTTTCCTAGTATTCGGTCCCAACATTTTTAAAATTCCTAGTATTAAACCCACTTTAATAATATTTTAGTTTTTTTTGTGTTCATCACTTTTGCTCGTCTGTGATTGGCTGAAATATTTTGTTCATAACCCCATGAAGAAAATTTTCCTTGGATTCTTGGAAAAAGCGACCGAATACTAAGAAAGTGACGTCACGTCATAACGTTATTACTTTTGGCGCCAAATTGGACTAATGTTTGACGTGCTATATTATGGAAAATAAAGTTGTTAAATACTATTATGTGTTATTACCAACGGTAATAGCCATATTTATGCTAAAATATAAGGAATGGACAGCCTTTTTTTCGTGTTCATGGGGGTATGAACAAAAAAACCTGATCACACATTCTATGAAACCGCTTCGCGGTTTCATAGCGCGTGATCAGTTTTTTTGTTCATACCCCCATGAACACGAAAAAAAGGCTGTCCATTCCTTAAATGAAATGAAACTTGGTCATGAAAGGTGGTTGATGAAATAAATCAGTTGTTTAGTCTGTTACTAACCCTCTACGGAAAAAAAATTGTGTTCATTTTCATATATTTTAGTTTTTTTTGTGTTCATCACTTTTGCTTCGCGATTTCATAGAGAGTGATCAGGTTTTTTTGTTCATACCCCCATAAAAACGAAAAAAAGGCTCTCACAATTTACAGTTGTAATATTGTTAGTGATTTACGTCATTTTGGGATAGAAAAAGGTGATTTTAAAGGAAGAATGGATGAATGGCGGCCATTTTGTCGACTACTGACCCACTATAGAAATTTACTGACCCACTATAGAACAATAGTGGGTCACCACGTGACTTCTCTTGTCCAATGAAAAGGCCAGTTTCTAGTGGGAGGTGAAATAATATTAGTTATTGGTTTTGTTACTGACCCACTACGGAAATATAGGGGGTCTGTAGGATTAATAGGGGGCGAGGCGATAGCCGAGTCCCCCTATTAATCCTACAGACCCCCTATATTTCCGTAGTGGGTCAGTAACAAACCCAATAATTGATTTATTTCATCGACCACCTTTCATGAGCAAAGAAAATTGATATTGTTTCATTTAAATTAACGTTTACAATATGTCTAGAAGAAATTTACGGGTTTTGGCGCCAAATGACTAGCGTTATGACGTCAAAAACCGCTGACGTGACGTCATTTTCCTAGTATTCGGTCCCAATATTTTTAAAATTCCTAGTATTAAACCCACTTTAATAATGAAATGAAACTTGGTCATGAAAGGTGGTTGATGAAATAAATCAGTTGTTTAGTCTGTTACTAACCCTCTACGGAAAAAAAATATTGTGTTCATTTTCATATATTTTAGTTTTTTTTGTGTTCATCACTTTTGCTTCGCGATTTCATAGAGAGTGATCAGGTTTTTTTGTTCATACCCCCATAAAAACGAAAAAAAGGCTCTCCATTCCTTAAAAACACAATTTACAGTTGTAATATTGTTAGTGATTTACGTCATTTTGGGATAGAAAAAGGTGATTTTAAAGAAAGAATGGATTGTCGACTACTGACCCACTATAGAAATTTACTGACCCACTATAGGAAAATAGTGGGTCACCACGTGACTTCTCTTGTCCAATGAAAAGGCCAGTTTCTAGTGGGAGGTGAAATAATAAATTATATTCTATCTTATGAAGGTTTTGTATCTACATATTTTCCACTGAAGAGTTTGTAAAAATGTTATCCATTGTCCATGTTAAACTAATTTTCACAATAACAACCCATTTATTTTTTATTTTTTAAGTTTTCTTTCCAACAGTTCAATCTGTAAATGGAGTTTTCTTTTTTTCAGGGCCCTCAATTCATCATCACAGCAACAATCATGACTGAAAAATAAGTAATAATTTCAAAAATTAAATATGGACATGCTATGTTTTTTTCGTCTACTATATAGTCTGTTGTCTTCAAATTTTTGAAAAAAATATATTTATTTCTACAAATATTTGCTGAAATTGGACAGTTTCAATGTCAAATAAGGCCAATGTTTTGACGTGCATGATCTTAAGCTAAAATGTTTGCAAATGTAATCAAAGTCTGGCAAAACTTGTAATTAGAATGCAACAAATTAACAACCTTTCAAACTTTAAATTGTTTTTCATCAATTTCCTATACAGAACAATATGAAATCCCTCCAAACAATGTTATTATCAAAAGTATATTTTTTGACAATTTTTTGTTTTCTAACAGATTTAAACTGTCTCATCATGGTTAACTTTTGTGCCTAGTTTCTTGCAAATTCTCTGATGCATGTTTAAGATGCTCACATAGATACAATGAATCACCTTTTTGACAGCTACGACATCACCACAAGCGGGCTCGAAATGAACCGTCCCTATATATTGCCCTTGTAGAAGACGGTATTGCAGTAGTAGAGTGCTTCTTTTACCAGGTTTTGAATAATAAAATGACCAGGATCTGCCTTTTGTATTTCTATATACAAACTGCACCAGTACTGGTTTATAGGTCGCCACAAAGCAGACATTGAAAGTGTTTGATATAAGCTGTAATCTTGCTAAACAATGAATAACAGGCGACACATAAATTGAGAGATAAAAAATATACTGTATATCCCTTTCCCTCATACGACAATTCTGCAGCAGACGACTTTGAACATATTTTGTCAAAAAAATGGAAAATCTCCATAATTAAATATGACTAAAAGTGGAAAACATTGTGTCAAAAGGAGAAATTGCTTGTTTTGAGCAATTTCTTCTTTTGTCCCAATGTTTTCAAAAAGCTGTCTGCTGCAGAGGCGTCAGAAAGCGTCTATATGAGGGAAATGGATATGGCAGTTATGGCATGAAACAGTATATTTTAACCCAGATAGAGAGTAAGCATGTAAAATTTGGTCATTGATAAATAAATTTACCTTAATGTAACTGTTGAAGTTGAAGGGGGGGTCTGGATGTGTCATTGTTGTTGGTTGATGCATGAAATCAAAAATATTTCTAGGTTCATCTTCTTGATCTTCTACTGATTGACTGTGTTGTTAGGAAAAATACATCATTTTATATAATGTTATTAAGGTTTAACACAATGGTCTGCACTTTGAAAACATCTAGACAAAAACATGGTAACTATTTATAATTGAAGGTAAAATAACTGAAAGAAATTGTAAACCTTGTGGCTAAAGGACAAAATGATTGCTTTAAGCACTTTCTTCATAATATTTTCAAAAGCTGTTTGCTTGAAGTCATCCTAGCACAGGATATACTGAGCATAGTCCTCTTTCAATGTAGTTTAACTAATACTTCTGATTGTTTACAAATGCATATTTTTGGGTATCCCTCATTCATCGACACTTTTGCAATTTAGTTTTGCTTCAATATTTATGCACAGTGTACGTGTAATGTATGTATCTAAGATTACTAGTATTAGTATTTCACTTCAAGCCAAGATACTTTTTATTCCATTCAGATCTTGTTTTATTTGATGTAAAACATGTTATAAACACAAATGTAAACAATTGCTTTATTTACTTATAATTTGATTTTAAGTTATCATCATTTTGAAATTAATTGCTTCATTTGTATATATATATAACATAACAGAGATATATCTTTGCAAATGTTATATATTGGTAGTTGTCATTATTATTTTGAATCACAATTGAAGTATTTAGTTCATATTGAATCAAATTAAAAATTTCAGTCAGTCAAAAACTTACGCCATTAAAGATCCAATTGTAGTGTCATACACATCAGTGCAGGCACCCACCACGCTCACGGAAGTCTTTCCTACAACACTCATGATTGTTTCTGTCAATTGACAAAGTTTGCCATCCTGTGATGGCCCTCTCCCTGTAATATAAGAAAAATAAGTAATTGGTTTCAACCTTGTAAGTTAGTTTGGATATTTTCCATTTAAAATTGTCTTGGACAACCCTTCTCAGTAAAAAACCATTGAATTGGATCTGCAACAAACAACCTTTCTAAACATTGTTTTGGTTATATGTTAAAGGACAATTTTATCATAAATAGTAAGATAATTGCTTTTGCTGTAAGGTTTTCATATTTATTCTAAATTTATACTTTTATAATATGCAACTCAAATTGCACCACTCCAGTGTGTGTAATGTAAATATAATTGTTAACATTTTCAATTGATGTATAAATGAAAAGCCATTGAAGTGTCCACAAAACATTTCAAGTAGCTTTAAACCTTTTTATTTCACCTCCCACTAGAAACTGGCCTTTTCATTGGACAAGAGAAGTCACGTGGTGACCCACTATTTTTCTATAGTGGGTCAGTAAATTTCTATAGTGGGTCAGTAGTCGACAAAATGGCCGCCATTCATCCATTCTTCCTTTAAAATCACCTTTTTCTATCCCAAAATGACGTAAATCACTAACAATATTACAACTGTAAATTGTGAGAGCCTTTTTTTCGTTTTTATGGGGGTATGAACAAAAAAACCTGATCACTCTCTATGAAATCGCGAAGCAAAAGTGATGAACACAAAAAAACCTAAAATATATGAAAATGAACACAATTTTTTTTCCGTAGAGGGTTAGTAACAGACTAAATAACTTATTTGTTTCATCAACCACCTTTCATGACCAAGTTTCATTTCATTATTAAAGTGGGTTTAATACTAGGAATTTTAAAAATGTTGGGACCGAATACTAGGAAAATGACGTCACGTCAGCCGTTTTTGACGTCATAACGCTAGTCATTTGGCGCCAAAACCCGTAAATTTCTTCTAGACATATTGTAAACGTTAATGTAAATGAAACAATATCAATTTTCTTTGCTCATGAAAGGTGGTCGATGAAATAAATCAATTATTGGGTTTGTTACTGACCCACTACGGAAATATAGGGGGTCTGTAGGATTAATAGGGGGACTCGGCTATCGCCTCGCCCCCTATTAATCCTACAGACCCCCTATATTTCCGTAGTGGGTCAGTAACAAACCCAATAACTAATAGTCACATGTTGCTTATTTTCTTTCACAATCTTTGTTTATTACTCCTTGGAGGAATTACAAGTTCTTAAAATGTAACTTGGTTTATTAACCCTTTCCCACATACAGCAAAACTGCAGCAGATGACTTTAAAATACATAAAATCAATTCAAATGAAAGTTTAATTTATTGAAATGATTCGAAAACATTGAGGCAAAAGGACAAGAAAAGTTGCTTCTTTCACAATTGTATTTATTTTTTCTTTCTCATTTACTCCAAAGAAATTACAAGTTCTTAAAATGTAACTTGGTTTATTAACCCTTTCCCACATACAGCAAAACTGCAGCAGATGACTTTAAAATACATAAATTCAATTCAAATGATTTGAAAACATTGACTGATTGAGGCAAAAGTAGAAGAGAAGTTGCTTGCTTTGAGCAATTTCTCCTTTTTTCACGATGATTTCAACAGTTGTCTGATGCACAGGTGACAGAAAGCATCAATATGTGGAAAGGGTTTTATTAAAGTACCTGTCAATGAAATTGCCCTCTGGTAGTCGGAGAACAAATTCCGGTGGACAGAAACAAGATTCTCCCACTTCTTTTGAAGAGTCCAGTTTTCCCTTTGTAAGGAGGCAGAAGCATTATACTTGTTGCCTATCTTTCTCCAACAAGACTTTTTGGTTTCACTGGTTATTCCTGAAATAAAAAGTCAACTTTAATGAATCTGAACTTATTAGTTATAACCAATTTTAAGTTCAATTCAGCATGCAGTTGCAACAGCTCATTATATGGTTATAATGATCATACTCCTTGGATTTTTTGCAATGGTTTTAATCTTTAATGTTATTAAAAGTGTATGGATTATTGTTCATACTCTAATGTCTTAATAAGCTTATGATTATAGCATTATTTATTTCACTTTTCAAAACTGTTAGAGTGTTTAAAACAGTTCCATGACCATCTCATCAGGTAAGAAATAATTCTAAACGCTCTTACAATTATATCCTCTGACAATTAGTTTGATAGTCCATTTTAACCATCGATTGTCGTTTTGCATTTTACAATGTACTTTCAATTATAATCTAATCCAGACAACACATTGGTGCTATAGGGCATAACTGAATAATTATTAAAGCCAGAGTTTGGTGACTTGTTATAGACATGTATAATGTTTCTACGAACATGTGTACCAAGTTTCATTTAAATAGATATGTGTAATGTTTTTTTCAGTTATGAGGTAAGGTTAATATTTTAACAATACGCATCTCAAGTCTTTCTATCAACAAATATTTCTGTAATTCTGTATTTGGTCTCAACAACATCAGTCATTCAGTGGTTACTGTGACAGTGGTAGCTGTAGTTTTGGTACAAATGGTTGGCCTTTAGCTAGTTTTCAGTGTGGGTACTGAAGAAGCGGCGATGCTGGTAACTGTTGAACAAGAAGAGAATACGAACATTAGATGAATGATTATGTACTAACTTGTGCTAAACCGGTGCTTGTCGACGGCATGAAAATTTAATTCCTCAACTAAGAAATCGGGATGTATTTCTCCCATTATTTGGGCAAGGAGCAAGCAGTCTTGCGCTGTGAAATTCGGCCTCCGCTTCTCCTTTGCCACTTCCATTTTCATTGACAGTTATGTGTTCGTCTGCAACTCATTCGGGATATTTCGTAAATCTATTTATAGATGAACAAAATGGCAATACAAATTGTATTTCAGTCTTCTCCAAGTCGGAGGCAGTCAAGATAATAAATTGTAGTATTTATAGAGAATCTGAGCGCTCAACAGTAAAGAAGAAGTATTATATAAACCATAAAATCAAGATAAAATTACCTTTATTGTTTGACAAAGATCCATTTCTACATAAACATCCAAAAAGGCCGAAACACGACGTGGCTGTGCAACTTTTTCCGCCATTTGTAATTCTATGACGTATCTATTTTTCGTCCAAACATAATAATAATTCAAGTGCGCATGCGTGGGTTGAGGACAGTCGCAAAATTTGCCGGAGTGAAAATTTAATTTAAATCTACGCCATCCTAACTCTAATTCGACATTTTCTTAAAAGTTTTTCAACTATCTGTGAACTATAATATCTAATTAACATTAGTGGGTGATATTTCGAAAAAATACGTTTAAAAAGTGACATTAAAAAGACATTTATTCTCAGGACTCCCATGTGTTATAGGCAGCCATATTGAATTTCGGGAAAATTCCTGAAGTAAAATCAACTGATAACCACTACACAACACAACAGAAGGGAAGTACAAATTTAAATTACTTTATATAACAATTATCTCAAACTATGCAGTGATTAATATTTAAATATCCTAAATAACTCGGAACTCTAGACAATCGTTAACTCTTAAATAAATTCCCGAGTAATAAACATGATATTTCGACATGAGTGTAAATAGATGCTTAAAAGGAATAAACCACGACCAGCTTGATCATAATAAGCTAAATGATGGAACAATCAACATTTTCGGTGACAGTAAGGTTAACTATATTGAGAGAACATCAGAATTCTTTTGGCGCAGAAAATATCAAATGGTTTGCGAAAAAGGGAGCCAAAATTACAGACGGAATTACATTTATAGAACGCAACATTAAATCTATTGACGGTAAAAATAACATTGTACTCTTCTGGTACGGAACATGCGATTTTGCAAATTTGAACAGAGTCAATCGACATTTAACGGCCAACTTCAATTCGGCAGATGAAGCATCAAGCTACTTCCAACATCAATTAAACAAACTCTGCCATCTGTTTTGTAGCAAAGAGTGCAAAGTAATCATTCTAGAGATTCCTCCAATAAGCATTAACCAGTGGAATCTTGAACGTTCGACAAACAAACAAGAGGAAATATCCGACAGAGAACTGCATGAACAGATAGACAAAGTTAATAACCAAATAATATTCTTCAATAAAGAAATATTAGATACTCGCTCTCCAAGATTGGGTCTAGACCTGGAATTTTCAAGGAAAAAGAAAAATAAACCAACTAGGAAATCAATAAACTACAAACTTTTGACCGACGGCATTCACCCAGGAAATGAACTTAGTAAACTCTGGATGTTCAGAATACTAACTACAAGTACAGATTATATAGAATAATTTCAACTATTAAGGAATAAGAATAAAATTTAAAGTTGAACTGGAAGGTAGGGAAGCCCAACCTCCAGCACTTTATCTGTTAATATTTATCGGAAGGTAGGGACACCCAACCTCCACAAACACCAATTCTGTAGTGTCAAACTCACAGCTTTTATGTAGAACAAGTGAAGAACCATAACAGGCCCGGATCAGAAATCAACGATATTAAATTGTAGTACTGATAGTGATTTGAGTGGACGGTAGGGAATCCCAACCTCCACAAAGGTTATTGTCAGTCATATATTTTGATAAACGTCAAGGTTAAATAAAATCCAACTCACATATAGTTCAAGATGGAACAGAACAAAGAACCAAGAAGAAACATAAATTTCATACAGTTAACTAGCACACCAGTATCTCAAAAAACAGAAAACAGCAAAAAAGGAGCAGACCTGGATCAGACAGTGATGTATGTCCATCTTGCGAAACCCAATTAAGACCGGAATCTCCCCAATTAACATGTTCACACTGTGGATTAAATTTTTGTACAAAATGTACAAAAATTACTGAAGAACAGCTGAAATTAATCAACATGCCAAGTCTGAATCTTTCGTGGTCATGTCCAACATGCAAATATACTCTTCCAACTCTACTTAGGCTGGACGACTCGATTTCAGAAATCAGAAAAAGTAATGACGAAAGACTATCAAAACTGGAAACCGAGGTAGAAGGCATAGATCATAAAATAGAGACAAAAACAACTGAAAAAATGAAGCAAACTAAAGAAGAATTAATAGAAGAATTATCCCGTGATCTAACAACTAAGATGGACATAAGAATCAAAGAACAGGATGATAGGAAAACAAGAAATCATAATTTAATGATATACAATCTAAGTGAATCAATTAGTGAAAATCCAGAAATCAGAAAAGATACAGATATCAAACTAATGACAGAAATAAGCTCATCTCTAGGATTGGATATCTCAATAAAGACAGGATTCAGAATAGGTAATAGAGGTCGCGATAAAACCAGACCCTACAAAATAATTTTAGACAATAAGAAAGATCGACGAAATCTCTTTGTAGAAGCTAAAACCATCAGAGCTAAAGCCCCACCACACTTGAAACAAGTAATAATAGCGGCTGACTACACCCCACAACAAAGGGAAGAACGAAAAGAATTAATGCAAGAACTTAACACAGCAAGACTAACCAACAAAGACGCTAAAATACGTGACGGAAAAATAATTTATGGAGATAAATCTAGGGAAGAAACAAAATACCATGAGAAAGCAGCAAATGTGAAAAGAATCACTGAACAAACATCAAGGAAAACATCAGCAGACCAAATTCCAATTAATAAAACTATCGATACAAACTTACTAAGTGAGACCGTAGCAAATTACATGGACACAACATTGTTAAACACAGATGCTACAGTCATCGGAGGTATAACGTCTGAAAATTTCACTGAAGAACCTACATCACCAGATGTAAAAAGAGCATAGGATGGCAGTTTTATTTTTAAAAATGTAAATAAAAAGGATAATGTATATAACAATATTGAAATCAGTCACATGAACAACCTCAAAATTATCTACACGAATGCAGACACACTTACAAACAAGTTAGACGAACTCAAAATGATAGTCGAAGAAAAAGACCCTGACGTTGTGGCAATAACAGAAACACATCCAAAATCAAAATTATTTGAACTTGACATTACTACCTTCATTATCAAAGGGTATCAAAATTACATGAATCATGAAGACTCCGGTAGAGGAGTAATCATATATATCAGAGACAATATCAATAGTTCAAATGTGGAATTTAAAAGTGACAAAATCGAATCAATCTGGACAAAAATAAAATTAAATACGAAAGACAACATGCTTATAGGTTGTATCTATAGAAGTCCAAATTCTCCAAACAATTCAATGTTGGAACTTGGTAAACTACTAAAAGAGGCTTGTTCATACGGCTGCTCTCACTTATGTATAATGGGAGATTTTAACTTTAAAGAAATCAACTGGGATAAAGGAGATACAAATACAAATGAAACCCACCCAGCAAACATATTTTTAGAACAAATAAGAGACAACTTCTTGACACAACACGTCAAGAAAGCTACTAGATACAGGAACAATAATACACCTTCAATACTAGACCTTGTACTAACAAACGAAGAAAACATGATAGATGAAATTATCCATTTACCAGGTCTAGGTAAAAGCGACCATGAGATACTAGAGATAAAATTCTCATGCTACACAACAAGGGTGAATAAAATAACAAACAAAAGAAATTATTTTAAAGGAAACTATATCAAAATTGGTGAAGAGATTTCATCAACTGACTCAGTGCTCGACGGAAATATTAATATATCATGGGACTCCTTAGCCGATAAACTTAACAAATTCATGTATGATCATATACCAGTGTGCAAGGAGAACCCACGATATGGAAATAAACTTCCGTTCATAGACAGAGACACCAAAGAAATACTGAACCAAAAACATAGGAAATGGAAAAAGTATATTCACTGCAAAACAAACGATAACTTCGAAAAATTCAAATCAGCAAGAAACAAAGCAACAGACGCAATAAAAGAAGCAAAATACAACTACGAAAAAGACCTATCTTCAAAAATAAATCTAAACAGTAAACTATTCTGGAACTATGTTAGGAAAAATGGTAAAACAATGTCAACCATTGGGAACCTACATGACAACGAAGGCAACATTATAGAAAATGACCAAGAACGTGCAAACATTTTTAACGACTACTTTGCAAGTGTCTTTAATGCAAATAGGAGTTCCATACTACCTACATTTCAAGAAAGAGAATATGTTAGCGTCCTAAACAATATTGACTTCACTGAAGAAACTGTTATGAATACAATTAAAGAACTGAACTCCAACAAATCCCCGGGACCAGATGGAATACATCCAAAACTCATAGTAGAATGTAAAGAACAACTATTAAAACCATTGACACGGATCCTTAACAAATCAATGATCAACGGTGAATTACCAAAACAATGGAAAAAATCAAATGTCACTCCAATATACAAATCAGGAAATAAACACAAACCAGAAAATTACAGACCAATAAGCATAGGCTCCATTTGCTCAAACATAATGCAGAAAAACGTTAAAAAATCCATTACTGAGCACATGATTAAAAACAATTTATTTTCTAAACACCAATTTGGATTCATGAAAGGGAAATCATGCCCACTACAATTACTAGAAGCATTAGAAGAATGGACAACAGCCCTTGACAATGGTGACGAACTAGACATTTTATTCTACGACTTCAGGAAGGCTTTCGATACGCTACCACATAATAAACTACTTCAAAAGATAGAAGCCTATGGCATCAAGGGAAAAGTCTTAGCTTGGATCAAAGACTTCCTATCAAATAGGACACAAGAAGTTGTCATCAACACTACACATTCAAATGAAGTACCAGTTATAAGTGGAGTACCCCAAGGGAGTGTCCTGGGACCAACTCTTTTCCTAATTTACATCAATGATCTCCCTGAGGTCGCAGAAACTACAGTCAAACTATTCGCAGATGACACCAAAACATATAACATTGTCAACTGTCAAGAGGACCATGATATTCTCCAAAGAACTACAGACCAATTTAGCGACTGGTCAGATACATGGGACCTCGAATTCAACTCAAAAAAATGCAAAAGACTACATCTGGGAAATAATCCACAAACAGGAGACTACTTCATGAAAGGCAGGGACTTAAGCCGAGAAGCTATCACAAATGTAGAAGAAGAAAAAGACCTGGGAGTCATCGTAGACAAGAATCTAAAATTTCATTCACATATTACATCGAAAATAAAAATTGCAAACAGAAACCTAGGAATCATCTTTAGAACCTTCACTTACATGGATAAAACTATATTTCTACATTTATACAAATCGTTGGTCAGACCCCATCTGGAGTATGCGAGTACAGTATGGTCACCACATCTGAAAAAACACCAAATTGCCATCGAAAATGTTCAAAGAAGAGCAACAAAGCTCTTATCGAAAATTCAACTACTTTCATATACTGACAGACTAAAATATCTAGGAATTCCTTCACTAGAATACAGGAGAACAAGAGCGGATATGTTGCAAGTCTTCAAAATACTTAATAAATACGATTCAACTTCGAAAGAGGATTTCTTAACACTTTCAAAATACTCAAGAACAAGAGGAAACAGTCTTAAACTATTCAAAAAACAACCGAATTCGGACCTGAGAAAAAATGCATTCAGCATAAGGATAGTGGACCCTTGGAATTCACTCCCCAACGAAGTCGTAACAGCACCCAGTATAAATGCCTTTAAAAATAAACTAAACAAACATTGGATCAAGCACCCATCCAAGTTCAACCCACGCTGCCACTTGTCAACAAATACAAGTAGTAATGTAACACACACAAGAGATGGACCATTAGAAGCCATAGGCTTTCGTTAGGTCTCGGAACCGTAAGTAAGTAAACCGTAAGTAAGTAAAATGAATAAATTTAATTCTGACGTCACACATTTTCACTTAAGGAAAAAGTATTTTTTTTACCTAAGGAATTTCCTTAGGAGCTTTGTGAATACGAACTTAAGGAATTTCCTCAGCTAATGGAAAAATCGGGTATTTAAGGAATTTCCTAAGAAATTTCCTTAGGAGCTTTGTGAATACGGCCCCTGGACTGTCAGACAGAAGGTTCGTGGATCAAATCCCGGTACAGGATGTGAATTTTTATAACTCCTTATCATTAACCATTTTTATTTATGCAATACAAATGTTTAAATTTAAAAAAAAAAAGTATATTATATAAAAATTAAAAAGAAGTAATTTTATAAAAAAGGACAATTCCGTCATCAAGTTAAATAACATTTCTGGATTGTTTAATAAACACATATAACTTCGGACATTTTACATTAAAATCAAAATACACATTTTAGATTAACTGTATGTGTGTAAGAAAACGGGCAATATTTCCTTTTCCAACACTTTTTTGAAATCTTGGAGTAAATCTGTGCATATTTTACATGATTTTCTTTATATGATTTCAATATCTGGTATTTAATTGAATAATAATCTAATTCCCATTGTTCATTTATGATTAATTAACTTTTCCTCACAAATAAAACAAATTCTGACATATAAAATATTGTGGCAAATATATAAATTGCAAGTGATGAGCAATTGCTTCATTTACCACAATGTTTTCTACACTATCTATTAATTAAACTTTCATTTACAAAAAAATATAGAGGTTTTCAATTGTTTTGCCGATATAATGTCATAGAAGTCTAATGTAGATTTGCTGTATTTTGGAAAGGCTTAACAATAACATATTGCACTTTATTATATAAGGCTATGTGAGGAATATTTTACATTACTAGTCTAGCATAATAAAGTACATTATCTTCAACTCAACAATTAACCCTTTCCCACATTTAGAGGTTTTCTGGTGCCTCTGCAGCAGACATTTCTCATTTTGCACAATATTTATACTTTATTCAATAATTGACATTAATGGTTGTTTCATTCATGCAGATTTTCCATAATTTGTATTCAATCATCAACAAATATTAAAAAAAATCAAAATATGCCATCATCAAAAAAAATAATGTGTAAGCATGGCAGACTAAATATGAAATATGATACAAAGAGCAGAGAGTTTGCTCTTAATTAATACAAAACACTTTATTTAACCCTTTCCCACATACAACAAATCCTGAGCAGATTACTTTCAAAACATGAAGCATAACATATTAAAAACATAAAACAAAGTATCATTATAAGTTGACCCAGTTATTAGGCAATTTGAAGTTGAAGTCATTGTGGCAAATGGAGTAATTGCTCATTATCTCCCTTTGCAACAATGTTTAGAAAAGACGGCATAAAACGACTTGCCCCTAGTGATTCAGACTCTGGGGATGAAAACATTGAAATATCCCCATACAGCCAGGCCATGCAGGACCTTGAAACCCGCCAAACTCGCCTAAAAACACACCAAAACAGTACCAGTGCTAATCCAGCCCCAGATCGCCAGCAATCAAAAGGTAACGGTGAAGATTAGAACGAAGGGGGGAATGCGCATCGTTGTGAAAAAATACAGCAAAAACCACATGACTCGAAAAACCTTACCCAACAAGTCAATGGAAGTGTTACTATTGGTTCATTAAATGTGTGTGGGCTGAAAAGAAGATCGAACTACCCCGAGTTTATTAATCTTATTCAAAAATATGACATATTCTTAGTAAACGAAACGAAAATGGATCAATACGACCAGGTGAATGTACCTGGCTATAATTTTATAAATGTACCCATAAAGCAGAAATTCATAAGAAAGTCTGGTGGTCTGGGGGCATTTATGAAAGAGAAACTCATGACATCAGTTGAGATTACTGAATCCAGAACAGATTATTTATTTTGGATAAACATCTGCAACCCGAACTCCACTAGCACTGATCCGATCGTAATAGGGGTAGTCTATGTTCCTCCAGCCCAATCTAACTTTTATAGTCATGAAAACTTTGATATCTTCTGTAACGATGTAAATGATATGTGCATACAATATGACAATGTATTGTTGTGTGGAGACTTCAACGCACAAACAGGCAACTTGCCAGATTATATGTCCCAGGACGATTTTCTATCTCAGTACTTTGATCTTGATGGAGATATGACCAACTATATAGACCAAAAGGAAAGAATTAAGCAAAAAGGAATACAATTAACCAGAAACAACCTCGACTGTAAAAAGAATAACCATGGCCACCAGTTGATTAATCTTTGTAAAAATAACAACATGATTATATTAAATGGTCGCTCTGGTCGCGTCTGTTTTAGACTATATTATTTCTACAATTGACTGTTTCGAGTTAATCCGAAACTTTCAAGTTAAAGAGTTAGACTCATTGTTTTCAGATGGCCATTGCTTGCTTGAATGTGAATTGTTAGTTAAAAATCAACTTAAAGCAACTCCGCAAACTACAGGGAAATCTGGTAATAAAATTAATTGGAATGAAAGTACTAAAAGTACTTTTAATAGCAATCTCCCAGAAGACACAATTGCTGCCCTAATGTATGAGCTAAATAGCACTGAAACGACAAACTTTAACCAAGCAACAATTGACTCTGTGATATCAAAACTGAATAAGACATATATTGATTGTTCTAAGAAAACATTTAAAAAGCATAAATTCACCAAATCAACAAACACCAATCATAAACCCTGGTATGGTTATCAATGTAAATTAGCCAAGAAAAACTATAATAAAGCAAGCCGAGATTTTCACAAAAATCCTTCAATAAGCAACAGAACTCATTTAAAAGATAAAAGTAAGGTATATAAGAGCACCATAAATAAACATATTACAAACTATAATAAAAGAAATGAACAAACATTAAGAACTATGAACACTAAAAACCCTAAAGCATACTGGAAATACCTGAAAACAGTGCAACCAAATAAAAAGCAAACAGTGAAACCCCAGTTAGAAACCCTATATAACCATTTTAAAATCGTATCAAATGACCCATCACACAACTTAGATGAATCCAGTAACTTAAATGAACAATATACAGACAATAGCAATTTTACCCTTAACTCACCTATTACAGCCCCAGAAATATTAAAGTGTATACAACTATTAAAAACAAATAAATCTTCTGGACTAGACGATATATTAAATAAATATATAAAATACTCACAAAATAAAACTAATGCCATTGTATTTAAAAATATTTAATATAATACTAGACACTGGCATCATCCCAACAGAATGGTCTAAAGGTGCCATTATCCCTATATATAAACTTAAGGGAGACCCTTCTGACCCAGAAAATTATCGCCCTATAACACTGTTAAGCTGTCTCAGCAAATTATTTACATCAATACTAGAAAAAAGGCTAAGTATATTCCTAAATGAAAAAAATGCACTAAATCAAAACCAAGCAGGATTTAGAAAAAAACTCTCAACCCTTGACCATATCTTTACCCTTAACTCAATTATTGAAATTATGAAACACTCCAAAAAAACTTTATATTGCTGTTTTATAGACTTTTCAAAAGCCTTTGATTCAGTCTGGAGAATTGGTCTATGGAAAAAACTAATTGATCTGAAAATTAATGGAAAATTTCTAAGGCTGATTAAGAATATGTATGATAATATTAAGTCCTGTATCTCCCTTGACAATGAACAATCAAACTTTTTTTCTATAAACTGCGGTGTTCGTCAGGGAGAAAATTTGTCGCCAATACTATTTTCTCTCTTCCTGAATGATATTGAGGAGTACTTGGAAACCAAAAACAACAACGGTATTCAGTTTCAAAACCTGGACATAAACATTATCATTAAAATTATTGTATTACTCTACGCAGACGACACTATTTTACTAGCAGATAATCCTAAAAATCTACAAAAATGCTTGGATGACTTTGTCAACTATTGCAAAACCTGGAAATTAAAAGTCAATATTGAAAAGACAAAAATCATGATTTTTGGCCCGAAAAAGAAGAATGTAAAATTTCATATGGAAAATACTGAGCTAGAACAAGTAGCATCATATAAGTATCTTGGAACTATCTTCTCAAAAAATGGAAAGTTTCTAAATGCCAGAAAACATGTAGCTCAACAAGCACAGAAAGCTATGTACTTTCTATATAAATGCATATATAACCTCAATCTACCTCTTGACTTAATATTTAAATTATTTGATCAGACAATTCTGCCTATATTGCTGTACTCTGTTGAAATTTGGGGCTATGAAGACAATAAATTGCTAGAAAAAATCCACTGTAATTTTATCAGAAAAGTTCTTAACCTGAAACAAAGCACACCCTTGTACATGCTATATGGTGAAAGTGGAAGACTCCCACTAGATATCATAATAAAAACAAGAATGATAAGCTATTGGAACAAAATCATTACTGGAAACAAAGACAAACTTTCATATAAAGTATATAAGCAAATGATGAATACACCAATATTTGAGTCAAAATGGATAAATCAAATTAAAAACACATTAAACGAAGTAGGAAGAACAGATATCTGGCTGAATCAAGATCAAATTGTATATAAAAACGTTCATAAACTGGTAAAACCAATACTAACCGACCAATTTCAACAAAAATGGTTCAGCAATCTAAATAACTCTAATAAAGGTAAAAACTATAGTGTATTTAAAAGCAAAGTTGACCTTGAAAAATATCTATTAATTCTCAAAAAAAAAGGATCACATGCCACTTGTAAAACTCAGGACCGGAAACCACCATCTGCCAGTGGAAACCGGAAGGTGGAATAACATTGATATATCTGATAGAAAATGTAATTTGTGCAATTTAAATGATGTCGGCGACGAACTTCACTACGTGCTTAAGTGCCCTTTCTTCAACCAAAATAGACTTATATATATCAAACAGTATTTCTGGAAACGCCCTTCTACTTTAAAATTCAGTCAACTAATGACATCAACATCTCCAAAACAACTACTTACTTAATCTTAGCAAATTTGTACAAAGCATACTCAAGTATTTCAGTAAGTATTTCAGTGATAACCACCGATAAACTATTTCACAAATATAACTGTTCAGATACCATGTTAGATGTTGTAAGCTATAATTATGTACATTATACAATCTGAGCAGCAGGTGGCTTGGACCGCATCTCATGTTTGAATATTATTTTTTTGGTGAACCATGATCTGGGCCCAAGCTGCCTGCTAGCCTTCATATTACATAACATGCATTTATTGGGTCTACCCAGAGCCACAGTCCCAGGGAGTCAAAAGTTATCTCATTCAAGCATATTAACTTGTATGTGAATTACTCATTATACTATATTTAATATTTTGTCAAATCAACTATTTATATAAAATTAAATGTTGTTTACTGCTACATCTTGTATTTACAGGTTGAGCTATGAGTGCCCATCAATAAACTATAGAAAAAGGCCTTAGCCTTTTACCCCATAATTAGCATCTTAACATATCTGCAGCAGACGACTATACGGAGGGCAGTGTGACAGGAAAAGAAATTGCCCATAAAGAATGGTTTCTCCTTTTGTCACAATGTTTTCAAAACTATTTGAACGTGAAACTGTCACTTGTCGCAATTTAATTACTGTCGTCTGCTGATGCTTTCAACTCAGATCATTTGCAAAACTCGGTATGGTGTAAAGAGTTGAAACATCGACCTCATTTGTTTATGTATATAAACAAATAATGATGATGTTGCCTTGCTTGTAGACACCACAGAATGGGAATATCTGTATGTCCATTTTCAAGATACGTATGGCACTGCGGATAGGGGGAGAGCACTCTATTCTAACTTACATCTCCATTAGATTATGCTTCATTGTTGGTGCTCACCAGAGTCACCCTGTATGGATAACTCTGCTGAGTACCCACAACATAGTTTCTATCAAACCAATGTACTGTTATCGCTTGAGAAACTCTTAGATAATGGGAGTAGTTCTCATGCGAACCTATCATACAGACATCACACTGTTTGGTGGTTACACACTGGGATCGTCTTCTGGAGAAGATCCTGATGAGTACGCGCAACATACGTCTAAAAGCACTCTATGATTAATATCGAGAAAGCCGGTGCTGTTCTTCCCTTATCTGAAGTGCCTGTAGTAAAATGTATAAATTATATATGTAAATAGTCGGGTTTAAAGGTTAATCGTTCACTGTAAGACAAGATTCACCAATTCCATTTTCTATCTATAAATGACAATACTTCAATGTATGCTAGATCTATACACATTGAGCTGCAGACGTCCTGATTGATCAACGGTGTTGTTTTTAACCAGGACATCTGATGCTCTCTATAAATATGGTGCCAAGTGTGTATTTAATCAAACGGTTAACCATTTGTTTGTTAAATTGACATCTCTAAATTTATACTGTATCTGCCCTATCTCTTTCTATCTTCCTCCCATTCCGATCTCTCACACCATATATAATTCGACTATCAAACCTCAATTGTAAATCAAATAATTCTTACCGTTATCTCCAATCGTTTCTTATCCGAGATCACTGTTAATATAGTCCTACTTACACTACCATTCAATGTCTTAAAAACCCAGTATGAATATAAGCACATACGGTCCAAAACATTCTGAATTTTAATCCCAAAAACACGTTTTTTCTTAAAAAATAAAACGGAAGTGAATATAAGGTCAAGGCCTATTCTTGTGACGAAATGAAGCTACACAAATACCCAGAAATCTATTTTTAGATGTTTTATTTTTAGATCAACAAAAATCAATCCTACTTTCTATTTCAGCATTTCACCCCCTCCCCTTCCGCCCACTCCCCTCCCCCTCATTCCTCTTTCTATCTCTAAAGCTCTCTACATCCTTCCATTTTAACTCTGAGCGAATAAAAGATTTTGAATTGAATTTGACAAACAATTTTGAAGCCTATCTTTAAAATACACAACATTTTTTATGAAACCCTTTCCCACATACAACAAATCCTGTGCAGATTACTTTCAAAACATATTAAAAACATAAAACAAAGTATCATTATAAGTTGACCCAGTTATTAGGCAATTTGAAGTTGAAGTCATTGTGGCAAATGGAGTAATTGCTCATTATCTCCCTTTGCAACAATGTTTAGAAAAAACGGCATAAAACGACTAATTGTGGGAGATAGAAATTCAAATACAGTACATTGCACACTATTCCTACAAGATAATAACTGACATACAACAAATCCTGTGCAGATTACTTTCAAAACATATTAAAAACATAAAACAAAGTATCATTATAAGTTGACCCAGTTATTAGGCAATTTGAAGTTAAAGTCATTGTGGCAAATGGAGTAATTGCTCATTATCTCCCTTTGCAACCACTAATTGTGGGAGATAGAAATTCAAATACAGTACATTGCACACTATTCCTACAAGATAATAACTGACATACAATTTTGAAGCCTATCTTTAAAATACACAACATTTTTTATGAAACCCTTTCCCACATACAACAAATCCTGTGCAGATTACTTTCAAAACATATTAAAAACATAAAACAAAGTTTCATTATTAGTTGACACTGTTTATAGGCAATTTGAATTTGAAATCATTGTGGCAAATGGAGTAATTGCTCATTATCTCCCTTTGCAACAATGTTTAGAAAAGGCGGCATAAAACGACTAATTGTGGGAGATAGAAATTCAAATACAGTACATTGCACACTATTCCTACAAGATAATAACTGACATACAATTTTGAAACATACAACAAATCCTGTGCAGATTACTTTCAAAACATATTAAAAACATAAAACAAAGTATCATTATAAGTTGACCCAGTTATTAGGCAATTTGAAGGTGAAGTCATTGTGGCAAATGGAGTAATTGCTCATTATCTCCCTTTGCAACGACTAATTGTGGGAGATAGAAATTCAAATACAGTACATTGCACACTATTCCTACAAGATAATAACTGACATACAATTTTGAAGCCTATCTTTAAAATACACAACATTTGTTTATGAAACCCTTTCCCACATACAACAAATCCTGTGCAGATTACCTTCAAAACATGAATCAAAACATATTAAAAACATGAAACAAAGTTTTTAAAAAATTAACAACAATTAAACGAATATTTACATAGATTTTCAATGTTTATGCTGCAGCTGACTACATTGGAATTGTAAAGATAAAAATTATGAAAGTCTCTTGAAATGCATGGATTATTTTTTAACAGATACAAATTTTTTATTTTTCAGGCTCTCTGAAACCTTCATTGAGGATGACAGTAAAGCTCTTCAATTACACAACACCTCTCTTGATAGTATAATGGAAAAAGCCACGAAACAGTATCCAGATATCAAATCCCTTTGCACTCTAGATGTTTTATTTAAGATTTTAAAAAAAATGTTTCCGATTGTCAGAAAATCAAGAGTCAATGAGAATGGAACCTACAGGGTTGCTGTGAAAGGGATTAAACTGGGTTTTATTGAAGATACTGAAGATGAGATAATCCAAGAAAACACATTTGATCTTTCAACCATTGTTCCTCAAGAATGGATGATTTTGGAACACAACTCAAGTGTGGCCAAGTTCTGTAAGTACTCTTCTGATGAACTTTTCAATGGCAACCCAGTCCAGACGCAGTTGATCATTGACAAAACCAGTGGATCTCTTCAAGTTGTTGTAGCTGGAAAAAATGTTGAACTTTCAGAATATTTTATTGGTTCAAAACTAGTGTTCAACAGGAGGTCTTTAACATGCTTGTTAAGAAGCTAAAAAATCCTGACCCTATGTAAAGGCTTTGAACCTAATCACTCTGATCATGATGATTTCACTAAAAGCAAGAAAGCTCTTAAAGAGGTTTATTCTGTTGTGAAGGAAACAGAAACTGTGATAAGGCATACAGAATGCAAACGAGTGGTGTCACTAACCTCACAGACCAAGATTTGTGCTACTTGTTCAACTTTTAGAAAACAGAGGAAATCCTACTGCTCAAGACTGCCCTTTTCAGAAAAAGAGAATGAGAACCCTTCTTATAGCCAACAGCCTGGTGATGTCACCAAACAGTTGCGAAAAATAGCCCCACAGCTAAATGATAATCAACTTAATTTAATGGCATCACAAATTAAGGCATCTGAACTCAAGTCATCCAAAGGCATGAGATGGTCAAAGGAAGTAGTGTCAATGACATTAACCCTATATAACAGGAATCCTGCAGCATACAGAGATTTGACGCAAAATGGCTGGCTTAATTTACCGTCCGAGAGCCTTTTGTATTTATACAAAAGTGCTGTCAAACAAAGGCCTGGAATCATCTCTGATATGATGTTATGGATGTTTAATGAGGCAAAAAGACAAAACATCCCAAAGGAAGGATTTTATGGGGGAATCGTACTAGACGAAATGGCCATACAAGATGACCTTCAAATTGTCAGACAAGGACAGGACTCAACATTCGTTGGACTTGTCGAATGTGAACCAGAAATTGAAATAATACATAACATAAGTCAAAGTGGATGCAGTTCTAATACTAAGTTAGCGGATCATGTTATGCAGTATGTGTTCAACGGCATCTCTGGTTTCCGGTGGCCTTTTGCAAATTATCCAAATACTCAAGCAGCTCCAGCGGATATATTTGTAACTACCTGGAGATGTATTGATGCCCTGTATGAGTGGAATTTCAAGCCAATCTATTGCTGCATGGATGGGTCCAGTAACAACAGAGCATTCCTTAAGATGCACTTTCAGGAATGTGATATTCTAAGCACAAACATGGTCGCCTCCCATTACAAAAATCCCAAAAGAAAACTCATATTCATGATGGACCCATGTCACCTCATTAAAAAAATTCGAAATAGTGTCCTTAGTAGCGGCTTAAATGAAAACCATCAGAGACTACTAACAGTCGATGATTATACAATTACCTGGCAAATGTTTATTGATGCTTATCAGTGGGATAGAAGTAGTCACTCTTTCCCAATTCACCACAAACTAACAGATGAACATATTTTTCCAAACAGTGCCCAAAAGATGAGAAATAAGCTTGCATTTGAAGTACTGAACAGTGATATGCTTCATTTAATGAAAAGTTACCAGAACTCTCTTACCAGTGCTGCTGGGCAGAAGTCATTAACCTCAGCGATCCAGTTCCTTGAGCACACTAGTGTTTTAGTTTCAGTTTTTACTGATGTCCGTCCGCTGAAGGATCTTGGTGATGAAAGACTGAAAAATTTATCAACATGTCACAATTGGTTTAAATCTTGGGAAAGACACATTTGTCAATCAGAAACCAAAAGCAAGAGGTATAAAGAACTGATTACAATGGAGACACGAGAAGATCTTGACTTCATGTACCACGGATTCATGTCACTGGTAAAAATGTGTATTGATGACCTCCATACTGATCTTGTACCTGCACGTATCAACAGCGATATTATTGAAAATGTATTTTGTCAGCAGCGAGGTCTTTATCATGGAGCCACTACAAATCCTACTTACAATGCATACAGAACCGGAATCAACAGCATTGTGCTAGGCCAGGCATCAATTTCTCGAAAGTCAAATGCAGGTGCATCCAAAATTACTGCACAACCTTTCTCTGCTGAAAGACCAAGAAAGAAATTAAGATTATAAAAGCACGTTGTACTTTCTGTTTCAATAATCGTAACTTTTTTGACACTCGCTCTCGCAGTTTCATGCGGTTGAATCAGTTTTAGTCGGTATGCGTCATATGAGTCATTCACTCTCAGTAAAAGCTCTGATTGGATTTAATTTGATGTACAACCAATGATAGCCTGCTTTATTGAATGATTTCGGTTCGTGTCAAAATCAAATACCCGGATATTAATATATTAAAAACAAATAAGGCAATGTCGCGTAACGGAAAATGATATCTCTTATTGCGTCTAGCCCATTCCGTTTCTATATCCAATATTTATTTGGATCGCGCCGAGACAAAAGAACAGATTATATAAATAGTGCATGGCTTCAAGTGTGACAGTTTGCCTCTGTTAACAGTATTTAGTTCATGTTGACAATATGTATTGTCACCCTGGCAGCCATTCAAGTTAATACTAGGACTGTTAAAATGTACATGTTACAGTCTGGTAACCTCTGGCGCGGTCTAACAGCCCGTAAGTTCATACTAGGACTGTTAAATGTACATGTTTAAAGACAGGTAACCTCTGGCGCAGCTTAAAAACTCGTAAGTAAATAATCAGTCTTTAAACACTCACGAGAGACTCTCACCTTGACGTGGTTCGTGGGCTTAATCCATACTCTGTCTGATCAGGTATTTGTATCGGTTGGTAATTTTACGCCCCTAATTGATAGTGTATCCTTTATGTTAAGGATAGTAAAATTAGCTATGATTAATATTGATACAAATACCTGTGTCTGATAACCAGGTATGGAGAACCAAGAAGAGTAAAATAAATTTTCCTCTATTGACCTATTTAAATTCATGATTATCTACATCAGTTGTAAACAGGCAGGCATACTACATGATAAATAATACATACAAGAAAAAAGGATTCCTTCATCTTGCCTGAACCCCAAGGTTGCAAAGTGCTGGCAGAGCCTTGCTAATTGGCTGAAATGGTTAAAGCACAATATCCACTCACCATGCAGCTATGTTATAAACAGGCAAGCATACTACAGAGGGTGACTAATAGCCAATGGGTGCATACAGAAGGGTGATATGCTAATATGACACATGTCATACATTAGCCTTTGAACGTGTATATCTGGTACACGAATGGAAAATCTTTTTAATTGAATGCAAACAACGCGAAAACCGTCAGTCCTCAAGCCTGAATGACAAAAATTTATTCGGACTGACAAATTTTCAGGCAATAATTGGTTGAACAAAGAGAACAATATATGAATAATTAGCTTTCGGACTGACAGGTTTCAAAAGATGTTGTGTAGTCTGATTGAATGGATAACCTATGAATAAAAGTGGAAAACATTGTGTAAAAATGATAAATTGCAACTATGTTATATACAGATTATAAATGAGGCTGGTCATTTCCTGCCTTCATAATTATAAACTACATACAAATGTACATGTCCTGTAAGTAAGTGTGTGATATATTATATAAATATTGCATGGCTTCCAGTGTAACAGTACATATTGTCAACATGAGGAAAATACTGTTACCAATGGGTGCATACAGAAGGGTGATATGCTAATATGACACATGTCATACATTAGCCTTTGAACGTATATTTGGTACAAAAATGGAAAATCTTTTGATTTGAATGGATAACCTATGACTAAAAGTGGAAAACATTGTGTCAATGAGAAATTGCAATTATGTTATATACAGGCAAGCATACTACAGAGGGTGATTAATAGAGAAGGGTGATGTTATAATAATATACATGTTATATGTGCATTATCCTTTGAAGGTATATTTTGCCAAAATTGTAAAAACTCTTTAATTGAATGGATAACCTATGACCAAAAGTTGAAATCATTGTGGCTAAAGTAGAAATTGCATGTTTTGTGCAATTTTTTCTTTTGTCATTATGTTTTCAAAAATCTGTCTGCTACAAAGGCGTCAGAAAGCGCCTATATGAGGGAAAGGGTTAAGTTAGTGAGTCAATGTGCTGTTTATGGGGGTATTTATCATCTTCACTGATAGTTCTAAAAGTTCTAAAAGTTATAGTTATACCAAACAAAATTAAAACCTTTATCAATTTATTCTGAACCCTTATTTTGAGGTGAATATGGGTACCTACTACAATATAACACCACATATATATGAATAGAAGGTTACTTGAACTGTTAAGATTAAACATAAGTATTGTTGAAATCACTTTCTTTAATTATTGAATTTTCTACAAGTTGGTCGAATTTCGAGATTATAAATATTGACCTGAAATTTATGTGCAGTCCATCTTGCTTTTTAAGAGATCAAGTTGGCATGTTGAAATGTTTATAAACCTCCTAGTATTAACTTACGGGCTGTTAGACCGCGCCAGAGGTTACTAGAGGGTTATCTTATCCTAAACATGTATATAATCAGATATACACTATCACTATCAGATATATTGATTATAAGTTCAACCGTCCTAGTATTAACTTACGGGCTGTTAGACCGCGCCAGAGGTTACCAGACTGTTAATGTCTACTGAAATATTGATAAAAATTTCAACCGTCCTCGTATTAACTTACGGGCTGTTAGACCGCGCCAGAGGTTACCAGACTGTTAATGTCTACTGAAATATTGATAAAAATTTCAACCGTCCTCGTATTAACTTACGGGCTGTTAGACCGCGCCAGAGGTTACCAGACTGTTAATGTCTACTGAAATATTGATAAAAATTTCAACCGTCCTCGTATTAACTTACGGGCTGTTAGACCGCGCCAGAGGTTACCAGACTGTTAATGTCTACTGAAATATTGATAAAAATTTCAACCGTCCTCGTATTAACTTACGGGCTGTTAGACCGCGCCAGAGGTTACCAGACTGTTAATGTCTACTGAAATATTGATAAAAATTTCAACCGTCCTCGTATTAACTTACGGGCTGTTAGACCGCGCCAGAGGTTACCAGACTGTTTATGGCCAGATTACTGTTAACCAGTATATTCATATATGTGTGTTACATTGTAGTAGATCTACCCAGTTCACCTTCACTAAAAAGGTACATAATATATTGAATAAACATTTAATTTCGTTTGTTATGATAACATAAATATTGCACGGCTAGTTGCAGCAGTCAATGCAGTACCAATCATCGTCTGCCACATTGGCGAAGGTTTCTTTATTAATTTTCTGGCACTGCCTGTCAAACCATTTGTCACATAAATCACATTGTAACCAGTCATCCCCCTCCATGTATTTCCTGTTACATTTTGTACATATAGTGTTATCAATAAAAATAATTGTCTCAGATTTATTTTTGCTGCAGTATAATATGGGCTTATTTTGCTTTTGTTTTGCAGTTGACTTTTTGGTTCTTTTGACTGGAACAATTGAGCTGCCAATGTCTGAAGAAAAGCTGGCAGTGGATCCTGATGGTAAAACATCATCATAAATATTGTACTTCATTGAACAGCTAGAAAGATACTTATCATTAGGTACTGATTCATTTTCTGAAATATTTGTAACCAGTTTTCACAGATGACCTTTTTACTAATGTTGCTTGATGTTATAAGGTTGTAAGCTTTACAAAGACATAAAAGTTCCGTTTTGGTAAACTTTTCTAAGGCAGAAACACCTTCATCACAAATAGATGACTGAAGTTTTCTGTGAGAATTAATCTTTTTTTCTGAATTATCACTAACTATTGAAGACATTGATAATTTTGTGCACTTTTGTTTTGTTATAACACGTTTTCTTAATGCCTCAGATTTTGAAATGCCAAAAGAACGCAACAAATCTTTTCTGAATTGGTTTCCGGCTACAAGGCAAAACCTTGAAACCACATCTTCATAAAGTTCTTTCTGCAATTGTGCTATTGACTCCAATACAACTCTATCAAGGTCTTCATTTATGAACAAATTTTTAAATTGATTGAACAACTCTGTGTTACTAAGCAGATGGTTACGAACAAAGTTTAGGGTGTTTTTGCCTTCCTTATGAAAAATCTGTTCATTTTCAATTTTTAAACGACTTTGGTCAATTGCTTGGAAAAATACAAGAAAACTGTCACTGATGTTTGTAAGACCATTTCTCAAATTTTGTTTCCTTCTGATTTCTTCCAAAGAATTTTCAAACTTTGTACTTTCTGACAACTCTGTTACACTATCTAACATTCGAACTTTCCAAAAACATTGACGGATAAATTCAGTTTTTGCTTTCTTGTACAAATGAGTTCTACCCATTTTCATGAAATGAAACTTTGATTTAGCAACACACCTACCAGCTATGTATCTCAATTTGCCTAGGCCTGATGCAGATGAAGATTTAGCAGGGAAATGTTTTGAACTTTCATGTGTTGTGTTGAGCAGTGGCTTCAATAGTCTCCTGTAACACATACAACGACACATTGTCAAAAATGCGACTGAAAACTGCATAATCAACTTCATCTGGTTCGGTCTTTAGGCATTCTTTGATTAGACTATAATATTCATGCGAGTTTGAAAATGTATACATTTCAGTGTAAAAATTTGTCCATATTTTCGAACTTTGTTTTTCAGTATTAACACAAGACTCTTTGCACAAATCTGACAGCTTTGAATTAAGCTTTTTCAAATAAATATTCATACTAATAGCTTCATTGTCTATTAAGTAATTAAGTTTACTGTATATAGCTAGTTGTTCACTGGTTACCACTTTTTCCGGTAAACATAATTTTAAAGTTTCAAATGGACACTTACCATTTTCGATAACAGTCTGTTCATTGACTTGAGCAACACTTTCTCCCTCTTCCTCTGTTACACTAGTAAAATTATCAATTTGTTGTAGCTCATCTACACTAAAATCTGACATTTCTGGTTCACTGGCATAGTTTTCTACATTAACCCCTATTTCCTGGACATCACCAGTACTCATGTCCTTGCACAATTCCTCAAATAAAGTGAGAGGCATTTTACAACAATCCTCCAAATTTTCACATTTCAACAATGACTCTTGTTGATAAAAATCAAATATAGTTTGTGACTGTTTTAGGATGACATTTGGATTAAAGTTAACAAGTTGTAATCCTTTTTTCTTTGTAACCCGCCCAATGGCAACGCCCAACTGTCCAGGCTTGAAAATATTTGAACAGTCTACAATCACTCTCTCTAAAGTCAATCCCTGTGATTTATGAATTGTAACACCATATGCCAGGACCACAGGAATTTGGTGCCTAGAAGCTATCACCTTGTTGTTAATACTGCAGTATATTGAAAACATCTCGCGTTTCAGTCCAACTTTTGACCTATTAAAGTTTACAATTACCGTGTCTGTGTTTATTTCTACAACAACACCCTGCATGCCATTGACCAAATGTTTACTGATATTTTTTACCAACATAACAGGACACTGTAGTTTAACATGCAAAGTTTGTGAAACAGGGAGCTTAGAAAGGTGTTTTTTATCACCATCATCAAATGATTCATATGTGTGCATTTCTCCATCCAACTCCATTAGACAACATGCATTATGTATCTCCTTGTCAAAATTGCGGGCAAAAAGTCTGATAGGAGATTCACCTGGAGGTAGACTCCTCTTAAGTCGAGTCAGAAGATTCAATGTTTCCTGTGGTCTTTCTCCACGCGACACATCAGAAATTGCTTTTATAAAGTCTGATTCACTTTGTCTTATTACCTTTTGTAGGACAATTCTATGACAAAATACATCTTTGAAAACATGGGAGAGAAAACAAAAATCCCCAGGGTCAGCTTTAAACGGATCCGGGACCGGGGGCAGCTGAAAAAAATCTCCTGAAGCAACCACCTGAATCCCCCCGAAATATATATCAGCTTTTCTAATTTTCCGACATATATACTCAATCTGATTAAAACTTTTTAAAGAAAGCATAGAAATTTCATCAATAATCAAACAATCAGTGTTCAAAATATTTTGTTTGCACTGCTCATAATGTTCGTTTGTTTGTATCTTATGTAGTAATTCATTGTCAGTAAATCTACCATCTATTATTCCTGCCCAAGAATGAATGGTGACCCCACCAATATTGAGAGAAGCGACACCAGTTGTGCCGGTCAAATAAACTGTCTTACCTAAATCAGAAAGGCGTGTGGATATTTCCTTGACAAGGCAGCTTTTCCCGGTCCCACTTTGTCCGAGCACCAACACATTATGTCCATCTATACATGCATGGATCACCTCTTCCTGTTTTCCTTCCATTGTATGTATAGGTATAACCTTCTCAATGTAGAATTATATTCAAGATTTAAGATATATGTATTTAGAAACTTTAACTTACAAAGTTTCTAGTTACATTGATGATGAACTATATAAACTATATAATACAAAGATCAAGTTGATATACAACTATGTGCACAATGTTGTTTTTAACAAAAAAGTATTCTATCAATATATATAATGGGTTTGAATATATATATGGAAATGTAAGAATATATATATATCTTACGTATACTTACACGTACATATAGAATGAAAACAATCCTGTATGATATTATAATACAAATATCAAGGCAATACAACTATTTGCACAATGTTGTTTTTAACAAAAATATCCTATCAATATAATGGGTTGAACTACGCTTATCCTTTGTGAAAAAAGCTTTAAGTAAATATTTGGCCAAGTTCAATAACGTGAGAGTTTGATCAATATATACTTACGAATTCTTACCTTAAACCACCGATTTTCTCTAAATAAACATCCGATTTTCTTAAAGTAAACTTCTGACAAGTTCCTTCGACGTAAGGGTTTGTTTACGTTCTTTCGTTCTAAACAGGGTGTTGTTTACACCAGTGTAAAAAAAACGGCTGTTTTTAGCGCTATCGAATTAGCCAATCAGAGGCGTAGGTTTTCTTCACTCCGGGGCTACATATGACGACTTGAAGGTATGAATAGCAGACAGCGTATGTCCAGCGAAATCAATCGGCCTTTACGGAGTTGTTAATAAGAGTAAAACGACAGCAAACGCATCGTTGTAGAGCTAAACCATTATTTTCTTGAATGACATACAGCTTTTATGAGTAAGCGTAAAACAAAGGAGGATTTTGCTATGTTTTGAGTCAGGGTTGCGAATTTCGTCCGCTGGAAGATGTGTACCTTGTGTTAAGGATAGTAATATAGTGACGTTATCTATGAATAATATCGACCGATACAAACACCTGTGGCAGGTATTTGTATCGGTTGATAAATTTGCCCCTATATAGTGTATCCTTAACACAAGGTACACATCTTCCAGCGGACGAAATCACAAATCCTGGTTACCTGTTTTATTCGCAGTGAAAATGAAAATTGATAACCAGAGATTTTTTACTTCCGCAAAGCTATAAAAGTGAAAGTACACACGATGCAATCGGCGATTTGGAGGTCGTAATTTATCGAGTTTGCGAGTTATTACTATAATACGGCTTTCAGAGTTAAATAATTTGATGGATATAGTTATTGGAGCATTTCTTTTTATTTGAACGTGCCCGCGGACAAGTCAACAGGGAAATCCTACTTGCCCGACCATGAAATTACCGTTGTCGGACGAGTCGGGCAGTGGATATCCGCACCCCTGCTCTGAGATGCAATCTACAGCAATTTGAGTGTCTTTTTTTTCTCACTATCTCTAGAATATGAGTGTTTTGAAAAAAAAAAAATCTCAAAAAACATGATTCTGACAATAATTACTATAATACGGCATTCAGAGTTAAATAATTTAATAGATATATTCATATATAGTTATTGAAGCATTTCTTTTTATTTGAACGTGCCTGCGGACAAGTCAACAGGGAAATCCTACTTTCCCGACCATGAAATTACCGTTGTCGGACGAGTCGGGCAGTGGATTTCCGCACCCCTGCTCTGAGATGCAATCTACAGCAGTTTGAGTGTCTTTTTTGTTCACTATCTCTAGAGTATGAGTGTTTTGAAAAAAATATTGTTCTCAAGAAACATAATTCTGACAATAATTGCAAATCTCTAATAAAACAATGGGGGTATTTGATGTCAAACTGCAGATAAAAGAAACAAAGTAAATTTGGAAATTTAAAAAAGGTTATCTCCCTTGTAAGTTCTCCATTTGTAGTGATTGGTGATTGATTGATTGATTGATTGGGGTTTAACACAGTTTTTAACAATTTCTCAGTCATATCACGGCGGCCTGTTCACCTACACATATGTTTCCTGGTTTTCGCACACCTGACTCCACACAACAATCTTCCCAAGCAACTGGCTGCTTTTCCACATAGACTTAGCCCATTGGTGGAAGACGAATGACGCATGTCGCAATGACTTTTGTCAAACGTTGGAAAGAAAGTTGGCTGAGCCGGGATTCGAACTCACCACCCCTCGATTGACAGCCCACGTCGTTACCGACTGAGCTACCGGGACTCGACAGTGATTTGTAAGTATACACATGTGTTTTAAATGGAACTTAATAATATGATAACTGTTCAATCGGGATTATTGTGTTGTTGGATTAATCCATAGGAATGATAGGATAAACAAGTGTTATGGTGTCACCCTGCGTAGCATGGTAGGCACTATTACTTATTTTGTCTGGCGTCCGTCACACTTTCAATGAGCAGGTGCAGGTGACACACGTGCTCCACAGAGCACTCCATTCTAGTTTATCTTAGTATAGTGATTTAAATGACTTTGGATTTCAGTAAAAGTGAGTCCTTTAAAACAAAATTGGAATTCCTCTGCGTCTGACGTCATACATTTTATCCGAACATATATCACGTTACACTTGAAACAAATTTAACTTTTTGTTGTCTGTAAATAACCATACATTGAACCTGATAAAATTTGACTTTTTGTTAATAATATTTAATTTTATTTAACCCTAACCATCCTGAATTGTTTTGAAGGCTCTGTCAGCTAACTGCTGAATTACATTTGTTTTCAATTTTTCTCATTTTTTCCAATCCTTTGTTGAAAATTGTCAGAAATCATAATAATTTGGCGTGTGATGTCGAAATTGAATTTTGTATCTTATCCCTTTAGGATGGCGTTTATAACATCCTAGCCATTACCATGACAACCTAGATACATGCTTAATAGAATGTTCTGCCTCACAAAATTGGCTGAAGAACTGCTGTCTAACTGATTTCTTGTTTAATCTGCTATGTATATTGTTTAACATGTTGCCAAGGTATCTGCGTTGAATTTTCATCGAAAGAAAATATGATCAATTTGCACAGGTCTGCTAACATTCTAAACAGTTCTAATGAGGCTTCTAAGAGCAATAATTTTGAATACTTTTTAAGTGAAGCTCTATTCTAATTAAATGGCTATTCTTTCGAAAGAAATTATTAAAATGAAACCTTTTTGGCTAGTGAATAAATCAGTGCTACAGATAAGCAGCGTATTTGCGTAAAAACTCAATTAAAATTGTCAAATACCCAATTAATTTCAAATAAACTTCTGCGTAACAAAACACATTAAATTTTTGGAATACAAGTTTAACTTTGTACCCTAAATGTTCAAAGAGCTCAATGCAGCAGACAACTTGTTAAAAGCATTTTGGCAATTACAGGAGTTGCACATAAAAATGAGTATATAATTACATATCTTCCTTTTAAAATGTTCTCATTTATTCAATAATTCTAATTTCATATACATATTGAGATAATTTCCATATTTTTGTTTACACCCTTTCAAGGTTGTCTGGTGTAGATCTTTGTCTGTAGGAAAGCATTTATCTGTTAAATGATAGGCGCGTAGCTGACTGTACGCAAAATACGCAGCTGCGTACACATTGTCTCCCGTACTCAAATTTTAAAAAGTTCAAATCTGCAATAACAACTTGACATTGGGTAGGCGTAAGTATAAAACAACTGATCTGACTTGATAGATTTGACGAAAAATGACAAATGCAACACATTTTACTATCTCAAAATTTCCTAGAAAATAAATTTATTTCACCATCAAGATCAGTCATATTTTGCTACTGAAATCACCACAGACGATATAGAGGGGAAAAAATTCACGGGGAGCATGTCCTCGGACCCCCCTCTAACAAAATTGCGTACACACTCTACTGCCCTAGCTACGCCCTGAATTATGAGATGGATTTATGAAAATCAAAAGATCATGTAAGCGATATTGAAATACTCAATTTATTATTTTAACTACTCAATTACTTTGGATGCATGGGTTAATACTCAAATAAATAAAATCACTGACTGCTGATACATTAATTTACTGGTGAAAATGTATTAATTATTAAGACTAATATACTATAATATACTATAATTCAATTTAATATATATAGATGTTATAATAGAGCCTCTGATGAAGCTGTCCCTGAAGTTACAGCGAACAGAAAGCTCACTGGCTGACAGTCTTGTTTGGGTAGAGACTACCATAGAACTGCTTGATGAAGCAAAGGATAAGTAAGTATTACTAAACATAATTTCAATTACAAACATGCAAAACTGAAATGTAATTAACCATTCTGTTGTTAATGCATTACACTAAACTATCTGTTATTCACAGGAATAATGATCAACTGTTGGAAATTTTAGAGTCACGAACATTCCAGAATATTGCCCTAAAAGGTACTACTACTAGTCCATGTATGGCATACAAGGATAGTTTGGTGAAGGGCTTCAAAGATGCCATTAAGGATCGATTCCAGATGCTTGATGCTGTGAAAAATGTTGTCAATACAACTAAAGTCCTAAATCTGAAGCAATGGCCTGTTGATCCCAACCTTTTAAGAGGTTAAAAACTGTTGCATAGATTGAAATTCATGTTTGCAGTTTGTTTTATTTTTGATGTTTTAAGAGATTTAAATGTTGCATTGTTTAGTTGTTGGTACATGGTGTTATCATTTAACTGTTTGCTTTACAGGGTTGTCAAAATGTTTTGTTATAACAGATCAAATGAGAAAAGTAACCGATCAGCCTTGGGGTCAGATCAACGGCAAATCCCTTGAAGGGGGCCCAGAGGAGCAAAACTAACAGATCAAAACAGATGATTTTGATCAGCAATCGGTTAATTTTGAAAACCCTGCCTTCATATAGACGCTTTCTGACGCCTCTGCAGCAGAAGGCTTATTCGAAAACATCATGCATTCTGATGTCTTTGTAACAGACGACCTTTGAAAGGCATTGTTACCTGAAGGAGAAATTGTTATAAAGAGTAGTTTCTCCCTTTGCCACAATGTTTTTAACTCTATTTAATAATACAACTCATATTTATGGTGATTTTTCATGTTCTTGCCAATATGTTTTTAAAGGCGTCTGTGCAGATTTTATGTACATGTATGTTGGAAAGGGTTAATTTACTTTGGATGTGGACACTGTAGAATAATTGTTTAGTATTAACCCTTTCCCTCATACGACAATTCTGCAGCAGACGACTTTGAATGTGTTTTGAAAAAACATAGAAAATCTCCATAATTAAATGACAAAAAGTGGAAAACATTGTGGCAAAAGGAGAAATTGCACGTTCTGTGCAATTTCTTCTTTTATCACTATGTTTTCAAAAAGCCGTCTGCTGCAGAGGCGTCAGAAAGCGTCTATATGAGGGAAAGGGTTAAAATTGAAGCTGTTACTACAAAAGCGTTTACACCTTCATTATAGGTAATACAGATAATATATCAATAATGAAAAAGCACATAGTTTTATAACAGACAATCTAATTAGTTATTCATAGGTGATGAGTATTGCTCTGTCATATGTAAATATTATTGTCCTGTTATGGTTAAACTTGACCACAAGCATTGAAAGGTCAAGCATGTTTTCAATCACTGTCACAAAACATAAGACAGAAACCAATCAGTATGTTTTATTTCCTAACACAAGTAGACAAGTATTTTATATACACAGAGGTCCAGATAAGGAGGGATATTCAGATATTATTCCCACAATTTCTCTCTTATTATTAAAGCAAACTCCATGTTGTGGGTACTCTAAAGTACCGTCTCATTGAGACGATTCTTTCGAGTACCCACGACATAGGGTTCGAGGGTAAAATAAGCATTTTAGAACATGCAAAACACCCCTAAATCTAGAGATCTGTATAATACAGGAAAATGAACTTGATAACATTGTATTTTTAAAACATTGTGGCAAAAAGATAGATTTTTTATATTTTTGTTGTCTACTGATTAGTTGTATTTCGGAAAGGGTTAAGCTGTCAAATGCATCTTGTTTTTATTGTATTTCTTTTTTTGTGTCAATATTTACGAATCATTCTAAATATATCCTAATTCTAAATTTGAAGAATATTCTTAATTTTAAATTAACACAACTTCTGATTGGCTAAACCATAATGGTCACTTTCAAAAAATAATTATTCATTAACAAAAGTAAAACCCTTTTCCTGATACAAAAACAATTTGACGCCTTTGCAGCAGACTTGAGAGAACATAGTGAAAAATAAAGAAATGCCCCCACACAGTCTTGTCAGCGTCTTCTATGTATGACTGAGCTCCAGTTGCTAGAATCATGCAAAACTGTTGTATCTACAATTTGACATAAGTTGTAGCTACAACCTTTTTGCATGAAGCCCTCAATCTTTCCATGATACATTGCAAACTTCACATGCAATTTATTCACGTTTGTAAACCATTGTGGGACAGTGAACAATTAGAAAGAACGACACATTTATCTTTTAATCACAATGTTTAGAAATTCTGTACCAAATTCATACACACTTTTTTTCAGGTGTATTTTTTTCCTTAGACATTTTTAAAGCCAAGATTTTTGAAATATCATATCAGGGTCTTTCTAAATTTTTATTTCTCTTTTTATAAGCCCGTTTTGAAAAAACGGATCGTATTATAGTTTTACCTGCGGCGTACGGGCGGGCGGGCGGGTGGGCGGCATCCAGTATGTTGTCAGCTCAATAACTTAAGAAGCCTTTGTCCAATCATCACCATTGGTCAGAATGTGTATTGGGATAATATCTCTGACAAGTTCGATAACTAGCTATATCGTTTTAGTCAATCAAGAGTTATTGCCCTTTAATTATAGAAATTACCCAAAATTGGTCTTGTCAGCTCAATAACTTTAGAAGCCTATGTCCAATCATCACCAAATTTGGTCAGAATGTGTATTGGGATAATATCTCGGACAAGTTTGATAACTAGCTATATCGCTTTAGTCAATCAAGAGTTATTGCCCTTTTATTAAAGAAATTACCTAACATTGGTCTAGTCAGCTCAGTAACTTTAGAAGTCTTTGACCAATCATCACGAAATTTAGTCAGAATGTGTATTGGCATAATATCTTGGACAAGTTCGATAACTAGCCATATCGCTTCAGTCAATCAAGAGTTATTGCCCTTTAATTATAGAAATTACCTAAAATTAGTCTTGTCAGCTCAATAACTTTAGAAGCCTTTGTCCAATCATCACCAAATTTGGTCAGAATGTGTATTGGCATAATATCTCGGACAAGTTTGATAACTAGCCATATCGCTTTAGTCAATTGAGAGTTATTGCTCTTTAATTATAGAAATTACCTAAAATTGGTCTTGTCAGCTCAATAACTTTAGAAGCCTTTGTCCAATCATCACCAAATTTGGTCAGTAATATCTTGGACAAGTTCGATAACTTACCACGTTATCTTAGTCACTACACACTTATGTCCCTTGAAATGGCCAAAACTGTACTAACAGTGTCTGCTCTCTAAATTTTCCTGGTGTACAACCAATTATCACTATACTTAATTGGTCTCCAAAAAACAGGACAGGCGTATTTTGTGACATTTGGCGCTCTTGTTGGAATATATATTCTAAATTTAACAGTAGCCCCGTTTCTGATTGACATAACCATAATGTTTCAGCCTTTCATAAATTGTTTTAACCCTGTCCCACATACAGCAAATCTGCAGCAGACAACTTTGAAAATGTTTACTCAAAAATACGGAAAATTTCTACAATTGTAGGTATGATGACTGAAATAATTTGAAAACATCATGACAAATGTTCTCATTTTGAGCAATTGCTCCGTTTGTCACGATGTTTTCAAAAGTCATCTGATGCAGATCCATCAAAAGCATCTATAGGTGGAAAAGGGTTAATTTGTTATTTCACTACATATGATTTTTAAAAAAATGAATAAAACTGATATTTAGGATGTTTAAACAATTAAACATTCCCCCATAAATGATAAAGACACATTTTGATGCCTCTAAAGCAGACCACTTTTGAAAACATTGTGGCAAAATTATGATGGGCAATTTCCACTTTTACCACACTGTTCCAACTCTATTCAATTATTGTTTATTTCATTTAATAGAGAGTTTCCATAGTTTTTATTACTTTTTGAAAAGGGTTAAACCCCTAGCAATGTTTTTTTACAGAATGTCGGATTACGCCGACAGGGGGTTCATGTCCAGCCAATGATAAGAAGACGTTCTGGAGTTACTCTGGCAAGACGGGAGACTGTGAGGAGATTGTTGGTTGCTTTGGGGTGCGTGACAGGAATGTCTTCCTTGGTAAAGCCGGCTGCCGACGTGCATGTTTCATCAACGGCGAAGAACAAGTGGCTGGAATGGCAGAATCACGTATGTTTACATGAATATAATCAGAGTAGTTATAATACCAAATTGTTCATATGGTCAAAGGGAAGCAATTCATTTTACACAGGCGACCATTATATAATTATGGATAAAGGTTCTTTCCCAGCATTAAAAAGAAGCCCCAAACCTGTATTAAATCAGAAAATACAGGATGTTCTAAAAATGACTCTGAAGGTGTCAATATAGTCAAAACCAGTTTTTGATTACAAATCGCTCACAGGATTATATAGTTTTCAAAAAACACTTTCAACTTTCAACAAAATCACTGTCCAATGGGAAACAATTTCATTCTTACTTATTCATCTGAAATCGATCTGAATTGCTTCCGTTTGACCATATGTAGTTTATAGAAAAAAAGATAACATTTTTTCTAAACGTTATTTTTCTGTTTTGATGTAGCCGTGTTTGATTTGCTTAATTCATGAATAAAAATAGTTTTGTATGAATAGATGCATTTATGTTGTGTAAGTGTAAAATATATGTCCTGTTCTGTTCTGTTCACGAAGTGTTTAGTTGCGCCTGGCTGCCTGTAAAGCAGGGTGATATTCAGAGATAATTTCTCTGTCGTCTCTCTAAACCCTTTCCCACATACAGACGCTGTCTGACGCCTCTCTAGCAGACAAATCTTTCAAACATTGTGGCAAAGGAGAAATCTTCATAATGAGCAAATTCTTCTTTTGTCACAATGTTTTCAATTCTATTCGATAGTTGTAAATTCAGATTTTACATTTAATGTCTAGATGCTTTCAAAGTCATCTGCTTCAGACATAGCAAGCAAATTTGTGTATAACAAGAACATATTGTATTTATTTCAACAAAGCTTTCATCTTATATTTAAGAATGTTACATCATTCCTTCTCCTGGCCGATGTACTAACAACCAAAGAAGAAGTTTCTTCTCATACAGCCCAAAGGTTAATCGCTGTGTTCAGCTGCAGGGGTGTTATTCCGTCAGGGACCGTAATGTTTTCCTAAATAACGAGGGATGTGATCGGACATGTTCGGGTAACAGTACCACCGGCACGCTGGACCCGTGCCGCTGGACCCAGAGTATGCAGGAATGGATATTGCCGCAGGTATTGCTTAACCCTTTCCCTCATACGGCAATTCTGCAGCAGAAGACTTTGAATGTATTTTGTCAGAAAAATAGAAAATCTCCATAATTGAATGGTTAACCTATGACAAAAAGTGGAAAACTATGTTTTCAAAAAGCTGTCTGCTACAGAGGCGTCAGTATGAGGGAAAGGGTTAACCTATTCCCACATAAACAAAATCTTCTGTAGACTACTTTGAAAAATGCATTGCAAAAACTTCAAATATCTCTATAAATGAATGAATATGGGTTGAATAGAGTTAACAATCATTGTGGCAAAATAATAAATTGCTCATTAACCCTTTCCCTCATACGACATTTCTGCAGCGGTCGACTTTGAACATATTTTGTCAAAAAATGGAAAATCTCTATAATTGAATGGATAACCTATGACTAAAAGTGGAAAATATTGTGTTAAAAGGAGAAATTGCTCGTTTTGAGCAATTTCTTCTCTTGTCACTATGTTTTCAAAAAGATGTCTGTTGCAGAGGCGTCAGAAAGCGTCTATATGAGGGAAAGGGTTAAGGATATTTCTTTTTTCTTTTGCCATATTGTTTTAAAAAGGTGTCTGCTAGAGATGCAATCATCTTAGAAAGATTATAAAAGTGATGTTATGGTCAATTAAACGTGGGATGGGATATTGGTTTCGCGTCAGCCGTACGTCGGTATATCATAAAGTACATGTACATTTCAATCGATAGCAAAAGTGAAAATATTAAGATAAAATGTACTTCTTATTTCTGTTGAAAGAATTCTTTAACATGAATTGGACTCTTTTCGATTTATTGTTTAAACTTATTATATCCGTTACAAAACTAGCATTGCTTTCATATCACAACATGAGGACCGATAAATGATGTCATTGCGTTTTGTGAATGACATATACAAATCTGTCAAAAAAGTTTTCTTATAAATATAAAGAGAGCATAAACTGACAATTTCCCTGATGTAACATGATTTTAAGAGTCATCTGTTCTCAAAAGGCTTTAGGAAAATTGGGAGTTTAATTTTAGCTTGTCTGTTTTTCAAAGAAAAAATGTTGGGCTATTGTGATACACTTGGCGGCGTCTGTGTCGTCAAAATACTTTAGCTTTACCTCACAACTAAAACAATGTTCAATATTTTCAAATGAAACTTGGTACACATGTTCCTAGGAACAATACGCGTTTCTATACCAAGTCACATAACTCTTTAATAATTATTCAGTAATGCTCCTTTTTTATTTAGAAAAAAACAGATGAGCATTGGCGTTCGCTACGCGGTGCCCTTGTTCAAACCAAGTTGAACAAATTGTTGGAAAACTGAAAAAGGAGAAACTGCTTATTTTGTTCATTTTCTCCTTTTCCACAATGTTTTCCAAAGTTATCTGGTATTGAAAAGTTGAAAATACAATGTAAATGGTTAATAGTTTGTCACAATTATCACACTTTTTGTTTATACCTGTAGGTTGTATGTTGAATCCTTCACCCGGGCGCTGCCAAGCCAATCAGAAGAGGGATTTCTACAGTTACAGTTGGAAGGCTGGGGGATGTATCAAACTGACCGGATGCTACAGTGTGCGTGATCGAAATGTGTTTCTGAGTGGAGACGGGTGTAGGAAGAATTGTTACATTGATAAAACACAATCTGGATCAACATCGAGAGCAACAGGTACATACAACTAGGATGATTTAACTGCTCTTGTCTTACATTGCTTTTTATATACCGCATTATATTCCTGTAGTCTCACAATGAATTACTCTCTTTCTCTCTCTCTCTCGATCGATCCTGTTCCACATTAAAAAAATATGTAGCAGACGACTTTGAAGATATTAAAGCAAAAATATGAAAAATCTATAAAAATGAAAGTTCAATTATTAAATAGAGTTGATAACATTGTGGCTAAAGAATGAATTTCTCATCGTGAGCAATATCTTCTTTTGCAATAATGTTTTCAAAGTCATCTGATGCAGAGGCATCAACACACATCTGTATGTGGGAAAGTGTTAAAGGTTAAATTAATGCTGATTGCATTGTTGTTTCTCACAAACAAATTAAATGGAAATGATAGTTTAATTGTTTTCAAAAGCTGGAACAATTGTTACCTCAAGATGTAATGATAAACCAGCAATGTCTAAATTTCATATATATTGTATTGCATTAAAACATACTTGTTTTATGGCATATACAGATTAACATAAATAAGAGATTATAGATTAACAGAAGAGAATTACATAAATATTAAACCCACAAAATATATTCCCTTTTACAGCTGCAGTTTAGATACCCACAAGACAGAAATGCTTTTGAAAATGGACAAACAGTTCAGAATTGGCAATATCACCATTTTCCCGTAAAGTTTACAACTTTATTCCAAGAAGATATTTCCAACTATCTAGAAGTTTCAAAATAGGCAACTGTAAAAATTACTATTGTCTCATTTGTATTTACATCTTGACAGATAATTGTTGTTTAATTTTAGAATGCTATGTAACACCCTCAACTGGTCGCTGCGCAAGAAACCAAGAGAGAAAGTACTGGACATTTAGTACTAAGACTGATGGCTGTATCGAAATCCAGGGGTGTTACAACATTCGGGACAAAAACGTGTTTCTAATGCAGCAAGGCTGTTCAAGACGTTGTGCTGTGGATACATCTGTCACACCCAATCCACTTCCAGATACAGGTTTAACATTATCCATAGGTACTTTATCTTTCATTTTATTAAGCCCTTTCCCATTTCCAGACGCATTTTTGAAGAATCTGCAGCTGGTGACTTTTGCCATAATGAATTCAATTTTATCTAAAAATTAAACTTTTATTTATATATATTTTGTGTAGAAGTGTTTGCTCCATTTATGAAGTTTCCATATTTTGTGTAGATGTTTTTTGCACCATTTATGAAGTTTCCATATTTTTGACTAGTTGTTTTTAAAGTTGTCCGATGCAGATTTGTCATATACAGGAAAGGGTCAACTAGCAATGACTGTATTAGGTGAATATGAATACACCCCTGATAAACAGTTCTTTATTTGTCTCTCCAGAATGTCGTGTAAATCCGTCAGCAGGAGTGTGTCGAGAGAATGAGAAACGTAGGTTTTACAGCTACAGCAGTAAGACTGGTGTTTGTGAACAAATATATGGATGCTACAGTGTAAGAGATAGAAATGTGTTCCTTTCAAGGGATGGATGTCGACAGAATTGTTTTATCAACTCTACAATCCAGTCATCAGGAAATCTACAAACCCGTAAGCTTTCCTACTGTACATTGATCCGTCACGTGTTGAATACGACTAACAAGGTCACAGTTTACTTAGACCTATAGAAGGATTTAGGTCCACTGGGTTTTTCCATTTTTGTTGTGTCCGTGAAAAGATACATCTGTTCCTAGTGGTATTTACGCGCTAGTATCAAATGAGAGTTTTTGCGTTAGTTTATTATTAGTGGATAACATTAAAAGGGAGGAGAATTCCTGTATTAAATGCTTAATAGTATGTATATGTTTTATATCACAGGTACATATACAATCAATGGAAAGGAATGTCATTTAAAGTACTTGCCTTAATTGGCACAAATGTGTATTCTGACGTAGTCGGGACATAATTTCACATCATAACTGATAACATCGCAAGGGAATTACTTTTCTTTTGGAAAATTTAACTTTGCACGATCTCGAATAATTCAATAAATACGGGCAGTATATGTAATATAGAAACTTTTTTTTCACACAATGCAGGGTTTCACACTGATGCATAAATGAACCATTTCATTAGCGGATAATTTCCTTGACTTTGGTCAGATATAAATTAAGACATTATATGTTTGACTTTCCTAACAGTTGTTGAATTTTAACAGACAGTGCAGTTGTTCCTGCAGATTATTTCTATCTTTCCCCCCCCCCCCCCCCCCCCCTTTTTTTTTAACTCTGTTCAATAATTGAACCATCATTGTTCAATAATTAAACCATCATGTTGAGATATTTTCCATAGTTTTGCCTAGATCGTCTGCTGCTGATTTGTCACATGTGGGAAATGGTTAAATATGCCCATTATTTAGAGCTCAAGGCTGAAGAGTTGTTATTTCCATTAACAGAATGCTACATGAGTCCATCTCCAGGACGATGCCTTGAGAGTCAGAAGAAAAGCTACTGGACGTACTCCACTAAGACAAGCGGGTGTGGGCAGATTTACGGATGCTACAGTGTCCGAGATAGGAACGTGTTCTTGGGCAGAGAGAGCTGTGACAGGGCCTGTAGATCTGGCATGAACTCAACTGAACTGGCTCCTGATACAACAGGGCTGGATTTGCATATCGGTAACATGTTTTTGTTTGTATTTCAATTATATCAGGATTTTCCTAGCTAACAAGTGTACTATTGGTATTGTTTATCCTAGCTGACAAGTACTATTGGTATTGTTTATCTTATTTAACCAGTACAATTGGTATTGTCTATCCGAGATAACAAGTACTATTGGTATTGTTTATCTTATTTAACCAGTACAATTGGTATTGTCTATCCTAGCTGACAAGTACTATTGGTATTGTTTATCTTATTTAACCAGTACAATTGGTATTGTCTATCCTAGATAACAAGTACATTTTGTATTGTTTTTCTTAACTAACAAGTACTATTTGTATTGTTTATCTTAACATGCAAGAACTGTTGGTATTGTTTATCCTAGCAAACAAGTAATATTGGTATTTTACCCTAGCTAACAATTGCATTGGTATTGTTTGTCCTAGGTAACAAGAACTATTGTTATTGTTTATCCTAGCTAACAAGAACTATTGGTATTGTTTATCCTAGCTAACAAGTACTATTGGTATTGTTTATCCTAGTTAACACAAACTAATGTTATTGTTATACCCCGCAAACGTAGTTTGAAGGGGGTATACTGGAATCAGCCTGTCATGCGGTCGGTCGGTCCGTCGGTCCGTCTGTCCACAAAATCTGTTCCGTTGTACTCCTCCTTCAGTTTCTACCTGATTTACTTGATACTTGGCATAAATGTTAATCAGGAGTAGTAGATGTGCAAGAGGCAAATTTCATGTCCCTGTGACCTTCACCTTGACCTCTGACCTTGAAATAGGATTTTTTTTTTTTAAATCTAATCTGTTGTACTCCTCCTTCAGTTTCAACCTGATTAACTTCATACTTGGCATTCATACTTGGCATAAATGTTAATCAGGAGTAGTAGATGTGCAAGACGTAAATTTCATGTCCCTGTGACCTTCACCTTGACCTTTGACCTTGAAATAGGATTTTTTTTGTTAAAATCTAATCTGTTGTACTCCTCCTTCAGTTTCAACCTGATTTACTTCATACTTGGCATAAATGTTAATCAGGAGTAGTAGATGTGCAACACGCAAATTTCATGTCCCTGTGACCTTCACCTTGACCTCTGACCTTGAATTTTTTAATTTTTGTTGTTAAAATCTAATATGTTGTACTCCTCCTTCAGTTTCAACCTGATTTACTTGATACCTGGCATAAATGTTAATCAGGAGTAGTAGATGTGCAAGACGCAAATGTCATGTCCCTGTGACCTTGACCTTGACCTCTGACCTTGAAATAGGAATTTGTTTTGTTAAAATCTAATCTGTTGTACTCCTCCTTCAGTTTCAACCTGATTTACTTGATACTTGGCATAAATGTTAATCAGGAGCAAATTTCATGTCCCTGTGACCTTCACCTCTGAGCTTGAAATAAGATTTTTTTTTGTTAAAATCTAATCTGTTGTACTCCTCCTTCAGTTTCAACCTGATTTACTTCATACTTGGCATAAATGTTAATCAGGAGTAGTAGATGTGCAAGACGCAAATTTCATGTCCCTGTGACCTTCACCTCTGACCTTGAAATAAGATTTTTTTTCTTAAAATCTAATCTGATGCGACATACTCCTCCTTCAATTTCAACCGGATTTTCTTGAAACATGACAAAATGTCAAGAGGTAGAACATGATATTATATTACATTATATCTACTGTAAACTACCTAACATACGTAAGGATTTTATATTCCCTAATATTCGCAAGCTGACCTCCTCGCGAAATTAATACCTTGCGAAAATATATCGATCAGAAGTGAAATTTAAACTTCTGCTACTTATTCTCAAAATTAAAATATCAAAATATCAAAATCATGAAAAATATCGAAAATAGGTCCTCGCGAATATTCAGTAGTTTACAGTAAAAACCTTGTTACTCTTTGAATAAAGAATGTGGTGCATTTTCTTCTTGTTTGTTCGTTTTCTGAAACTAGAAAACTAAATAAAAACTTATTTCATGAGGAAATAGTACTTTATGCGGAATGTATTTTATGCATTAGAAAATGTTCTTGACAAAATTTCTTTAAAATTAGATTTGTATATTGCTTTTTGATATCATTTTAGTATTTCTTTTTGATACTGATATTCAAATTGTCTGAGTCAAAGATAATACTGTGAGATATAATATGTGTCAGGGGTTGGGGCGGGGGTATTAATCACCTTTAGTGATAGTTCTTGTTTATCCTAGCTTACACATACTATTGGTATTGTCAATCCTAGCTTACAAGTACCATTGGTAGTGTTTATTTTAACGAGTTCTATTAATATTGTTTGTCTTAGATAACCAGAAATACTGGTAGTATTTATCCTAGCTAACAAGAACTATTATTATTGTTTATCCTAGTTAACAATAACTATTGGTATTGTTTATCCTAGCTAACAAGTACTATTTGTATTGTTTATCTTAGCTAACAAGTACTATTGTTATTGTTTATCCTAGTTAACAATAACTATTGGTATTGTTTATCCTAGCTAACAAGAACTATTGTTATTGTTTATCCTAGCTTACACATACTATTGGTACTGTCAATCCTAGCTAACAAGTACAGTTAAGAACATCATGAAATTGACAATCTGAGCGGAACGTGATTGGATCGTGAGCGTGATTGGAACGAAGTTGGAACGCTCTATGAGCGGAACGGAATTTTGCGCTCTGAACGAAACAATCATAATGAACGAAACAATCCAATCACAGGAATGCTTCGCTCAATCTGAGCGGAACGGAAAAAAGTGAACGCTTTATGAGCGGAATGGAACGTGAGCTGAGCGGAACGTTACGGAACGGAGCGGAGCGTGAACGGTAGATTTGTCAATTTCAAGATATTCTTACAGTTTAGAACATCATGTAATTGACAATCTGAGCGGAACGTGATTGGATCGTGAGCGTGATTGGAACGAAGTTGGAGCGCTTTATGAGCGGAACAGAATTTTGCACTCTGAACGAAACAATCCAATCACAGGAATGCTTCGCTCAATCTGAGCGGAACGGAAAAAAGCAATCACAATGTTGTGAATGAGTGAACGCTTTATGAGCGGAGTTGAACGTGAGCGGAGCGGAACGGAACAGAACGGAGCGGAGCGTGAACGGCAAATTTGTCAATTTCAAGATGTTCTTAACTGTACCATTAGTATTGTTTATTTAAGCTAATAAGTACTATTGGTATTGTTTATCCTAGCTAACAAGTACTATTTGTATTGTTTATCCTACAACAATTTCTTGAAACAACATCATTTCTAAACCACTCATTCTAACAGGAATATGCTGCTAGAAAAAAACACTAATGCTTGTGTTGATTCTTTATCCAGCTTGTAGATTTAACCCAGCACCTGGCCAGTGTAGAGAGAGCCAGAAGAAGACATTTTACACATACAGCGGTAAAACAGGGACCTGTGTGTCAATTCGTGGATGTTACACACTCGCAGACAGAAACGTGTACCTGACACAAGAAGGATGTTACAACGGATGCTATTTCAACAGATCAAATCCCTCAACTGGAAATACGAACATAGGTAAGGAAAGACGAACATAGGTAAGGAAAGACGAACATAGGTAAGGAAATACGAACATAGGTAAGGAAAGACGAACATAGGTAAGGAAAGACGAACATAGGTAAGGAAAGACGAACATAGGTACAAGGAAAGACGAACATAGGTAAGGAAAGACAAACATAGGTAAGGAAAGTCATAGACAGAATTTCAACTTTCTTAACCCTTTCCCACTGCTGCAGACACTTTTGAAAACATTGCAACAAAAGGTTTCAAAACTCGTCTTCCAAAGAGTCATTTAAAAGTTTCCTGGTGAATTTGTCAATTAGCCTTCCACTCAGCAAGCAATGCAGTCCTGGGATAGCTCTTTTCTAACTAACAAAGTTTAAAAGTTTTCTGATTTTCTACTCCACAAAACACCACAAGCAACTAGTCCAGGTTTCTGTACCAGGAATGCGATTTTATATTTTGACTGTTCGCATCCTTCAATGCAATATGTAACGGTGATATATTGAGACTACACAAGCAACCAGTTGAATGATCAATACACTTCACTTCAAACATACTTGTAAGTTAACCCTTTCCCCCATACAGATGCTAGCTGACACCTCTGCATCAGACAACTTTGAAAATGTTGTGACAAAAATGAGAAATTACTTATAATGAGCAATTTCTCCTTTTGTCGGGGTTGTGAGTTCAAATCCCGGCTCGGCCAACTTTCTTTCCGACGATTGACAAAAGTCAATGCGACATGCGTCATTCATCTTCCACCAATGGGCTAAGTCTATGTGGAAAAGCAGCCAGTTGCTTGGAAAGATTGTTGTGTGGAGTACTGATGTGAGAAAACCAGGAAATGCATGAGTAGGTGAACTGGCCGCCGTGATATAACTGAGAAATTGTTAAAAACGGCGTTAAACCCAAATCAATCAATCAATCTCCTTTTGTCACAATTTGTTCAGCTTTATTCAATAGTTGTTCTTTCATTTTAGAGAGTTTTCATATACTTGACTTAATGTTTACAAAATTGTCTGCTGCATATTGTACGTGGACTAAGCCTTACGGATAAATGCAAAAAATTATTTCAAAGAAATTTTGATTAATTTAAATACTGTCAAACCTGTCTATAGCAACCACATTTTTATTTTCCAAATTAATCATTTTCTGCATAAATGACCCTGTAATTAAAGACCACCTGTGAACAATGACCAGAATGTTGCCTGCCCATGAGTGGTCTTTTTACACAGGTTCCACTGTATATGATGCCCTGTAAGTAGCTCACTTCATCATTATTTTTCCCATCCAGAATGCTACATAAGTCCGGTGGCGGGTCGCTGTCCAGATATAGAGAGACAACGTTATTACACCTTCAGTGGAAAAACCAACAACTGTGTCGCCATCTATGGCTGTTATAACCTCCGGGACAGGAACGTGTTCATGTCGCGCGATGGCTGTCGTTACAATCGTGGCGTGGAAGTTCCAGTAGACTCAGTGGCACGATTACAAGTGGAGGATAATTTCGTCACGCTGCCAGTCTCGTCCGGAGTGTCAGCAGGTTTGGAGAATTTGTCTTTAGCTATAAGATAGGCATTTGTTAATGCCACAGTATATTAAATTTTAGAAAGCCAGGGTAAAAGTAAAAAAAAGCAATAAACCCTTTCTTACCTGCAGATGCATTGGCAGCAGACAACTTTTAAAATCATTGTAAAAAAAGGAGAAATTGCCTTTAGTTAGCAATTTCTTCATTTGGCTCAATTTTTTGAACCGTCTTCAATAATTATACTTTCATTTATAAGGATTTTTCATATTTTTGCCTAGCTGTCTTCAAAGTCGTCTGGTACAGAATTGTTATCCCCTGCCTCGGGAGGCTGTGATTTTGGTTTGGTCGTCCATCTGTTCAGAGACATATTTAGGATCTAATTTACCCTTTCCCAAATACAGCAAATCTGCAGCAGATGACATTGAAAACATGGTAATAAAAACCTGAAAAATCTCAATGAAAGATAGCTTAATTGTTCAATAAAGTTGAAAACATTGTGGCCAAAGGGGAAATTGCTCATCATGAGCAGTTTCACCTTTGGCCACAATGTTTTCAAAGGTCATCTGCTGCTATTACATCAGAAAGCGTCTGTATGTGGGAAAGGGTTAAGGCATTGTTTGGAGAACTATATGGAAATATTAACCACCATACGGAAATGTCAGACCTCTTCACTAAGATTGCCTAAAAATCATCAGAATAATGTGCAATTGAAATAATATTTCATATGTAATGTATATATCATTTAAATTACATCAAAAGAGAAATAACCATAATGCAAATCTAATTTAGTTTTGTTACAAGTTATCTCCCTTAAATCTCCCATATTTAATATCCAATTTTCATGAAAATTCATTCAAATCATTATCATGTGGGAAATAAACTATTTCACCAGCTCATATTTTAGAAAAAATGTTTGAACACTAAAGAGGATATGAAAGGTCATTGGAACATTCATTGACAGCAAGTCCAGTTCATGTTTGAAACAGGGCCATATAGGGCCAAAAACCGGGTCACTCGATCAAACTAAGAACTGCTCAGGCGCCTCACATAGTCAACAAATATAAAAATCAATTTAAGTTAGTAACTGGTATATCAAGGTGGTAAAAGAATTATTTTACAAAAATAATGCCAGGAATTCAAGTTATTGCATTAATGTAATTTGGAAAATGTTAAGATGTAATTTGGAAAATGTTAAGTTTCATATACTATGTGACTCATATTTACATCCACTTTTATCCTAAACTTCTTACCTTGAAGTTAAGAGAACTTTACCATAAAAATGTCAAGGGCTATAACTCTTAACTTTTTCCACATTAAACAAATCTGCAGCTGATTACTTTAAAAACATTTAGGTAAAAATATGGAAAATCTGAAGAAAAAAAAGAAGTATAATTGAAGAATAGAGTTGAGAAAAAAAAAAAGCCAAGGCCCATAACTCTTTTCTTGCAGAATGCAGAACTATGGCATCGCCAGGCCAGTGTCCAGACACTCAGAAGAAGACATATTACGTGTTCAGTTCAAAAACGGGAACCTGTGTCAGTATCACAGGCTGTTATACGATACAAGATAGAAATGTGTTTCTGAACAAAGAGAGCTGTGACAATCGATGTTTCCAGAATGAAACCACACAGGGAACCAGTACTGATGGGCGTATGTACTTTGATTATAAAATCATTTAAGCCAGGGTTCACTTCATTTCAACCAAAATGAACATTATTAACCCTTTTGTATATGCAGATTTATTTTTAAGCATGGCCATCAGATACATTTTGAAGCATCTGCATCAGACAACTTTTGCAAACCATTGTGGCAAATGGAGAAATTGTTCATAATGAGAGAATTCTCCCTTTGCCACAATAGTTGAAAGTTAGAAACATTTGGTTAAGCCAATAAGAAAGTGTATTACTTTGTGATTTTAGAATAAGGGCTTATAATTGAACTTCTTTGTTTTAATGGTTTTTTAAAGGAAGCTTGTAAGAATTGTTGAATGTCTGATCACAATATTTGTGTATATATTTCATTGTATGATGTATTGAAACGTAATTTCTTTGGCCACTTCTAGGCCCATTTGGCAAGGTGTTAACCCTTTCCCATATGATAAATCTGCAGCAGAAGAATTTGGAATGATCAAGTCCAAAATATATCTCTATAAATGATAGTATCATTATGGAATAAAGTTGAAATAATTGTGGCAAATGGAGAAATTGCTCATTTTGAGCAATATCTACATTTACCACAATGATTTCAAAAGTGGTCTGCTGTAGAGGAATCAGAAGGCGTCCATAGGTGGGTAAGGGTAATTGAATAGTATTTTTTTCATTTACTAATGTATTTGTGTATACATGTTTTATAAACTGTTTGATGTAACACATATCGCAATAATAAACAATTTTCATACTTATAAATGTGCAAGACATAAATTTAGATCTTTTACCCTTTCCCACATACAACAAATCTGCAGCAGAAGACTGACAACATCTCAACAATAATATGAAAAATCTCCCTAAATGAAGAAATACTTATTGAATAGAGTTGAAAACATTGTGTCAAAAGGAGAAATTGCTCGGTTTGAGCAATTTCTTCTTTTGTTACAAAGTTTTCAAAAGTCGTCTGCTGCAGAAGCGCCAGAAAGCGTCTGTATGAGGGAAATAGTTAATATACTAATGGTTTCAGAGTGCTTCATCAATCCATCTCCCGGACGTTGTGCGGACACTCAGAGACGCCGATACTTCTCATACAGCTCAAAGACACGACGCTGTGAGGAGATCATGGGGTGCTACAGCGTCCGCGACAGGAATGTGTTTTTATCACGTGATGGTTGTAACAGAGTGTGTGCCGTTGATCCAAATGTGACCATCATCCCCCTACCAGATGGACCCGGGATATCAGTAGCTGTTGGTAAGACGAATTTTATTAGTGTTTAACGCTGTTTTCAACACTATTTCTGTTATATCACGGCGACAGTTCACTTTTTCATGATAGGCTAGGAAATGTACCTTGCTCAAGGGCACTCTACCGTGATTGCCGCTATTGGGGATTTAATCCAGGATGCCCGGTTCCTAATTCCAGATGCGAACAAATCTTGGCTACGGTGGATTCCTCAGTAAGACAATTTTGATGCCTTTTTTTTATAATCAGGAGTCCCTGTAGTATGTTGTGGTGAATCCAGCATTTAAAAAAAAAACTCTGGATGACTTAAAGAAGCATTTTGACACATCTGCAGCAGCCGTTTTTGAAAAAAAATTGTGGCCAAAAGATAAATTTGTCATAATGTTTTCAACTTTTACCTACTAAATATATACTTTCTGCTAAAAAGATTTTCCGTATTTTGTTTTGACTAGATGTTAAAAATGCCAAAAGATTACATTTCTTAACAAATATTGTCAGTCAGCTCTTTAGCTATTTATATAAAATTAGGCATTTACTGATATACATTCCACCAGTCATGTTTTAGTAAATATTACGTAAACAAAACTGATGAAATTTGCTTTTAAGTATTTAAATAGTACTTAGCGATACATGTAAGTAAGCTTGGTGGAATTGGACCAAGGGTTCAAAAGTTGTTTGTTGAATATGTTTCAAAATGCGACTAGACATGGGGAAGGTTAACCATGATGATATTGAATAAAGTTGTAAACATACTGTGGCAAAACGAGAAATGGCTCAATTTTAGCTATTTCTCATTTTGTCATTATGTTTGCAAATGTCATCTACTGCAGAGGCATCTGTATGTAGGAAAGGGTTTATCCTTCCAACATTTCACCAAATCTACAGCAGACGACTTTGCTACAATATGATTTCCAATAAATGTTTTCAAATGTATCTGCTGCAGATTTGTTGTTTATGGGAAAGGGTTAATTTTATCAACAGGATGCTTGGTGAATCCATCCGTAGGCCAATGCAGACAGTCTCAGAAGAAGAGTTACTATAGTTACAGTGGTAAAGTGGGCTGATGTTTACCCATATATATATGGATGTTACAGTGTTCAAGATAGAAATGTGTACTTATCCAGTGAGGGCTGTACCAGGAATTGTTTTGTTAACGCCACAGGCACTCCTTCAACTGAAATGGACCAACGTAAGAGCACAGGTTTTTTTTGTTTATTCAACCCTTTCCTAGATACAGACGCACTCTGATGCATCTGCAGAAGATGGCTTTTGAAATCATTGTGGCAAAAGGAGAAATTGCTCATAATGAGCAATTTCTCCATCTGCCACAATGATTTCAAAAATCTGTCTCTATTCAGAAAAGTAAACTAGAATGAAATTCCAATTTTTACACTAGCTCATCTTCAAATTGTATTGACCATTATATGAATGTTGATCACATTGGTTGAGGTTTTTGGTATTGACTCAATAATTGCCTTTGTCAGTGATTAGATTTTGACTCCAAAACATTTAAGTTCAATTAATTGGAACTGCTTAACTCTTTCCAACATACAACAAGTCTGCAGCAAACGACTTCGAAAAACATGCTAACTTTCTATGCATAAAGGTATAATTAGAGAAAAAAGTTGAAAACATTTGAGAAATTGCTCCTTTTCAAAAGTCTTCTGCTGGTGTCAAAAGGTGAATGTATGTAAGAAAGAGTAAAAGTATGTATCATATTCTAACATATACATATGTTCTTAGTGTTGAATCTGAGTAATCATGTTTATATGTGAGTGAGTGATCATTTGAATGTGCATGAAATTTATTTCCATGATACTTAACTTGTATGAAGAAATACTATTTAATGTTTAAGACAATAAAAAAAATCTATCTGAGTTGATATTTCCAATTTTCACAGAATGTTTTAGTAACCCGTCGTCAGGCCGTTGTAGATAGAATGAGAAGAGGCGGTACTGGACATACAGCTCCAAGACACAAACCTGTACAACCCTATTTGGCTGTTACAGCATTAGGGATCGCAACGTCTTTCTCGGACAGGAGGGATGTGAAAGGGCATGTGCTGTCGATAGTTCTATGACAGTGACTTTACCTGTGGGCTTGACTATTGGTGTTGGTAAGAAATAAACAAATCTCTGGAGAAACTCACGCTAGCTAAGACAGTGTTCCAGATATGGGGGGAAGATTTCATGTTCAAAAATCCTTATTTCTTTCCAACATACAACAAATCTGCACAGACGACTTTGAAAACATTCTGCAAAAATTAGAAAAAGATTCTATATTAAATGGGAATTACTGAATAAAGTTGAAAACATTCTGGCAAATGGCGACAATGCTCATTTTGATAAGTTTCTCCATTTGCGACATTGTATCCACGAGCCGTCTGCTACAGGGGCATCATGAAGTGTTTGTAAAAACTATGTAGGCTAGGGTATCTGGACAACCAACCTTATGTTGCATTGTTGTACTCAAAATAATTGTATCAGTAAGATGATTTGTTTGAGTACATGTACCCACACTATAGAGTGTTAACCCTTCTCCTCATATAGACGCTTCCTGACGCCTCTGCAGCTTTTTGAAAACATAGTGACAAAAGAAGAAATTGCTCAAAACAGGCAATTTCTCCTTTTGCCACAATGTTTTCCACTTTTAGTCATAGGTTATCCATTCAATTATAGAGATTTTCTATTTTTTTACTAAATATGTTCAAAGTCGTCTGCTGCAGAATTGTCGTATGAGGGAAAGGGTTAATGAGTAATAAGAGAGATTTTGTGAAGCAAATACCAGTTTACTTCTATTCTAGGCCTCAATTATAGCTTGCGTCAATTTCTATTCCTGTTATCTGTTATATATAACTAATCCTATTAAATTGTATGTTCAAAGTAATAACATTACTAGGAATTGACACTAGATCCTGAAGGAACATGACCTCTGTGGCCTTTGCAACCAAAAAATATCCTTATGGGTCTGCAAATACATAAAGTTTGTTATCTAAGTCCTCACTTTTTGCTGTTCAGGTATTTTTTATTTTTAAATAGAACAGTTCTAACCATGCAGCCTGTTTTAAGATCGTAACCGATTTTGAAAATAACCCTTTTCCCACATACGAAATATTTGCAGCAGACCTCTTTATCTATCAAAGTAAAGCGTATTTCTTCAAATATACTTTTTTTGATATTAACCCTTTCCCTCATACGACAATTCTGCAGCAGACGACTTTGAATGTATTCTGTCAAAACATAGGAAATCTCCATAATTGAATGGATAACATATGACTAAAAGTGGAAACCATTGTGGCAAAAGGAGTTTTGCACGTTTTGTGCAATTTCTTCTTTTGTCACTATGTTTTCAAAAAGCCGTCTGCTGCAGAGGCGTCCGAAAGCGTTTATATGAGGGAAAGGGTTAATGAAATTATAATTATTGAACAGTTAAAAACAGTGTGCAGATGGAGAATATGCTCATCAATGATTAGGCTTTTAAAGTTTAAGTTTTTAACCCTTTCCCACATAAAGAAAATCTGCATCAGATGACTTTGAAAGTATCTTGTCAAGAATATGGAAACCTCCCATAAATAAAAGTATAACTGTTGAATAGAGTAAAAAAGACATTGTGGTAAAAGGAGAAATTGCTCATAATATCTTCAAATTTAGTAAATATATAGTTGTAAATGTTCTATTGTTTATTGAAATTTTCTATATTTTAGCCTTCATGTTTGAAAGTCATTTACTGCAGATTTGTAAGTCAGAAGGGAGAAATTGCTTCTATTGAGCAATTACTCCTTTTGTCACCATATTATAAAAAGGGATCTGCTGCAGAGGCTTCAGAAAGTATGTGGAAAAGTGTTAACCCTTTCCTGCATGTAGACACTTTCTGTTGCCTTTGTAGCAGATGGCTTTTTGAAAACATGGCAACAAAAGTAATTGTTCAAAACGAGCAATTTCTCTTATTAATTATCACCATGTTTTCAACTCTATTCAACTATTGTACTTTCATTTAAAGGGAGTTTCAAAAAGAAAAATGGGTGCGTTTTCAAAGTCTTCTGCTGCAAATTTGTTGTATGTGTGAAAGGGTTAAGTCACAAATGTTGAATACTTTTTCCAGAATGCCGTATGAACCCTTCACAGGGTATATGTCAGGCCAACCAGAGACGCTCCTACTACAGTTACAGCAGCAGTACAGGTGTATGTGAGGAAATCTACAGATGCTACAGCATCAGGGACAGAAACGTGTTCTTGACCAGGGATGGATGTCGCCAAAATTGTTTTGTGAACACATCAATGACCCCATCAGGGAAACGGGACATGCGTATGTACATCATAGTCAACCTATAACCTCTAGGAATTGAAATGAAAGAAAAAGACGATATTGTTTTCTCGTTTTGGTGTAATTGCAGGTTATATCAGCACCAAAAATATGTGAATAGTAACTCTTTGCAGTGATAAGAGCACTTAACCCTTTCCCTCATGTAGACGCTTTCTGACGCCTCTGTAGCAGACGGCTTTTTGAAAACATAGTGACAAAAGAAGAAATTGCACAAAACGTGCAATTTCTCCTTTTGCCACAATGTTTTCCACTTTTTGTCATAGGTTAACCATTCAATTATAGAGATTTTCTATTTTTTTGACAAAATATGTTCAAAGTCGTCTGCTGCAGAATTGTCGTATGAGGGAAAGGGTTAATATCAAAAAAAGTATATTTGAAGAAATACGCTTTACTTTGATAGGAGCCCTCAATATCACATCAAAGTAATGTGAATAGTTATCATTTGCAGTGATTTGAGAACATAATATCAAATAAAGAATACACATGTATATGAAGAAATATGCTTTGCTTTGATTAGAGCTGTTAATATCACATCAAAGAAATGTGAATAGTAATCATTTGCAGTGATTAGAGGACTTTTAAAATATCACATAAAGAATTTGTGAAGAAATATGCTTAGCTTTGATTAGAGCCGTTACTATTATATCAAAGAAATGTGAATAGTAACCATTTGCAGCAATTGGTGCACTTTTAAAATATCACATAAAGAATATGTGAAGAAATATGCTTTGCTGTGGTAAGATCCCTTAATATCACAGCAAAGAAATGCGAATACATGTAGTTACCATTTGCAGCTATTAGAGCACTTACAAAATATCACATAATTTTTGAAGAATTAAGCTAGCATTGATAAGAGCCCTTAATATCACATAAAAATATGTGAACAGTATCTCTTTGGAGCAATAACAGCACTTTTTAAAATATCCCATCAAAAATATGTGAACAGTAACTATTTGGAGCGAAAAGAGCCCTTAATATCCCATCAAAACTATGTTAACCCTTTCCCACATACAACAAATCTGCAGCAGACGACTTTAAAAATGTCTATTCAAAAATATGGAAAATCTCTATTATTGTAGGTTTAATTACTGAAGCAAAGATGAAGACATTGTGGCAAATGGAGAAATTGCTCATTTTGAGCAATTTCTCCTTTTGTCACAATGTTTTCAAAAGTCGTCTGCTGCACATGCGTCAAAATGCGTCTATAGGTGGGAAAGGGTTAAAATATGTAAACAGTAAATCTTAACTGCAATAACAGCACTGATAAAATCTCATAAAAAATGGTTTGATATTCTGTTCATAGGATAGTTCAAATTTATCCGAAATAACTAAGTAAATACGTTAGTTAAGCAAAGACACCCGAATTTGAAACACTTGAATAAAAACTTCTAAAACCAGGGGATAATTAGAAGTATGATCTTCATATAGAGTTGAAACCTTTGTGAGAAAAGAGGAACATCTTCTCTTTTAACAGCACTGTTCACAAAAGTAGTCAACTGCTACCAATGGATTTACATAATTATGTACATCACACTCTGTCAAGCATTCATACAAATAAAAAATTTCCTCTCCAAAATTCTACAAATCTTTACTATACAATTCTACCACTGTCTATCCGAACATGAAGTTACAGAACCATTTTGCCAACGATGTTTATAATTTCTTATCATCTAGAGTGTTATCTGAATTTTAACAGCACTGTTCACAAAAGTAGTCAACTGCTACCAATGGATTTACATAATTATGTACATCACACTCTGTCAAGCATTCATACAAATAAAAAATTTCCTCTCCAAAATTCTACAAATCTTTACTATACAATTATACCACTGTCTATCCGAACATGAAGTTACAGAACCATTTTGCCAACGATGTTTATAATTTCTTATCATCTAGAGTGTTATCTGAATCCGTCCCAAGGCCAATGCTCGCAGAACCAGGTACGCTCACGTTGGACATACAGCTCCAAGCTGGGTCGATGTACGACAATCCTTGGATGTTACAGTGTACGGGATCGAAACGTTTTCCTCGGTCAGGAGGGATGTGAAAGGATGTGTGCTGTTGATACCTCAAATACGCTGCCAGAAATATCCGAAGTCCCTATTTCAACAGGTCCGTTGTTTTTGCTGTGTTATATTATGTCCGCATAATTAAGATTTCAGTGCATTTAATGTTTGTCTGTTTTCCTTGTGACCTTAACATTGATTTTGACTTTCTTTTAGTGTTTTACAAATACATTTTGTTATGATGATGATGTACTTAACCCCTATGACCTGATATGGCATATTTTAGTTGTCTGCTTTGAAGACATCATGGGATATTTGGAGTATCATTTTTGTTTCAAGGTCAAAAACATTGATGGAAAAAGAGAAACGTCCCATGTTTAGAAATTTCCGAAAAAGTTTTCAACAATTTTAACCTACAATGGTGTAGAATGTCTTCTGTATTTGGGAAAAAGTTTAGGATTTGACTGATTTGACTTTACCCTTTCCCATATACATCAAATTGCAGGACGACTATGAAAACAGGTAGCAAATGTTAATGAAAATCTTTATTGGGCAAAGTTTATTTATTGAAAAGAGCGGAAAACATAGTGATGAAAGGAGAAATTTGTTGTATAATTATGAGTAATTTATAGAGGACGACTATGAAAACAGGTAGCAAATGTTAATGAAAATCTTTATTGGGCAAAGTTTATTTATTGAAAAGAGCGGAAAACATAGTGATGAAAGGAGAAATTTGTTGTATAATTATGAGTAATTTATCCTTTTGCCATAGTGTTTTGGACAGTCATCTAATACAGCAAAATATCTTCTTAAAATTTCATATCAGGTGAATGGTTATACTTTGCTTCTTTCAGAATGTTATATAAGCCCAGTCGCCAATCGTTGTTCTGCAAATCAGAGGCGGAGTTTCTACAGTTACAGTGATAAGACTCAGTCTTGTGTACCAATTAACGGGTGTTACAGTGTCCGAGACAGAAACGTGTTTTTGTCACGTGAGGGTTGTGAGAGGAACTGTTTTATGACAGGGGGTAGTACACAGGGTCGAGATATTCGTAAGTAAAGCGAGGCTGAAAGGACATCATTGATGTTTTTAGATTGCTTCTGTAAATTATCACTCATTTTAAATGTGAATGTTGATTGATTGGAGTTTAACGCCGTTTTCAACAATCTTTTAGTCATATCACGGCAACCAGTCCACCTACTCATATGTTTCCAGGCTTTCTCACACCAGTACTCCACACAACAATCTTTCCAAGCAACTGGCTGCTTTTCCACATAGACTGTTATCCCATTGGTGGAAGACGAATGACGCATGTCACAGTGAACTTTGTCAAACTTCGGAAAGAATGTTGACCGAGCTGGGGTTAGAACTCAATGTGAATGTAGGATATAAAGTGTTCAACTCAATTCACAGATGCCTTTAAAAAAAAATCTAAAAGAAAATGTAATTTGCATGTAATGTTATTTGATTGTAATTGCTATTAACCCTTTTCCACATACAACAAACTTGCAGCAGAAAGAAGACTTTGAAAGCATTTTATTCAAAAATATTGAAACTCTCTATAAATAATAGAGCAGTTACAAAGGGATACTTTGGTGCCATCCGTAAAAAATTCCTTAATAAATCTTCAAATGGGGGTTGGGGAGAATGTAGTCAAGTGGTTTGTCCCATATAGACAGACAATGAGTTGATAGGTTTTTGTATTAGGCGGTACTTATACTGCAATGCAACATAATTAGTTTTTTAGGGACATGGTAGTGAGTTCAAGCCCTTGTTGGGTTGTACTTCTGCAGATTGGATACATGATTATTGAATAAAATCAAAAAGTACTGTGGTAAACGGAAAAATTACTCAAAATTAATAATTGCTTCTTTTACAAAAAGGTTTTCAAAAGTTCTCTGCTGCAATCATGTCAATATACATCTGCATGTGAGATCGAGTTAATGTAAATAATAATTTTTGTTTCAGAATGTTATGTGAGCGCGTCACCAGGTAGATGTGCAACCTCAGACCAGAGACAATACTACACATTCACGTCTAAAACTGGAAACTGTCAACCACTGTACGGCTGTTATTCGTACTCAGATCGTAACGTGTTTTTGTCCATGGAGGGATGTAACGGAGCATGTGCTTACGACTCGGCATTAACTATAAATGCGGGTACCACTGTCATGACGGGGACTGGGAATGGAGGCTTTTCAGGAAATACTGGTGGAGTAGTGAACGTTGGTATGACGACGGTTGGTAATGTGGTGGACATGCAAACAACCAGTGGTGGCAGTTCCTGGAATTCTGGCATGACGACAATACCAACGATGGTGATTGATAATAATCAATTTGGAGGCTCATTTAGAGGAGGTGGAATAAACTCTCTAACAGACATACCCAGCGTTAACATAGAGCCAGGAGTTAAGATCACCAGAGGTAAGGCATCTGTAAGAGTCATGATTTATTTGAGCTTGTGCATGAGCTAAAGTACAGGTTGACTTTTGTGAACAGTATAGATCCAGCTCAGCCTGCACATCAGCACAGTCTGATATAACTTACACAATCTTGTTAGAAGGTTTAGTCAATTTGTTTAGATTCTTATAAGACTGAGCAGGTGGACATGATGCTCTGAGCCTACTTTGTTAAAAAATGCCAACATGTACAATTTCACATGACTGGATCATTGTTTTGTTTAACGCCTTTTTCAACAGTATTTCAGTTATATCATGTTGTCCAGTTCACCTTACCTTGTTTCCCGTCCCTCTCGCACAAATAGTACACCCAGCATTCTAGACAGGCAACTGGCTATATTGCCATATATGTAGAATGTCAGCCCTTTGTTGGAAGGTTTTGATTGATTGATTGCTTTGGGTTGAACACCGTCTTAAACAATTTTGTAGTCATATCACGGGGGCCAGTTCACCTAGCCATGTGTTTCCTGTATTTCTCACACCAGAACTGGACACAACAATCTTCCCAAGCAACTGGCTGCTTAGCCCATTGGTTGAAGAAGAATGACGCTTGTCACATTAACTTGTCAAACATCGGAAAGAATGTTGGTCAAGGTGGGGTTTGAACTGGCAACCACTGGATTGACAGCCTGTGTTGCTGCCTACTGAAGCTACCAGGGCTCTTATATACATGTAAGGTGAATGGCACTATTCACAATGATTTCAATCATCAGAGAGAATGAAAAAAGGAGCTGGCGCAGACTTAGATTAACCCGCTTCACACATACAAAGGCTTTCTGATGTCTCTGCATCAGACCGCTTTTGATAACATTGTAGCTAAAGGAGAAATTGCTCATAATAAATCATGTTTAAAAGGAAGCTTGTGCAAATGAGTATATGTTATATATTGTTTGCAATAGTTATAAATTGCCATTTGTAAACTTGACTGAATCTACCATTTAAAAAAATAATAGATCAGTTCTAGATAATGTTAGTTTTGTTTAAAATGAACTAGAATGTTTGATTGCTAAAGGTTGTGTGACCGAGGTTATGTACAAACCCTTAGTTGTAAATATAAATCAGAGGTCCAGATAAGGAGGGGTATTCAGCTCTTTTTCCCACATTTTCTCTCTTATTATTAAAGCAAACTCTATGTTTTGGGTACTCAAAAGAATTGTCTCACTGTGGTGATTCTTTTGAGTACACATAACATAGGGTTAGAAGGTCAAATACGGATTTTAGAGAATGCAAAATGCCCCTTATCTAGAGCTCTGTAAATCATCAGAAGAACATTTAAATGTGTATGATATTACACTGATGGATGTTACTGTTGATTGATTAAAAAAATATATGATATTTCCTTAATTTATACCATCAAAGTAATGTGGGACACACCTGTTTAACCCTTTCCCCCATACAACAAACCTGCAGCAGACAACTTTGAAAACATTTAGTCTAAAATATGAAAACTCTCTATAAATGAAAGAAAACTTATGGAATAAAGTTGAAAACGTTGTGACAAAAGGAGAAAATGCCTACAACGTTTTCAAAAGTTGTCTGCTGCAGAAGCGTCAGAAAATGTCAATATGATGGAAAGGGGGCTTAAGACTCCTTAGCCAGGCCTCTGTTTGTCAAAGGGACATTTTGAAAAGAGGAGAAAATGGCCCAAAGAGGCATTTTCTGTTTTTTCCACATGGTTGTTATATCTGTCCATTTTTTCATATTTCAAACATCATCAATCGACGAATTTGATGGCGGTTAAAGGCATTTTTATGAATACATTACTTATATGTCTCCTGAATTTGTAAATTTGTATGTATGTTTGTTTTGTTAGTGTCTTTTCTCTGTTGTGAAACTGCCAGTCAGCGCTGTATATACAATTCATAGATATGAGATTGCATTTTTAGCCAGGCCCGTCGTCACGCATCAAAAACAAACCAACAATTAATTAATCATTAAAAACTACCCGGTTCTCATTAATGCATCACATTTGTTTGTTTGTGATGGAGAAACCACGTTCAGCAATCGAGTGTACCAGACAGAAAATATCAGTTATTATGAGTGTCTGATATAGGGTACCTAATTTGCATATCGGATCTATGAATTGTATCCTCATGGGCTGGAAGCCTAAAGGAATTGGAATAAATAAACTTATCAAACATCGATAAATCCAATGTTCTCATTGCAGAATGTCAGCTGACACCTAGTCCAGGTATCTGTCCAGCTAATAGGATGCGAACCTTCTGGACGTTTAGCTCAAAGACCAACAGCTGCACAATGATAACTGGTTGCTATGACATCCATGATAGAAACACGTGGTTGATGCAGGAAGGTTGTACTAGGGGCTGTCTTAGGAGGGAAGGAGAAACATTAGAACCTGGGATCATTCCTCTAGGTAAATATGGAATTTTCTATTTTATAGTACGTTAGCCTTGAAAGGAAAGTAATCAAGAAATGCTTTTGATGCCCCCTTCAGGTCAAGGTCACTGTTACTATAAGAGCACGGCTATGCCATGTCTCTGGTCTTTATTTAATCCCTTCCCACATACAGACCTTGCCTCTGCAGCAGACCACTCACGAAAAGTTTGTGTCAAAAGGAGAAATTACTCATCATTCCTTTTGCCACAATGTTTTTTATTGATAACCTTACCTTTCCTTTATAGACAATGTTATTGATTTATTTACTAAATGCAGTCGAAGTCGTCTTCTACAGAATTGTTGAATGTAGGAAAGAGTTAAGATGTAAAGTTTGTTATCAATTCAACAAGAAAATATATATGGTGTTTATGTTTTATTTTCCAACAGAATGTCAATTAAATCCCACACCTGGCCGATGTTTGATTGAGGAAGAAAATACATTTTGGATGTACAACACAAAACTTGGTGTGTGTGTGCGAATCACAGGTTGTTATGATTTCCATGACCGAAATGTATGGAGCAGTGAAGACCGGTGTCGCAGTAAATGTAACACAGGAGAATACGGCGTAATTTTACCAGAAATACAGCCCGGTATACGGATTGATCCTGGTAAGCATTATTATATATGATTGATATCAAAAGGTATTTCAGATGTTCATGTAGTTACATTAATGACAATTAGATTCAAATGTCTGGCTCGTGCGGTCACCATGGTTCTCTATAGGCTTCCAAAATACTTGTTTAACATTTTAAATTTGCATCAAATGACTTTGAAAAAATCTAGATCAAAATGTTTGAAATGAATGGTTTATTATCGGGTAGTGTTCAAAATATTGTGACAAAAGAAGAAATTGCTTCTTTTGCCACAATATTTTTTAAAAGTTGTCTGCTGCAGAGGTGTCTGAAAGTGTCTATTTTATGGAAACGGTTAACCAAGTAATATACATGGCTTACATTTTCTTATAAATTGTGAAGCGATTTCTACCACTTAATCATTTTTAGGTCAAATTACGCTAAATACATCCGCTGAGTACTATAGTCCCTAAAAAAACCTTTGTTTGCATAGAAATGAGTGTATACCATCACCAGAATGTATTGAATATATGACATTGAGTTTAAATGCATTGTGAATGTGTATAGGATGCACTGGAAATGATTGGTTTGAACACTTTTAGTATTTTGACTTTGTTTGAAAGTGAAATCTACCAGAATGCTACACCGGTTTTGTCCGGGCCCGATTTGGTCAAAAATGACGGTTACCATTTTTGCCTTGCGAGTTCTTTCTTGCATAATGCATGTGCACACATTTTCTTTGGATTGTTTTAAAGCTAGGAGGTAACTTTTTCAATGATATATGGTGTTCTACATGAGAAACGCTTAGAAAGTGTGACAATTGAGGACTGAAACTGGTCGATTTACATGGAAACAAAGAAGGATATCGTAAGGGATTAACTAAAGAAATATAAACAAGCAAAATTCTTTCTTGATATGTTAATGTAGCATCTATATAATACCAACAGTCGTGTAAATGTAAATTCATTTTGCAGGGGGCTCATTTGAATTGACACTTTTTGTACAGCAACATTTCAAGACATGTTTAACACTTTTCTTGCAGTGGATATTTATTGGAAAATAATACTCCAACTTTTCAACCTCAATGTTTTCAGCAAAATTTAACCCTTTCCCTCATATGACAATTCTGCAGTAGACGACTTTGAACATCTTTTGTCAAAAAATTTAAAATCTCTACAATTGAATGAGTAACCTATGACTAAAAGTGGAAAACATTGTGGCAAAAGTAGAAATTGCTTCTTTTGATCAGAGGCGTCAGAAAGTGTCTATATGAGGGAAAGGGTGTTGTCATAGAAGATACTGTTATATTAGGTGAATGATAAGCCTTTTCTTTTGACTGCCAATATATCAGTTGGTGACAATGCAAGTGGTCAAACCATGGGCTGTGATCTTCAATCATTGCTCGTCCATTCATTCTTTCCATTGATTGACCAAAGTGATTGTGACCGGCTTCATTCATCTTTCACCAGCGATCTTTTGAAAAGGGGAATGTAGCCAGTTGCATTTGAGGAGGGTGTTATTGAGTCCACATGTGAGTAGGTGAAGTGGTATAAATGAATCATTGTTAGCTCTACTGGCTAATGCTGTGGCGTGGTGTCCGCCGTCCGTGCGTCAGTGTGTCCGTAAACAATTGCTTATGATCATGATGCAGTCTTCAGTTTTGATTGTATCTCAGTCAAACTTAAACAGTAGTTAGATATCTATGAGAGCTTGGTTCCTTTCGCAAACCAGCCAAATCCGCCCATACAAAAGACTGGATTACGGCCCTTGAAATTGTCAAAATTGCTATAATAGAGCTTGTGAACACAATAGAGGCTCCATTTACTACCTGATCTTCACCAAACTTACACAGTAGTTAGGTATCCATGAGAGCTTGGTTCCTTTTGCAAACCAGCCAGATCCGGCTATACAAGACTGGATTATGGCCCTTGAAATTGTCAAAATTGCTATAATAGAGCTTGTGAATGTGATAAAGTCTTCAGTTTTGATTGTATCTCAATCAAACTTATACTGTAGTTAGATGAGAGCTGGGTTCCTTTCGCCCTTGGAATTGTCAAAATTCTTATAATAGAGCTTGTGAACACAATATAGACTTTAGTATCCGATATTCACCAAATTTAAATACTATAGTAGTTAAATATTGATGAGAGCTCTGTTCCTTTCGAAAACCAGCCAGATGTGCCCTTGCATGACTGGATTATGGCCCCTGAAATTGTCAAAATTGCTATAATACAGCTTGTAAACACAATAGAGCCTCCATTTACTCTCCGATCTTCACCAAACTTATACAGTAGTTAAATATTGATGAGAACTTGGTTCCTTTTGCAAACCAGCCAGATCCGCCCATGCAAGACTGGATTATGGCCCTTGAAATTGTCAAAATTGCTATAATACAGCTTGTGAACACAATAGAGGCTCCATTTACTCTCTGATCTTCACCAAACTTAGATAGTTGTTAAATATCGATGAGAGCTCGGTTCCTTTTGCAAACCAGCCAGATTTGCCCATGCAAGACTGGATTATGGCCCTTTAAATTGTCAAAATTGCAATAATAGAGCTTGTGAACACAATAAAGCCTCCATTTACTATCCGATCTTCCCCAAACTTAGATAGTAGTTAAATATTGATGAGAGCTAAGTTCCTTTCGCAAACCAGCCAGATCTGCCCATGCAAGACTGGATTATAGCCCTTGAAATTGTCAAAATTGCTATAAAACAGTTTGTAAACACAATAGAGCCTCCATTTAGTATCCGATCTTCACCATACATACATGCTCTGGATTGAAAATGACCAAAGAACCATCCCAGTAGAGCATAGGCCCTCATGGGCCTCTTGTTGAGGACAGTGGTGCAGAGGTAGAGCGTTGGCCTCTCATACCATAGGTCCCGGGTGTGAATCCCATGATGAGTGGGTTCTGATTTTTTTATTTTCCACACAAACGGCGTGACTACTGGTTAAGTTTCCAAACAGACATCCAGCGTGATAAATATATACTGAAAGCTTGCTTCGCAATTGATGTAAAATAAATCAGTTTAAACTAAACTAAATATTGTTGAAAACAACATTAAGCCCAAACTGTTGTTCCCTATTCCAGAATGCAAGATTAATCCTCCACCGGGTCGGTGTTTAGAATCGGAGAGGAAAACATTCTGGTCGTTCAGCGGTAAGACACTGTCGTGCACGAGAATACGAGGCTGTATCAGTTTACGAGACAGAAACACATGGCTTACGACTGAAGGTTGTCAGAGAAACTGTCTCATCAATGAAACGGACGTATCCGGACCTCAAACAGAAGTACCTTTTGGTAAGAGATCTTATTATATACCTGCACATTTTCCAGCACAAATACATACAGATTCCTACACGAAAATAAATACTTTAAAAATGCACCTCCTAGGCCCTCAGGGTTGCGGGGTTAGCATTATAACTGAATGGCTGGTGTCCGGATAAATGGACTAGTAGAACTGGTAACTTACCCAGGAAATGCCGTGATATAACTGAAAAAATGTTGAAAGCGTCAATAAACACCAAACAACCAACCAACCAACCTACACGAAAATACAACACAACAAATTTATAATCTGTATATGACTAGGTACCAAAATTAATATGGTAATGGGACGTCACTGATATAATTAAGTTGTGACATCAATGAAATCCCGTCATTCAAAAAAAAAAAATGGTAACCAGGTTGTTATTCACACACCATTCAAAATTTTAGCTCATCTGAGCATGAACTGCTCAAGGTTAGTTATTGTGATCGCCCTGTGTCTGGCGTCTGACTTCCATCATGCCACGCCAGGGGGCTGGGCTGTTTTGCCTTATGGCTATAGTGAAAACTTAAAAATTATTCTCCTTCAAAAGTATGTGGCGGATTTGCAAATGATTTTGTAGAAATGATCATTGGCTGATTCTCTATGAAATTACTTATGTTGATTGGTCGAAAAACAAAACAAAACAATTAAATCACAAATTATCATGGCCCTCTTGTTTAAGTAAGTGTGCAAATTGTGATATTACGTTATTGTATTTAAATGTATTAAGATCTATATGTATATTTTTTCTCAATACTTTTTTTTCTTAACCTTTACCCTCATACGACAATTTTGCAGCAGACGACTTTAAACATATTTTGTCAAAATATGGAAAATCTCTATAATTGAATGGATAACCTATGCCTAAAAGTGGAAAACATTGTGGCCAAAGGAGAAATTGCTCGTTTTGAGCAATTTCTTCTTTTGTCACAATGTTTTCAAAAAGCCATCTGCTGCATCAGAAAGCGTCTATATGAGGGAAAAGGTTAAAGGAAGGTAAATTACACTACAGAAGCAATTTCACGAATTATCAATGCTCTCGTGCTCCTTGGAGTACAATTAATACAGGCTGACATACCGCTTTCCATACATAATATTCCCTATAAATTGATTGGAAAAACAACAAATTTATTCCAATTTTGTGTTGCCTTTGAAGAAGAATTAAGATTGAAAATAGCAAATCACATACAGAGAATTTTGTTCTATTTCATTACAGATTGTAAGCTGGTCCCATCACCTGGTCTGTGCCTTGAGAGCCAGCAGGTGTCTGTGTGGACGTTTAGTAACAAACTGGGAGGGTGCGTACAGATCCAGGGTTGTTATAACTTCCATGATCGTAACGTGTGGATGTCCAGTGAAGCCTGTCAGAACAACTGTCACTCCTCGGGATTCGGTATCAGCCTACCCGAGCTGAGTGGTTACCGCATTTCACTAGGTTTGTACATGTAACAGTCCTAAAAGAACCGACTTGACAAATACTCGAACCGTGGACCTTTTGATTCGAAGATGAACGCTCTACCACGTCGTTATAAAAGCTAGCTCAATAGCAAGGCAGTATAATTGTCCCCTTATACATATACCTTGGCTACATACAGTACCCATCTCAGACGCCAAGGGTGGTACATAGTTATCATTGCATATGTCTGTCTTTCCATCACACATTCATTTACCCGTTTCAGACAGTTAGATAACCCTTTTCCACATGCAAACGACTTTTGATATATTGTTGGAAAAAGAGAAATTCACCTTTTACCACAATGTTTTCAACTCTTATAATAAATTGAAATTTTTGAAATAGTTCACATTTTTTTAAATTAATGTTTACACACCACTGTTTGCATTTCATAATTTAGTTTAAAGAGATTTTCCGTATTACTGCATAGATGTTTACAAATTCTTCTGCTGCAGATTTGTTGTATGTGGGAAAGAATGAAGACCAAAGATCAATAAGTCACAATGGTGTAGATCTCAGTCCCACCCTATGCTCAAGAATTCTGTGACACCAGCCAAAGTCCAGACTTAATCCCTTTCCAGAATGCAGATGTGTTTTGCAGCAAAAGACCTTTGAAAACATGTAGCAGAAGGGGAAATTGCTTATTATGACAATTTATCCTTTAGCCACAATGTCTTCAACTGTATTCAATAATCTAATGTGTATTTAATACTATTTATAGACATTTCCCTTATATTTCAAGGAGTCGACTGCTGCAGAATTGTTGTATATGAGAAAGGGTTTAGGCCCTCGGATCAATGAATGGCATCTCAGTACCACCGGCAAAACTCTCGGTGTCTTTAACATTTTAATTTGTTGTGTAACTAATTCAGAGTTTTCTGCTTGAAATATGTTGGGAAAATATGTAAATACAAAAAAAACCTATTCATTATCAGAGTTAAATTTTTGTTAAACAATTTATGGGAAAAGAAGCATTTTTTTTTTTTTCTCAGCTATTCATTTTCTGTTTTTAGAATGTAGGCTGAATCCGGCCCCAGGACAGTGTCCAGAGAACATGAAGCGGTCATTCTACAGTTTTTCTTCCAAGATCGGGGATTGTGTGCCAATCTATGGATGTTACACAATTAAAGATCGAAATGTTCACTTTACTCGAGAAGGATGCCGTCGTAATTGTCTCATTCCCACCAGTGATCGTATCTTTCCAGGTATTGTATGGGGCCTTGAATCTGCCGTCCAAAACTGAGTTAACTCTTTCCCACATGAAGACTCATTTTGATGCCTCTGCAGAAATCAATTTTTCAACTATTGTGGAAAAAGGAGAAATTGCTAATAATCAGCAATTTCTGCCTTTTCATTAACGTTTTCAACTTGATTCAATAGTACAATGTATTACTTTCTATTACGTTTTTTTTGCCCAGATGTTTTCAGTCACCTGCTGCTGATTTGATGACTTTGGGAAAGGGTAAATACAGTACATGTGCACTTCTTGACTGGAACCTTGCTTACAGAAAACCAAACATAAAGTGTTTGTGGAAAAAATGGATTAAAGTCGATCTGCCTGTGCCATTATTTCTGATCCAAATATGAAGTGTTTTGACTGAAGCCTCTTGAAAGCTTTGGAGACTAATAAGCCAACAGCATAAATCCAGATCAGACTGCACTTTTGTACAGTTTGATCTGAGTCTACACACTAATCCCCATTATCTTGTGATTGGTTTTTGCTGGAGCGCCCCTCATGCCATGAATGGTTTAACCCGCAAGCTATAACAACTTTTTAGATTTTTAATGTTTCAAAAATAAAATCGGAAAATGTCCTTTATATAACAACCAGAATGTTTTCCTTTCAGAATCTAAATAAATACAGAATAGGCCAAGGATTGAACTTGTATTCTGGTATAATAGAATATAAGTTATTCATGTCAACAATATTTATGTTATGTCAAGAGCGTGTCAGGCATCTCGTCTACCCACATAGTTCTTGGCCATTTTTATATCCCCCGCAAACAAAGTTTTGGGGGGTATATAATGAATGAATGTATATTGTTTTATGGCGCATCGACAGCTAAGGTCAATTTAGCGCGCAATTAAATTTAATTATTCATGATCCCTGGGTAAACAAACCAGTACTAGGCTAGAAAATGTGCCTTGCCCAAGGGTACTCCACCATGACCGTAGTGCCGCGACTGGGGATCGAACCCGGGACACCCGGTTTCGAAATCCCCGACGCTAACCACTTTTGGGGGGTATATAGGAATCACCCTGTCCGTCCGTCCGTCTGTCTGTCCATATGTCTTGTAAGCGCAACTCCTCCTTAACGGCTGGACCGATTCTGATGAAACTTTACACAGTTGCAGTACACAACCTTAGGATGTGCATGAAGTAAGATTATCCCGGTCGGAAATATTTCAAGGGAGATAATTGCCATTACTTAGTCCAATATTGCAATATGTGGCGACAGGTCTCGTAGGGGGGTATCCTTTTGTGAGTTCACTCACAGTTCTAATTTTGCACAGATATTTTCAAAGTCGCTGCAGATTTCATTACATGTTGAAAAGGGATGAAATGTTCTATAACAAACTTGCAGGTTGTTTGACACGGCCCAACTCTGTCCAGTGTAACGGCCAATCAAATGGCAGGACAAACTGGTGGACCTATGACTCGTCCACTGGGTCCTGTGTTCCAGAAGAAGGCTGTTACAAACAGGGAGACAGAAATGTCTTTGGGTCCAGACAAAAGTGTGAAGACAACTGCTTTAGAACTGATGGTCAGAGTGGACAGAATGGCTTTCCATTAGGTGAGTATTTAGTGTATACATATAATCACCCTTTAACCCTTTCCCACATACAGAAGCTTTCTGATGCCTCTGCAGCAGACGACTTTTGAATACCTTGTGACAAAAGAAGTAATTGCTTAAAACAAGCAATTTCTCCTTTTGCCACAATGTTTTCAACTCTATATAATTATTAAACTTCAATTCATGGCGATTTTTCATGTTTTTGTCAATATCTATTCAAAGTCGTCTACTGCAAAAGAAATGTAAGTGGGAAAGGGGTTAAACTGCATAAACCCTCATCAATTTAAATCTGCAGCAAAGGACTTTGAAAACATCTAGGCAGAACAATCGAAAATATCTTCTAATGAGAGTATAACTATTGAATATAGTTAAAAAAATTGTGGCAAAAGGAGAAATTGCTCATGATGAGCAATTTTCTCATTTTGTCACAATGTTTTCAAAAGTCGTCTGCTGCAGAGGCGTCAGAAAGCATCTATATGTGGGAAAGGGTTGATTCACAGTATAGATCCAGACGAGCCTTTGCATCTGCACAGCATGATCAGGATCTACACTGTTCAATTTTTACATGTGACTTGTGTAGATTCTGATAAGACTAAGCAGGTAGACAGGATGATCTAAAATACAGTTTAACAAGACATGGAAATTCCATGAAACCAGGTTTTCTATAATGGAAGATGTTTGATTAAGAATTAACAGATCTGTCAAATCTTTCTGTTAATAGTTAATCAAAGCTAGTAATTCAAGTAACAGGGAATCAGTTCAACTGATGTCTATTTGTTGTCACTGTGACCTTGACCTTGAAGCTAGACAAAAGTTTTGCATTTGGCACATCGTCTTGATAAAGTTCATATTTGTGCCAAGTTATTTGAAAATATCTCTATGCATGACAAAGTTATGGTCCGGACAAGAAAAGTCCAATTAAAGTCTATTTCTTATCACTGTGACCTTGACCTTGAATATACAGATTTTTTTTTTTGCCTTTGGCACATCGTCTTGATATGGTGCATGTATGTGCAAAGTTATTTGAAAATATCTCTATGCATGGCAAAGTTATGGTCCGGACAAGCTAGTAATTCAAGTAACAGGGAATCAGTTCAACTGATGTCTATTTGTTGTCACTGTGACCTTGACCTTGAAGCTACAGACAATTTTGCATGTGACACATCATATTGATATAGTTCATATTTGTGCCAAGTTATTTGAAAATATCTCTGCATGACACAGTTATGGTCCGGACAAGAACAGTTCAATTAAAGTCTATTTCTTATCACTGTGACCTTGACCTTGAATCCACAGATTTTTTTTTTTGCATTTGGCACATCGTCTTGATATGGTGCATGTTTGTGCCAAGTTATTTGAAAATATCTCTATGCATGACAAAGTTATGGTCCGGACAAGGAAAGTTGATGCCCGCCCGCCCGCCGACTTCGCCAAACTAATAACCAGATTTTTCCTTCGGAAAACCTGGTTAAAAATGCCAATTTGTACCTTTTCTCATGGACTGGCACATTTTTACTTTTATACCGATTCAGAATGTCAATTAAACCCAAGTCCTGGTAGTTGTCCACAGAATGACGTCCGTTCCTTCTGGAGCTACAGTGGCAAGAGCAGCAGTTGTACCTCAATCACAGGTTGCTATTCAATTCGGGACAGAAACATCTTCGTATCGAAAGAGAAATGCGAACAAGTTTGCCAAGGTCAATCTGTACCCAACTTTCTCGCAGCAGCTACCTCGGGACAAAATGTAAATTCAGGTCGCGGTCGACGAGGGCGCGCATTTCTGACGAGGAACCAACAACCGCAATCGAGGCAACTAAATGGGAACATTCCTGGTGTACTCATGATGGGGTCTGGGAGCAATGCTAATCCTACTGCGATGTCAGTTCCTGCACAGGAGTTCCAGATGTCGAACCAGTTTGGCACCAGCAGGGTGCTCACTAATTTGTTTTAACCAATTCATCCCATAAAGTAAATCTGCAGCAGACGACTTTGAAAACAGACCCGAAATTCCAGAAATTCTTCGGAAACTCCCTTTGAATGAAAGTACAATAATTGAATCGAGTTAAAACATGGTGACAAAATTAATGGAGAAATTGCTCGTTTTGAGCAATTTCTGCTTTTGTCTCCATGTTTGCAAAAGTCGTCTGCTTCAGAATGCATCTACATGTGAGAAACAATTTACCAATTCCCCCCATCCACAGATCAAAAGCAGACGACTTTTTAAACATACATGTATAGTCAAAAAGGTGAGATAGCTCAAAATTGACATTAATTATTAAATAGATTTATAACATTGAAACAAAAGGAGAAATTGCTTATTATGGGCGATTTCCCTTTTTGCTACAATGTTTTCAAAATTCATCTGCTACGTAGGCTTCAGAAAGTGTCTATATTTGGTTAAGAGTAAACCAGTAAACCAATTACCTCATACAACAGTAGCAGATTGGTGACTTTTCAATGTTTTCAAAAGTTGTCTGCTTTAGAGGCGAAAATTGTAGTTTGTGTTGGGGAAAAGGTTCAAGTGTTCATAAAGTTCTCAATTTATTTTGTATGTAATAGATATAAAGGCATCTTTGTATTGCATCTTTGTTACATTAAAGAATTTTAGATTTTTTTTTTATATCATTGGTTGTCATTTTCTTTCTTTATGCCCCCAAAATCTAATATTCTGATGCATATATTTGTAGGTATGTCTTTTTGTCTGTGACAAAATCTTTAACATGGTAACCAGTATAGGCTTTCATATTAAGCGAGTGTATTCCTAGTGACAATTAAGTCATGCCTACTGGTAAGCGTCGGGGATTTGGAACCGGGCGTCCCTGGTTCGATCCACCGTCGCAGCACTGTGGTCATGGGCAAGGTACATTTCCTAGCCTAGTACTGAATTGTTTACCCAGGGATCATGAATAAGTGAACTGTGGTCGTGACATAACTGAAATAATATTGAAAACGGCGTAAAACCCCAACAAAACCAAAACAAAAAGTGCGGACATGTCATTTCCTGGTATACCAAAGTTTTGTCATTGACCTTTGACCTGCTTTTATTGGTGCGCGAGGCATTTGTATTTCAGGGACACGTCTTGATTATCATGAAAAATGAGGTCATACGAGTCTATATTGCTTACTATGGAACATGGCAAGAGGAAAGGAAAGATATATTGAATTAGTACGAATACAGCCTGGTTGTTTCTGAGAAAGATTAACACTATTTTACAGAAGATACATGTACAATATATATCATTTTTGGCCTCTGGTCATAGTAGTAATACCATTTTTTTCTGAGTTGGCAGCCTGCCAATTGCCGTTAGCACCAAACAACACATGAGAAACTGCGCGAGAATAATAGTTCATCATGGATTCAACAAAACTGCATTTAAAAGGTTAGGATATGATCCCCCATAAATATCATTTTAATGATGTTCGAACATCAGTGAAAAAACTTAAGGCGTGAGTACTCCAATATAAATTTAAGAAATGCTTTAGAAATTAATGCGCCGAGAGATCAAATATGGACGCTTGTTAACATTATTAACATAAGCGAAGAGGAACAGAATAAAAGAAAGAAGTCACGCTAAAAATACAGTGGCGGATTAACCGGGGGGATGGTTAACAAAGATAAAGCGTGGCAAATGTAGTGGCGGATTTAGCGGGGACCCGACTCCCCCACCCCACGAAGGAAGTCACATGAAATATACACTGGCGGATTAACTGGGGGCCCATAGGGCCCGTGCGTCGAAAGATCCAACCTTCCAACAGCCCCCAGCACTGCAGTGCTTTTATTTTTGTATGGCGTAAGCCAGACACTAGGATCACTTATCTGTAACATGTGGCTTTCGTGCATATCTTGGTCCACTCATTTATCAATAATGTATGAACATAAATTATAAGAACTGGTCCTAATTCTACCAACGATATTTAGCACAAAACAAAAATTGCAGACATGTCATTTCCTGGTGTACCAAAGTTTTGATGTTTTGTCATTGACCTGCTTTTATTGCTGTGCGAGGCATTTGTAGTTCAGGAACAGGTCTATATTATCATGAACAAGAGGCCCATGAGGGCCTATGCTCTACTGGGATAGTTCTTTGGTCATTTTCAATCCAGAGCATGTATGTATGGTGAAGAACGGATAGTAAATGGAGGCTCTATTGTGATCGCAAGCTGTTTTATAGCAATTTCAAACCGATCTGGCTGGTTTGCGAAAGGAACCGAGTTCTCATCAATATTCAACTACTATCTAAGTTTGGTGAAGATCAATAGTAAATTGAGGCTCTAATGTGTTCACAAGCTGTATTCTAGAAATTTTGACAATTTCAAGGGCCATAATCCAGTCTTGCTTGGGCGGATCTGGCTGGTTTGCGAAAGGAACCGAGCTCTCATCAATATTTAACTACTATCTAAGTTTGGTGAAGATCAGAAAGGAAATGGAGCCTCTATTGTGTTCACAAGCTCTATATACATGGTCCCTGGCTCTGCATAGCTCTAGACAAGGGACATTTTTCATGTTCTACAATCTCTATTTGATACTCAAACCCTATGTTGTGGATACTTGAATAAATTGCCTCACTGAGTCCCTAAAACAGAGAGTTTAGTTGAGTAATACGCGAGATTATGTGGGGAAAATACCAATTTACACCGCTTTATCTAGTCCTCTGGCTTTGTATGGTAATTTTTTTTTCTTCTGTTTGTAGTTTTTCCTCAAACATTTTCAAGACCATTGATTATTAAAAATATCATAATTTTTATTATTAGTTCAGTATGGCCTTCTTTCCGGGGGTGTATACAAAACTAAGACCTAATACCTGGTACAAAACTAAGACCCTGGTAGATGTTTTCATTTGACTTTCTCTTCATAATATCATTGCTCTGGCATGCATGATATAATTTCAAAAGAGTGTGACAGTGTGTGTTGGGGGGTCTGATGCCTAACTTCGGATGGATCAAATGTGTCCTATCGTGAGATAGCTCTATGGAATAATCATCAAAGGATTGTAGGTTGGTGGTTCACACTAGCTGGTTTCAAACCAACGTCCTTATGACACTTTGGACGAGTATGCTGCTGGTCAGGTGTTTGATTCAGAGAAAAAAAAAACAATTTTGTATCTTAACAATTCTTCTGGTATTGAAATTTTACCAGGGTCTTAGTTTTGTACTAGGTCTTTCATTTTGAGAACCCTGAGACTGTTTTGAAGTTATATCACGCATGCCAGAGCAATGATATTATAAAAAGACAGTCAAATGAAACAAGAGGGCCATCTTGGCCCTAAATCGATCACCTGAATGATAGTAAATTAGAAGCAAATATTTAACTGCAAGTATCTGTGAAAATTTAATCAGGAGTTCAAATAAAACTGCAAGGAGTGGACACTCAGTAAAAGAAATAGTTTATCAGAAAAATTTATTTGTATCTTGAAATCTAACAAGAACTTTAATAAGAATGGAATTATAAAGTTTTGTCATTTTGTACCTTTCCTGATGCTGCTTTGCTGCCCTGTTTGTCAACGAAATCAATATGGCTTGAACAGTTTTTGTAGAGTCACTCAAAGAACATTTCTGCCAAATTATCTTGGAATCTGACAAATGGATTATGGAGATGGAGGTTTTTAAAGTTTGGGTATTTTTCTCAATTTCTGATGCCGCAGCAACAAAAGTTCTTCATAGAATGTAAGTCTTTGAACAATTTTGAAAGAGGACCATCAAAGGAACATTCCTGTGAAGTAACGTTGAAATTGGTTGAGTGGAATGGTAGGAGTCATTTGTAGCTAAAAGTTCAATTTACCCCTTTTGTGATGACGCGAGGTTGCTATGATTTTGTAATCAATCATTACGGCTTGTAAAAATCAAGTAGAGGATCACTGAAGTAAGATTCCTATTCAATTTTCTTAATATCAGACAAGGACTCAAAAAAGAATGGAATTTCCAAATTTTGTCATTTTGCCCCTTTTCTGATTTCTCCTGACTGCCATGTTTTTCAACCAAACAGTATGCCTTGAACAATCTTTGTAGAGGGTCACCCAAGGAACATTTCTACCAAACTATATTGGAATCTGACATGCGGATTCAGAGCAGAAGATTTTTAAAGTTCGGACATTTTGCCCCCTTTCTGATGCCGCAGCAACCTAAGTTCTCAATGGAATTTAAATCTTTGAACAATTTTGAAAGAGGGCCACCAAAGGAACATTCCTGTGAAGTTTGGATGCAATTGGTTCTGTGGTTCAGGAGAAGATGATGTTTAAAGCTAAAAGTTAACGACGACGGACGACGGACAAAAAGTGATCAGAATAGCTTGCCTCGAGCCTTTGGCTCTAGGTGATCTAAAAATCTACCAGGGTCTTAGTTTTGTACCAGGTCCTAGGTCTTAGTTTTGTACGTCTTCCTGGGCAAAGGTACAAAACTAAGACCTAAGACCTAGTACAAAACATAGACCCTGGTAAAATTTCAATACCAGAAGAATTGTTAAGATACAAAATTGGTGTTTTTTTCTCTATATCAAACACCTGACCGGCATCATACTTGTCCAAAGTGTCATAAGGACGTTGGTTTGAAACCGCCTAGTGTGAACCACCAACCTACAATCCTTTGATAATTATTTAGTAGAGCTATCTCAAGATAGGATACATTTGATCCATCCGAAGTTAGGCATCAGACAACTCCCCACCCTTTTGAAGTTATATCATGCATGCAATGATTTTATGTAAAGAAAGTAAAATGAAAACATCTACCAGGGTCTTAGTTTTGTACTATTTACAGGGTCTTAGTTTTGTATACACCCTCTTTTCGGATGTCATTTCATGGACGATTTTCAGGTCCGCAGCCATCGCTCTGTTTGGATATAATTCGTAAAAGTGTTAATTATTTCATCATTTCATATGTTTAAGATATTTCTTAACAAGAGGCCCATGAGGGCATATGCTCTACTGGGATGGTTCTTTGGTCATTTTCAATCCAGAGCATGTATGTATGGTGAAGATTGAATAGTAAATGGAGGCTCTATTGTGTTCACAAGCTGTTTTATACCAATTTTGACAACTTCAAGGGCCATAATCCAGTCCTGCATGGGCGGATCTGACTGGTTTGCGAAAGGAACCAATCTCTCATAGATATCTAACTACTGTATAAGTTTGATGGAGATACAATTAAAACTGAAGACTTTATCGCGTTCACAAGCTGTATTATAGCAATTCTGACAATTTCAAGGGCCATAATCCAGTCATGCAAGGGCAAATCTGACTGCTTTTCGAAAGGAACCAAGCTCTCATCAATATTTAACTACTATCTAAGTTTGGTGTAGATCAGATAATAAATGGAGTCTCTATTGTGTTCACAAGCTCTATTATAGCAATTTTGACAATTTCAAGGGCCATAATCCAGTCTTGCTTGTATTGGGCGGATCTGGCTGGTTTGCGAAAGGAACCGAGCTCTCATTGATATCTAACTACTGTATAAGTTTGATTGAGATACAATTAAAACTGAAGACTGTATCGCATTCACAAGCAATTGTTTATGGACGCACGGACAACGGACACCACGCCACGGCATAAGCTCTTCTGACCTTTGGCCAGTAGAGCTTAAAATGATTGGTGTAGATGAAATAAACAAGAACATTTATTGTTTATCTAATTAGTCCGCAGCGACAAAGCTTTTGTTGTCAAGGAACTGCCATCAGTCTAACTTAAAATGTTGTGAATGTCATTGTATATCAATATAAAGTCACAAAGGCTTAAAACTATAGTCCAGTTTTGAATAAAAAGTATTCACACATTCCCTTTAACTTGATAAATTTTATTCATACTTTGAATAACAACAATTGTAAAGAAATGATAACTAAAATAATATAAATCTTATCATGAACAAAGATCAATGTAGAGACGTGAGATTTACAGTTTAGCATTACTAAATAGCTCAGTAGCCGTGCTTTCAATTTTCTATTTTCTATGGCCAAATATGACTTTAAACAACATCCAATTGGAAATGTAGCAATAAAAGTGGAAAACATTGTGGCAAAAGGAGAAATTGCACGTTTTGAGCAATATCTTCTTTTGTCACTATGTTTTCAAAAAGCTGTCTGCTGCAGAGGCGTCTGAAAGCGTTTATATGAGGGAAAGGGATAAAAGTTATCACGAATAACCATGAAGCAATACTTTGGTGTTTTTTTTATTACCAAATATTATAACGACTTTAACCCTTTCCCTCATATAGACGCTTTCTGACGCCTCTGCAGCAGACGGCTTTTTGAAAACATAGTGACAAAACGTGCAATTTCTCCTTTTGCCACAATGTTTTCCACTTTTTGTCATAGGTTATCCATTCAATTATGGAGATTTTCTATGTTTTGACAAAATACGTTCAAAGCAACACTCAAACATCTGATTGGTTAACCCTTTCCCTAATATGACAATTCTGCAGCAGACGACTATGAAGCTATTTTGTCAAAACATAGAGTACAGTAGTAATAAACAAGAGGGCCATGATGGCCCTGGAATCGCTCACCTGATTTTTTTTTTCACTTTAGCTATATAAGCCCCGCCATCTGGCGGGCATAGTTTCCAACCAATCAACTTGGCTTTAAGGAATCTGATAGAGGGTCACCCTAGGAACATTTCTACAAAATTATTTGAAAATCGGCCTGACACTTTTGAAGGAGAAGATTTTTTAAGTTTTCACTATAGCAATAAAAGGCAAAATAGCCCCGCCCCCTGGCGGCCATGTTTTTTGACCAATCAACATGGCTTGAAGGAATCTGATAGAGGGTCATCCAAGGAACATTTCTACAAAATTATTTGAAAATCGGCCCGACACTTTTGGAGGAGAAGATTTTTTAAGTTTGCGCTATAGCTATATAAGGCAAAAAAGCCCCGCCCCCCCTGGCGGCCATGATTTTCGACCAATCAACATGGCTTAAAGGAATCTGATAGCGGGTCATCCAAGGAATATTTCTACAAAATTATTTGAAAATTGGCCTGACACTTTTGGAGGAGAAGATTTTTTAAGTTTTCACTATAGCCATATAAGGCAAAAAAGCTCCGCCCCCCTGGCGGCCATGTTTTTCGACCAATCAACATGGCTTCAAGGAATCTGATAGAGAGTCACCCAAGGAACATTTCTACAAAATAAGTTCAAAATCTGCCAACCAGTTAGGGAGAAGTAGAATTTTGAAGTTTTTTTCGTTTCGTTGCCATGGAAACCAGAATTCTGCATGGATCCCAAAAATTTGAAGGAATTCTGGTGAGGTCATTGAGAGGATGCTTTCTGTGAAGTTTCATCCCAATTGACCCACCGGTTACTGAGGAGAAGATGTTGAAGATTTTTTAAGTTTGCACTATAACCATAAAAGGCAAAATAGCCCCGCCCCCTGGCGGCCATGTTTTTGACCAATCAACATGGCTTGAAGGAATCTGATAGAGGGTCACCCAAGGAACATTTCTACAAATTTATTTGAAAATCGGCCAGACACTTTTGGAGAAGAAGATTTTTTAGGTTTGCACTATAGCCATATAAGGAAAAATAGCCCCGCCCCCCCTGGCGGCCATGTTTTTCGACCAATCAACATGGCTTGAAGGAATCTGATAGAGGGTCACCCGAGGAACATTTCTACAAAATTATTTGAAAATCGGCCTGACACTTTCGGAGGAGAAGATTTTTTAAGAATTTTGAAGTTTTTTCATTTCGTTGCCATGGAAACCAGAATTCTGCATGGATCCCGAAAATTTTAAGGAATTCTGGTGAGGACATTGAGAGGATGCTTTCTGTGAAGTTTCATCCCAGTTGACCCACCGGTTACAGAGGAGAAAATGTTGACGGACGACGGACAACGGACGCCGGACATAGGGCGATCACAATAACTCACCCTGAGCACTTCGTGCACAGGTGAGCTAAAAATGTATTTAGTTGTATGGGGGGGGGTCAATAATTTTTTTCGGAATAAACAGTTAACTCTTTATCACATGACTCATCTGGAGCAGAAGATATTTGAAAACATTGTGGGAAAAATAAGAAATTGAGCAATTATTCATTTTGTGGCAAGTGTTTCAACTCTATACAATAATGATGCTTTTTTTTGTTAAAGAGATTTTCCGCACAAAAGATTTATACTGATCAACAGTTGATAATTCTATAAAATGGCTCTATTCAAACTTTTTTCCCACATACATACATACATTGAACCATATGCAGACAACATTTTGGAAGCATTGTGTCAAAAGGACAAATAGACACTAATGAGCAATTTCTCCTTCTGCCACACTCTTATTAACTTTCATTTCTTTCTAAGTCATCTGCTGCAGATTTGTTGTATGTGCCAAATGGTTAACCCTTTACATCATACAGACACCTCTGCAGAAGACAACTTTAAACAAGAGGGCCATCATGGCCCTGAATCGCTCACTTGAGTTATGCAATGTGATTTGTCATGTCAAAACCACAATAACTCATTTTGTGTTCAGGTAAGTACAAGAGGACAAAGACAAATAGTATAGCTCTAATGTCACAAGCATTGTAAATAAATCAACCCTACGTTTTCTGTCTTTTGTCAAATTAATATGACTGGAGGAAACTGATAGGTCACATAAGAAATGTTTATGTAACTTTTACGATTTCAAAAACAGACATTTTATATCAGGAGATAATTTTCTTAATCTAACACTCTGAGCATAAAGGGTTAAACAGGGTAAAACAGGGCCAGACCCTGGCAACCAGGGCTACGGAAATTTTGAAATCTCAATTGGACCGGTGAGATCGCACGCAAGAAGATTCCGCAGCCATAAAGCATACTTTATATTCATTCTGGGGCCGAACATGATATTTTACCGAATCAAATATTTAACGAAATAATTATTCATACAAAAAGTAAAGGGAGTTGGTGATATTTCATTTAATTCTTTTCTACCTATTTCGTCTAGTCAATTAAACCGCCTGTTGAAAGAAAACAAGATGGTGGACGATTTTCGCTGATGTGATGCATATATTTGAGACTAAATTAAAGCAAGTTACTAGAAAATGATTGGTCACGCACAGAACATACAATTCTCTTATTTACTGTTCTGTTTGTACGGTAAACATTGTTTTGTCTACATAAAAGTAACCCTTTTATTAAAAAAAAAGTCTTTGTTGTTTTGGAATTAACATGATTGAAATATTTCTGACATCATTTATTTTTACAAAATGTTCCGTAATTATCTCTTTTTCCATGCCACTGTCGCCATCTTGAAAGGTTACAATGGTCACGTGACCTATGAAAATTTATTTAAATTCACAAACCCCAACAGCCAATCAGATGCACGAAATATTTTATCCATGCATTATCTATCAAATTACACGATTGTCAAAGTTAATTGGATCGATTGTTTAAGTCTTGGTAAGTGACTCTCTAGGTTTATAGACGTGTAATAAACAAGGACATAATAAACAAGGACAATGTGTTCTATATTTACAAAGTGGCATATAGCCTAGGTGTTACTGAGATTTTTGAAAATATCTGGACCAACGAGTTATCCCTTTCCCACATATAAACGCTTTCCGATGCTTCTGCAGCAGACGACTTTTGAAACACTGTGACAAAAGAAGAAATTGCTCAAACGAGCAATTTCTCTTTTTGCCACAATGTTTTTAACTCTTCTCAGTAATTATACTTACATTTATAGAGCTTTTCCATTTCATTTCATTTCGGTTTCCGAAGTCCAGCTGGCGACCATGTCTTAGGCAAGCCAGCCGACCCAGGTTGAATGTTTTTTTACCAATCAACATGGCTTAAAGGAATCTCGTAGACGGTCACTCAAGGGACATTACTGCAAAATCATTTGGAGATCATCCAGATACTTTCTGATGAGAAGATTTTAAATTTGTTCACTAAAGCCATACAAGGCAAAAGAGCACCACACCTCTGGTGACCAAGCTTTACAACCAATCTACATGGATGAATTATTTTTACAAAATTATTGGAAAATCTGCCAACAAGTTTAGAAGGTGAAACATTTTAAAGTGTTACTTTTCATTTAGTTGCCATGGAAACATTAATTATGCATAAATCAAAACAAATTGAGAGAAATTGTGTGAGGACATTGAGAAGATGCTTGCTGTAAAGTGTTATCCCAATTGGCCTTCTCACAGGTTACAGAGGAGAAGAATTGATGTACAGACCCCAGACAAAGGGCTATCACAATTACTCACCTGGAGCACTTCATGCTCAGGTGAGCTAAAAATATACAAATAATATTTATCTGAAAAAACCCTCCCTGACATAAGATTTATTTTCAGTTTAAAAAACAACTAAGAGAACCATGATAGTCTTATTTCGTTCACTCAACTGATATAACTGCATAGTTTTCAATGTTCTTATCATATATATAAAGAAACACCCCTTAGTTTTCTACAGATCAAAATTATTTTTAAAACTCACCCCCTCTCCGCCATGTTTTTCAAAGGCTCTGACTAGTTTGATCTATTTTGGTAGAGAGTTTCCCAAGAAACATTTATTTGTGCCAAATTATTTTTAAATCTGGTTTAAGAAAAATAAACACACCCCCCCTGGTGACATTGTTTTCAGCAGATAAGAATAATTTTAACAATCTGGGTAGAAGGTCACCCAAGGAACATTTTTGAAAGAAGTTAGATACAAGTACTACTGGTACTTTCATCCTGACACCAGTGAGTCAGTCATAATGTTAATCTCACAGTCCAGAAAGCCAAGGAGGGAAAGCCATTACTACCATTTTTAAAGTCTTTGGTATGACCAGGCCATGGATCGAACTCTCAACCTCCAGCACTCTGCGCAGATGCTTTACCACTACACCATAGAGGCAGTCTCCATGAATTTGAATGATTTAAACTTAGTAGAGGACCAGTGAAGGAAAATGTGTACCAATTATTTCAAATCCAGCCAGTAATTTTGGACAAAAACAATATAAGGAAAATAAGCCATGGTGGCCATGTTTCAACAGATGGGAATAATTTGTACAAAAGTTTTTAAAAACCAGCTACATGTAGTACTTTCGGACAAGATTTTTTTTTTTAAGTTTTGCTGTTTCCACCCATTCATGTTGCAGCAGCTACCAAAGTTATACATATAATTTTATTCTTTGAACAGTTTTGAAAGAGGACCACCCAACGAATATTTCTGTGAAAGGTGTCAGAAAGTTTCTACATGTGGGAAAAGATTAAATATGATACTGTATAACGCAAAACAGCCCCGCCCCCTAGAGGCCATATTTTTTTTACCAATCAATATGGCTTGTAGGAATCTCATCCAGGGTCACCAAAGGAACATTTCTACAAAATTATTAGAAAATAAGCTTCACATTTTCAGAATAGTTTTCACTATACCCTTACAAGGCTCAACAGCCCCGCCCCTTAGTAGCCATGTCTTTTGAACAAGCAACATGACTAAAAGGAATCTGATAGACCAAAGGAACATTTCGAAAAAATTATTTGAAAATCGGCTTCATACTTTTATGAGAACATTTTTAAAGTTTTCAATATAGCCATCTATGGCAAAACAGTCCAGCACATCTAGCGGCGATGTTTTGTTTACCGATCAACATGCCGACAGGAATCAGGGTCAACTAAGAAACATTTCTACATAACAATTTGATAATCTGTCAACTTGTTTCAGGAGTAAATTATAAAAAAAACATCTTTCGGTTTCTGAAGAAACAAGAATTTTGCATAGATCAAAACAAAAAAATAAGGAAATTTCGTGAGGACATTGAGAGGATGCTTTCTGTGAAGTTTCATCCCAATTGACTCACTTGTTACAGATGATATCTTGACGGATGGACAGTGCATGCCAGACGAAGGGCGATAACAATAACTCACCTTAAGCTTTTCAAGCTCAGGCGAGCTAAAAATGTGTTGTTTGCAACAGTCATTGAAATTAACTTTTTGAATTCACTGGTCCGTAAATCCTTAATGTTTGGTTATGTTATATATATTACATACATGTAAAATAACACTGGCCGAAGCAAATATTTCAATGCTTTGAGTCAAAAGTTACTGGCCAGGGACCACTGCTAATTTCGCAGACTGTTGCAAAACATGTGTCAAAATGTGTCTACAAGTGGGAATGAGCTACATATAAAGGTCAGTTTCCGTGTTTAGTGGCTCACATGGTTTGAATCTAGTGTAGCATGACTCATATAAATTTATAAGCACCATCTTGCGATTTAGGGTCTTATTGCATCTCTGTACAGTGGAGATTCAGATGAGCCTGTGAATATAATCTCATCACAGACTACACTGTCCTCAAATTTGTTGTATAGCTTTATACATCTTTAGCTAAAATGCTAGAAGTGTAGTCAAACTAGTTGTATGCTTATATATTTTTTTATTTGAATGGGACTGCCTCAGTTGTGAAGTGGTAGAGCATTCACCTCAGGTGTGGGAGGTCTCTCGTTTCACACCCGGCCGGGTCATACCATAGGCTTTAAAAAAGGAAGTAATGGCTACCCTCCTTTTCGCTCAGGGTTGCAGGGTTAGCATTATGATTGGCTGACTGGGTGTCAGGATAAATGGACCAGTAGAACTGTTAACTTACCCAGGAACCGCCGTGATATAACTGAAAAAATTGTTGGAAGCAGCGTTAAACACAAAACAATCAATGAATTTTTTTAACAGTGTTTACAGCCACTTCAAATAATAGTTCAGTTATATCCTGACATGTCCTGAGTAAATTACAAATACAACTGGTAAGCTTATCCTGACACCAGTGTATATCAGGCATAATAATATCCTCAATACCCTGAGCGCCAAGGAGGGAAGCCACTACCAGTATTTTTAAGGTATTTGGTACGACCCGAACCAGTATCGAACCAGGTCTTCCCCTGGTGAAGCAGATGCTCTTAAACACCACAGCACTGGGGCATCATATCCAAATATAACTTTAAATGATGTGAAACTAGAGATGCCATTAAGACCCAAAATTGCCAGACATGATTTATATATTCAACAGAAAATTCAGGAAAGCACAGCAATACCATAAACTGTCATGAACAGTGGCAGATTATTTCTAGTAAACATGATTTCATAGAAGAATCAAATAGGAATTCTATAGAAATGTTATTAGCCCTTTTCGATAGAGTATCAATTTGAACATTGCTCACCTGAGAATGTGCACTTCATGAAAAGATCAATATTTATAGGACATTGAATTATTTAGATAAATGCAACTAAACACTTTCCCATCCAAATTGAATCTGCATTATAAGCACAACACATCAGAATGAGGAACACATCTGCCAAATTATCATTTGGACAGGGATTTAACGATCCTGAAATTTTAATATGAACACTTTCATTAGCACCTTGTTATGTCCATATATTGAATGATATAGAAGTTGAATGCAAAATACTGTACAGACAATATGAAGGTCTACCGATTTACTAAAATTAGACAAGGACTTTGACAGTCTTGTCTGGCTGCTATGTTTTCCAACACATCCAAATGGCTTGATTAACTTTTCTGGATAGTCATTTGAGGAAAATTCCTTTCAACTTATTTTTGGAATCAAACAGGCCCTTTCAGAGAAGAAGAATTTCAAAATATTGATAATTCACCCCCTGGTGGTCATGTTTTTCGACCAATCAATATCTAGAGTCACTGAAGGCAAATTCCTGCTAAATTATCTTGAAATCAGAATGAATAGCTAAATTTATAGTTGTGCCATTTTATCACTTCTCTGAATGATGGCAGTCCTGGTTTTTTTTTTTAACAAATCAATATGGCTCTAAGATTACTAAAGAGGACCACCAAACAAGCATTCCTGTGACATTTGGTTGAAATTGACCCAATGAGTTAAGAGGTGATGTTTTTTCAAGAAATTATTAACAATGAACACATGTTGATCACAAACTCATCTTAAGCACTTTGTGCTCAGATGAACTCAAGTAACAATTAAAAATTACGTCGATTTTTATAATCTTATTTGCCAAAAACAATATGGAATATGCATCCATTTACTTATTTCAATAAAGTGTGGATCTTGCAACAATCAGAGCATGTATGATGCATTCAGTAAAATATTCCTTTATTTCACAGTAAACGCCTATTTTACTATAAGTATCTAGTAACAATGAGTAGTTACATATATTGTAAACCATTAGAATAAATCATACCACTAAACATGACAGTGTCTGTGTAAGAAAACACAACGCACTACAAACTGTGAAAATTCCAAAACCACTATATCAATATGCAACACATACATATCACAGAAATGGAAATATTGCATGGGTGAAATAAATTAACCCTTTCTCACATACAACAAATCTGCAACAGACGACTTTGAACAGTCAAAAATATGGATTTATAAATAAGTATATTTATTGAAAAGTTTTGAACAAATTGTGGCTAAAAGGATAAATTGGTCATTAAGAGCAGTTTTTCCTTTTGTCACAATGTTTTCAAAGGTCATACAGGGACGACAGAAAGCATCTGTATGTGGGAAAGGGTTAATATGTATTAATTTCTGTATGAAAGCTGTACAAGTTCAATTAACAGACAATGTTGTGTGTCTTTCTTTTTTAACCATATCTTATATCTCACTATGGCTAACTATATCAACAAATGATAAATTACAGGAGTTCTGTCATATAAAATTTTCGGCAATGACAACAGCTATAAAAGATAACGATCAAAAATATATTGAACCATGTAAAAGTACCCATTTCTGTGATGTGCATAACAGCTGTCCACTACATGAATGTGTGTTTGTGTGTCTATGGGAGACAAGTCTATGATTGAGTTACAGAGTCTACATCCACACTGCCTACCTGTGATACGCTGTATGCTTGATGATAGGCTGCAACTGCAGCTACTGCTGCTGCTGATTCTGCATCATATGATTGTTGATTTTGGTGCTGTAATGGAGGGGTTGCTTGACTCACAGAGGAGGGCGGGGTATGTGACATGTGTTGTGAAGTTTCATCTGCAAGTTCCTGAAACAAATCAAAAGGGTAGGTAGCCTTCTAACTTCTTTTAACCCTTTCCCTCATACGACAATTCTGCAGCAGACGACTTTGAACGTATTTTGTCAAACGTTTTGTGCAATTTCTTCTTTTGTCATTATGTTTTCAAAAATCCATCTGCTGCAGAGGCTACAGAAAGCGTCTATATGATGGAAAGGGTTAAGTACATTGAAAATATCTTCTATGCCATAACCATCAGATCTCATTTAACCTCTATGTGATTTGTGTGTATTTTTAAAAGAAAAATAATAACATATAAAATATTTCCTTTGAGTTTTAAAATCCTCTTTCACATTCAACAAATCTGCACCAAAGACCATGAGAACACTCAAGACTAAATAATCTTTATAAATGAACATAATTACAGAACAAGATTGAAAAGATTATGGCAAAAATTATTGCTGCAGATACACCTGCATGTGGCTATAAAAAAAAGAACATATATACATGTATTTTATTTCAAAAACAATTTTGTTTCCTAAACCATTAAAAACATTCCCGAATTCAGTAAAAAGTTTCAATGATAAACAAAGTCATTATTGGCATTTAATCCTCCCCAATATAGAATACTATTGTATCTGCAGCAGGATACATGAGAAAATATTCATGCAAGATTAACAATGTTTCCCTTTTTTCAAAATTGATTTCTACCCCGTGTCAAAATTGTTATTACAATTGTCAAGGTATCAAAGTTTTGTCCTCAAATATTTTTTAAACAGATGACTAAAAGTGTAGATTCTGCAGGGCTACAACACAAAACATGTGTGGCCATGTTGTACATGACTCAAGAGACCAACATGGGTTTGAAAATCAGAGACAAAGAGGCCCTCAATTAACATGCATGCAGAAAGTAAGATGAGGTGATTTGCTGTGTGAGTAGCATACCTCCTCAGTTGTTCTAACCTCCACAGTGGCCTCTTCCGTCGCCTCCATTGACACCAGCAGATCCGTCGCCAACCCTGATGGGTCATGTTCGTGTTTAGGGACTTTTGGTGACCGACTCACTCTCGGTGATCCACTTAAACCTCGCCTCTCGTTTCTAAACTTATTACACAATATAACATACCAGGAGTCCTGTAAAATCAATGATTTAAATGAGCTATGTTCATGTAAAACCAACCTGGACTAGATAAGGAGGAGTGAACTTGTCTTTATCCATCAATATCTCCCATGTGACTCCACTTCAACCTATGTTGTGGGTAGTCAAAAGAATCATCTCACTGAAACTATTCTTTTGAGTACCCACAAAATAGGGTTTGAGGGTCAAATAAGGATTTGGTGATGTGAAATACTCTTCTTATCTAGAGCTTCGAGCAACATTGGCCTGTTTTTAACAAGTGTAGATAAAGATTAGTAAGTGTATCTATTTTATCAGATCCAAATTGACAATGTTCGAGTATATTGTAAGAAGCTATTAGAGACCTTCTTCAAATAATTAGCAAACAGTGCAGTACGAATAAATTGAATAACAGTATTGAGTTTATCAAATATGTTAACAGCATTAATATGTTTATCTGTACTTTGAACTCTTCCAACATACAACAATGCTCTAGCAGAAGACTTTTGAGAACATTTTGGCATAATGAGCAATTTCTTTGCAGAGGCCTCAGAAAAGGGTTAAATATGATTCTGTAAATTAGAAAGTTTCATAATAATGAGAAAGTATTTGACAAAAATTGTACAGGTATCAACTTTTTCAACACATGAATTAATATTAGAATATCCAAAGGTTGATATGTCTAGAACAGCATTTTAACATAACAAGAATTTCTTGTTACTGCATGTCAAGCCTCCCCGGATTTGACAATCAACGCAAGTGTAAGCGACAAAGGCAAAATAGGTAATCAAACTTTAAAGGCTTGTGCCGTCCACCCTTTTGACCTTCATTGCAAGTGAAAATGACAATGACAAAGGTGTTTCTATCAAACAACAAGAGCGCCAAATGTCACAAAATACGCCCATCCTATTTTTTTGAGACCAACTCCAAGTATAGTGATAATTGGTTGTACGTCAAGCAATTTAGAGAGCGGATACTGTTGATATAGTTTTGGCTATTTCGAGGGATATAAGTTTGGAGTGACTAAGATATCGTGGTTAGTTATCGAACCCGACCAAGATATTCTGCCCATCAACATATTGTCTAAATTGGTGATGATCAAATACAATGACTCAAGCGATATGGATGATTATAGCACTTGTCCGAGATATTACGCACATACACATTCTAACTAAATTTGGTAATGATTGGATAAAAGCTTCAAAAGTTATTGATGGGACAAGACCAATTGGGGGTAATTTCTATAATTAAAGGGCTATAACTCTCCAGTGAATGAAGCGATATGGCTGGTAATCGAACTTGTCCCGAGATATTTTGGTGGTGACAGGATAAAGGCTTTTAAAGTTATTGACAAGACCGATTTTAGGTAATTTCTGTCATTAAAGGGCAATAACTCTAGAGTGACTTGAGCAATATGGCTGGTTGTAGAACTTGTTAAGATACTATGCCCATACACATTCTGACTAAATTTGGTGATGATTGGATAAAGGCTTCTAAAGTTATTGATCGGACAATACCTATTTGAAGTAATTTCTATAATTAAAGGGACATAACTCTCGATTGACTAGTGATATGGCTGGTTATAAAACTTGTATGAGATATTATGCCAATACACATTCTGACTAAATTTGGTGATGATAGGACTAAGGCTTCTAAAGTTATTTAGCTGACAAGACAAATTTTCGGTAATTTCTATAATTAAAGGGCAATAACTCTTTATTGACTAAGGCGATATGACTAGTTATCGAACTTGTCCAAGATATTATGGCAATACACATTCTGACCAAATTTGGTGATGATGGGACAAAGGCTTCTCAAGTTATTTAGCTGACAACATACTGGACGGTCCCCGCCTGCCTGCCAGCCCGTAACAATACCATCCCACCTGCTGGAGCTCAAGGGTTGTATAGACTCCACTCATTCAGACCCTTTTAGCGGACTATTACGGTTCAAGCAAGGGTTGACAATCAGTATACGTATACAATATGATGAAGGGTAATACAGGTAATTTTGAATCAAATTTAAAAGGGCCAGCATTTTGCAAAAGATTGAGGAAAAGTAACAAAAAAATACACATACAAAAAAACGTTTGATGCTGTTGCCGCAGAAGCAACCCTGAAGACTTGCAATTCTCCTTTTTTGCAGCAAGATAAATACTTGCAAGAGGTAGCTGAAGTATCTTGAGACACCAAAGGGTTAAATGATCTTGTTAGATTTATCAGCTGATTAATTTGATGGGGTTTAATGCAGTTTTCAACAGTATTTCGGAATCCGCTGTGGTCGAGTGGTTAGCGTCGGGGATTTGAAATCCCCAGTCATGGTGGAGTGCCCTAGTACTGGTTTGTTTACCCAGGAATCATGATTAAGTCAACTCTCGCCATGATATAACTGAAATAATGTTGAAAGCGGTGTAAAATCCCAATAAAACAAAAACAAATCAACAGTATTCCAGTCATATAACTAATCAGGGTGACAGAACAGTTAGTCATGAGCCAGTTACAAAGCAGTTCTTGGCTAGGGAATGTACTTTTACATAGGGCCACAACTGATTTCTCAAACTGCTGTTGGAAAACGAAGAGAAGTTAACTCTTTCCCACATACTTAAAATCAGCAGCAGAAGACTTTAAAAACATCCAGGCCAAATTATGGTAATTTTTTATAAGGGAAAGTTAAATCATTAAAGCGAGTTAAAAATATTGTCAGCAATCTCTTCTTTTGACAAAATGCCACTACATGTCGAGGGCTTGGCGTGTAACTAAAATTTGTCTTTTTTTACCAAGGTTATTTACCTCGCCATAAAGTCGTTATAAGCGTTAAATCATTTCTTGGTAAACAATGGAAATTTAGGTGCCATTGCTCGTTCTGAGCAATGGCACTTAAATTTGCATTGTTTACAAAAGGGTCAAAATTGCCCCTAATCCAGGGTTTTCAAAATATGTTTTGAGTAACAACCGTTTCACACCAAGCCCTCGATGTGGGAAATGGCTTTGGAAATTGGCACACTTACAGCTGGTGATATATGACTGGCCTTCATTTTTGCTGCTAGGGTTGGAAAGGTTTCTACAATGGCATTGGCTACTGACATTTTCTGGGTTCGGAATGGGTACCTGCAAAACAAAATAATTCCATCTTTAAAAATTCAACGTCAAATGTTCAACATGTCACACAAATGAGACCGAAACCCTTTCCCAAATACAGCAAGTCTTAAGCAGACGATTTGGAAAAATCTACAAAAGAAAAAATGGTAATACAATAAAAGTATAATTATAAAACATTGTGACAAAAGAAAAAATTGCTCATTATGAGCAAGTTCTCCTTTAGTCACAAGTTTTACAAAAAAGTGTCTGCTTCAGAGGCATAGATCGATTGTTTTGTGTTTATCGCCGTCTTCAACAATTTCTCAGTTATATCAAAGAGGTTCACGGGTAAGTTACCAGTTCTACTGGTCCATTTATCCTGACACCAGCCTTAATGCAAACCCCGCAATCCTGAGCGCCAAGGAGGGCAGCCATTACTACCATTTTTAAAGTCTTTGTCAGAGGCATTGAATGTCACCTGTATGAGGGGAAGGGTTAAACCAAAAAGGTTTATATTAACCCTTTCCAACATACAGTTGCTTTCTGATGCCTGTGCAGCATATGACTCTTGAAAACATTGCTCATACTCAGCAATTTATCTTTTGCACCAATGTTAAAAGCTCTTCACTTAGATAGAATTACCATATTATTGCTCATTGTTTTCAAAGTCATCTGCAGCAGAATTGGATGTGGGATAGGGTTAATAAGAAAATCTGGCATTAGATTAACATAGTCAATTACATGTTCTCCTCATTTTTATTTGACTTAATCATTGAAGCAAAGCTTGGTAAGTCATAATGTGGCTATGCAAATGTTGGAAATAAAATGATGCTATAAGTTGAAGAAATTAATTAGACAGAATTTAAAGCCCAAAATCTTGAGAGCAAATTTAATAATCATTTCAGATCTTGGGATCAGATGTTGGTTTCCCTCCAAATGGCCAGATTTACAAAACATTAACATTTATAGCACAAGTTGATATTTATAAATTTGAAGTGTCCTTTGTTTAGTCATTTGGGTGATTAACATTATGGTTAACAGTGAACACGGACAGAACAAGGGACCTAGATAAAGAAGAGTCAACTGGCCTTTGCCCTATAATGTCTCTTTATTAACCCAAATAACCCTGTGTTGTGAGTTATCAAAATAATTGTCTCACAGAAATGATTCTTTTGAGTAAACAAAAACCTAGGGTTTTAGAATTTAATAATTATTTTACACCATGAGACACGCACCTTATTTAGAGTGCTGAATGAGACTGAGAAATATATTACAATTTTAACATTTTCACTCGCGCTATCGCTCGTCAAAATATTAAAATAGTATCACTTCAAGATGAGATATATTCCATATCCACTCAAAACAAACAAATATCCATATTTTTATTTTATGCTAATTGACGAAGATAGAATGGAAATATTAAGTGTCTACGTACCTGTTCACATGAGGACGAATCTGTGTGAATGTCCTATTCAAACACAGTTTGTCTGCCATATTAAAAAGTTGTAACATGAAAAAATATGGAACACATCTATTGGATTTATTTGTTTACTACACTATGTCAGACAATGACAATAAGTCCTATTTGTTAAATTTATGGAATACGGAATTATATATTTGTCAAGATAAGTTTATCAGTATTTGTGAAAATAAAGGTAAAAAAGTAGTTCCGGCATACCTATATCACTCACAGTGTGGGTGATATCAGTGAGTGATATGGATTTTATTTCACTGATAGAACACACAGTATCTCATCATTTAGCATAAAATAAATACTTACAATCCAGTGTATTTGATGAGTTCATGAAATATAGTGTCTATGAGCTGTATTTTTCCACCTCTTGTTATCTCTCCTGTTTGAATCATTTGGAGAGCTTTGAGTCCATAATCAAGATTTGCTACAGGAAATTTTTCTGGAAATGGTATGATTTGTTGAATTTGGTGTGAATAGTACTTGGGGTTACTGTTCTTCATGGATTCCAAGAATTTTCGTCGCATTTTCTTTGTAGATATTTCTGCAGCCAATTTATCATCTGTGAAAAATGTGAAAGGTTAAATATCATACATTTATCGTCCTCATACTTTTACAATGTAAGCTAACGAATATTAAGTAAAGATTTATAGGGTCATACAAAGTTATCTTAGTTAACAAAATCAATTCTGAATCACAATTATTGCAAAGCTATTGTTCAGAAACAAATTACCCTTTCCCACATATAGACTCTTTCTGACGCCTCTGCAGCAGACTACTTTTGAAATCATTGCGACAAAAGGAGAATTCTCCATTTGCCACAACAATTTCAACTCTATTCAATAATAATACTATCATTTATAGAGATTTTCTAAATATAATATTTTGTACTTGATAATTTTAAAGTAGTCTGCTGCAAATTTGTTGTATGTGCAAAAGGGTTATTTAAATAAATTTAACATGCAATTCATAGATCTCTTACCATATTAAAAATTCATTTCATAAACAAATAGATGCAACGTAAAAGATTTTGAGAATTTTGTTTAGAAGCTAAATAAAATTGCATATTTCACATTGTTTTCTTTTATCTCGAGGTCCCTCGAATCACATTTTGAAGGGAAATGATAATTCAAGTTTATCACTGTAAACCCTTTCAACCACAATGTGCAAATTCTCCTTTTACCACATTTTTTTTTACCTCTATTCAATAGTTATTTTGTCATTTGTAGAGAATTTTCATATTCCAGCCTACAGGTATGTTTTCAAAGTTGTATTCTGCAAATTTGTTGCATCTTAATAAATGTATGTGGGAAGGAATTCAGCTGATATACCATTGCTTTGAAAAATACCTGTGTGAAAATTTAAACGTCTGTAAAATTAAAACTCAAATTTTGATAGAGAGGAACAAATATCATAGTACTAGCATGCAAGTGACTCAATACACGCCAATGCAGATGTTGGTGGCGATCTTGCTGAAAATGCAGTTGTAACCAATTTTCTGTTTTTAAAAGATTTGCTCTACTGAAGAGTGGAGAAAATTTCGCTTAATAATAACCCCTTTCCCACATACAACAATTTTGCAGCAGAAGACTTTGAAAACATACTCGAAAACAAAATTGGAAACTCCCTTTAAATGATAGTACAATCATTTAATAGAGTTGAAAACATGGTGACAAAAGGAGAAATTTTAAGCAATTTCTTCTTTAGTCGCAAGGTTTTAAAAAAAGCAGCCTGCTGCAGAGACGTCAGAAAGTGTCTTTATGAGAGAAAGGGGTAACCCTTTCCCATATTCAACCAATATTCAACTGAAAACGTGGCAAAAGGGGAAATTGCTTTTTTGTGAGCAATTTCTCCTGTAGTCATATTGCTTTCAAAAGTCGTCTGAAAGCATCTACATGTGGTAAAGGGGTTAAGGTTCATTCATTGGGTGCTTGGGCGATCTGCATTGAATATTTCCCTAGATAATGTCACACTAAATATTATGAACAAGTCTTGTGACGATTTGATAATGCGTGCTTAAGCTTGACAGCAGACAGAGCTTAATTATCAAACTATCACTTAGTATGGGACTCACACTCGAGTGTCTATGGCTATCTATGGCTATCTGGTTAGAAAAAATACAACTTGACCAATCTTTTGTCCAAATAAAATTTTTCATTAAGTTTGGTGAAGATTGGTCTTCTCAAGTTAAAGAGCAGATAAACCAAATTCAGCAAAAATTCACTAATTAAGGGGCATATCTGACTTGAAATTTAAACCAGAGCGAAATCTATATTTAATGGCGATTGTTTCAGAAAAGTCTGCTTTTTTTGGATTTCACATGTGTTCAAATTAGAGAATGCTCATTATAAACAATTTCTCCCATTGCAGCAAGTTTTCAAAAGTCATCTGGCTGCTGGAAAGGTGAAAAAGGACATGATTATTTGTATCTGGAAACAGGTTAGAAAGCGCACCAAAGAGAAAATTACCTGCAGTTGCAGATTCATTTGTAGCTGCAGCATACATAGAGACAGGGTAAGTTTGTTCCCCAGAACCCTGAGCACCATGTGCGTTCAGTAAAGCCGCTTGATGTGCTGCCAATTCATCAGCCGATATATTCTGTACACTTGGTTCTCCAACACTATCATCATCAGACTGGCCTGCTTCAACTATAAACAAAAATACTCTGTCTCAGTAACATATCAGATACCTCATTCATCTTTAACCCTTTCCCTCATACGACAATTCTGCATCAGACGACTTTGAACGTATTTTGTCAAAAAATCGAAAATCTCCATAATTGAATGGATAACCTATGACTAAAAGTGGAAAACATTGTAGCAGAAGGAGAAATTGCACGTTTTTTGCAATTTCTTCTTTTGTCACTATGTTTTCAAAAAGCCGTCTGCTGCAGAGGCGTCAGAAAGCGTCTGTATGAGGGAAAGGGTTAACAATATCAGGGTAAAGAAGTCAAGGTGGGAAAATATAAACAACACACATTTAGTGAACTTCTAGAGGCAAAATATTTGCAAATGTGAGCTGTTTAAAAAAGTGAAATTGAAATCCGTGTTTTTTGTAAAATGTCTCCATAATTGACTCTAATCAATTTTCATTTAGTATGCATTGTTTTCACAAAATTGTCCTTTCCTAAGCCACACAATGACTTTGTCAGCATAAAAAGAGCATCTTGTTCAAATCTGCATCAGTAGATACCATGATGCAGATGACTTTTGACACCCCTGCAGCAGATAATAAATTGAAACAAGTTAATTTGTTGAATTAAGATATACCATCAAAGGGGAATTTATATAAGAATGTTTGGACCTGCTTGGTATTGCGCTTTCTTGGAAAATCTAAGGTGTGTGGACTATGTTGGGTATTAACAAAGTTTACAATTTTTTTTTTAAGATTTGACCTATAGATGACCTATAGCTAGTTCAGAGCTTCATGTTTATAATATATTGCCATCGTTTACAAATATCATGCACAGGTTTTCAAGCATTTGGGTCAACCATGTGTACGATTTTTTCACTCAAAAGCTGTACAAGAGTAATTTTTTTATCAGGAACCATTGTCGAATACTGTTTGTCTCTTTTTTAAAATTACAACAAACAAGAGCGTCATGATGGCCCATGGATTGATCACTTGAGTGAGGTAATGTGATTTGTCATGCTTACTACAATAACTCATTTTGAAGTTAGGGAAGCTAATACGAGAATCCCAAGAGGACCAAGTGAATTAACCCACACCCTATGTTGTCAAATCAGTACGACTTAGGAGGTCACCAAAGAAATGTTTATGTTCCAGTTTGTATTTCACAACCAGACAATTAGTTTCTTTTTTAGGAATATTTTGGCAGTGTAAACCAGACCCTGGTGGCCATGTCTATTTATCATTCAACATGGTTTGAAGGTATTAGGTAGAGGTTGACTCAACAAACATGTTAACAAAATTATTTGATTATTACCCCGATTCATTCATAAGTACAGTAATATTATGCAAATCAGCCCCCTGCCCTCTGGAGGCCATGTTATTTAACCATTGAATTATTCAACATGGCATGAAGTAAATACTTATCTAAAGATTATAGAGAAGAAAATGTTGAAGCAAGGGTGACTGGGAATGTGATTGGGATGCCTACCACAATAACTTGTTTTACCAACCAATATGCCTAGAAGTAATCTTGTAGAGGGTCACCAAAGGAATATTACAGCAAAATCATTTTGGAAATTGGCCAGATATTTTTGGATAGGTTTTTTTTAAAGTATTCAATATAATCATATAAGGCAAAACAGCCCAGACCTCTGGTGGCCATTTTTTTCAACCAATCAACATGGTTTGAAAGAATTTGATAAAGGGTCAATCGGCCAGATACTTTTGGAGAAAAAGATTTTACCAACCAATATGCCTAGAAGTAATCTTGTAGAGGGTCACCAAAGGAATATTACAGCAAAATCAGCAGGGGCTAAAAATACATCTTCTTTAGCCAATTCTTAATCTGGTTGAAAAAATGATTATATTTCTTCTTCATATGGTTTTAAAATTGGACAAGTCTAAAATATAATAAATATGGCAAATCCAGTTTATTTCCACTGAATGCGATATAAACAGCCCTTACCTTTGACATGGACTGATGAACCCTGTGCAGTATAGGCTGCATTAGTAGCAGCATCACGTTCTGTAGGGGATGGGGTGTATGAAGATTGTTCTCGTACTACAGCTGTAGGAGCTGCGGTCACTGGATATACCTGCTCACGCTCAACAGAGGCTGAGTAAGCAGCGAGCTGTTCTCGTTCTGCAATGGCGTGATGTATGCTCATATCCTGGGCTGTATTTTGAATTGTTTCTACATCATTTGACACTTGAGTTCTCATCACTTCTGAATTAGGTGGAAATGTTTGAGTCCTTAATGCTTCAAAAGCTTCTAATGTTGATTGAATATTTTGTGACCTTAATGATTCTGGTATGCTGTCAGTATCAAGTCTATGTATTCTAGCCAGCATATCCATACTCGAATGTAATGGAGGCAGATTTGTAGATTCTACACTAGCACGATTCGCACTCACAGGGGATTGCTGTCTGGTTTTCTTAGGGTATGGTGGCGGACCATAAGATCCATGCTCGTCGGAGGAACTGTCAGCTTTCCGACGTGTTGATTTACTGGCAGGTGTAGGTGTCTGGAGCACAGGTTCAACACCAGTCACCTGGGCTGTCTGCTTCAGGGATCTATTAACTGCAGCAATCTGACTCTCTAGTATAGCAATCTGTGACTCCACCTCGGCAGTAGAGAGAGATTCTTTTGACATATCTTTGTTGAGGGACAAAGGTGCTAACGAAACTGGTAGTGACATGGACATATTATGTTCCATATGAGTCTGTCTGATATGTTTTGGGGACAAATGAGAAATTGGGGGAATTCTCTGGGTGCCAGGATGATAAGCTTGAAACTGTGAGGTGGGCACAGATGCTGATTTTAGAAACATGTCTGGTGATGAGATGGGCACTGACTGTTTCTGAAATATGTCAACAGGGGGAGGTGGTGGGCGAAGCTGAGCAATACCTGGATAAGCTGCAGGTGACACAGAGGGTGACACAGTAGTACTCGTGGTAGTAACTGTAGATGCGGTATACACAGAACTCACTGATGTAGTCATTGTGGTCAAAGCCTCACTTATTGGCAAACCCTGTACTAATGTTGTTCTTAGAGCTGCAGCCGCTGCAAGACTTCTTGGAGACATATCTGGAGGAAGTGGAGCTGTTGGTGAGGTGGTGTCCTTTTCAACCTCACCTAATTCCTGGTCACCTGTGACCGTTAGTGCATCTTTGTGCTGTTGTTCTAAGTAATCTGCACTCGCTCTTAACCATTGAGGTGTATCACTGGGAGTGTTATCTAGAAGTAAGGAAATAATAAAACTCATATTTATATAAGGCTAAGCAGAGCTGTAGCTAAGGGGCATATTTCATGTTCTAAATTCTTTATTTGACCTACAAACCATGTAATGCAGAAACCCACAGTCTCACTGATGAGATTATAATGAATACCAACAATTAAGAATGTAGGGTTTAATGGGCAATAAAGAAAGATATTGTCCTGAATAGACCTGTTGAATCCTCCTCTATGCCATCTGCATTAGAATGTGTGAAGTAAGGTCATATCTGTGAAGTACTGCACATGAAACTCCATTTACAGAATAACATTTTAGATATATTATAATTAGGTCTGCAAGATATAAATTATTTTTTAAATTAAATGGGTATTATATAGATCATTAGATAACTAAACCCTATGACACTGGGAAATAGACAACCCTCTAGGTCAGGTCTCTTTTACAGCTAAGTTCTAACAAGTACTTGGTAACTATTCATTTTTCTTGTTCCAAATTACAGTGAATGTGAAAGAGAAGCTTGGAAATATTACAAGAAAATTATCAAAAATAATATCTGAAGCCCCTTATTTTCTCATCAGAAGTAGTGACCTGGGGCCATGATTGCTTAGTTGGTAATGATGAGCCATCAATAAAGGGGTCATGAAAGCATCCAATCCATGGCACAGTCATTGTGACTAACCTCATATCGATGGTTTCATGCTAAATGGTTGTAATACTTCTTCAACAAGATGTAGTTACAAGCGTTTTGCAAAAAGCCCTTGATTTGACTTCCACCAATTGGCTAAAAAATGTCTATGTTAGAACCTAGCTAGTTATCTGGAGAAAAAGTTGTGTAAAGAAATAAAGCGAGAAAGCCAGGCAACACTGGTTAGATGAGCTGTCATGTCATAAAACAACTTAAAAACTTTAGAAACAGTGTTAAACCACTTTCACTCAGTCAATCAAATACTAATTCAGAGACAATAGATTAGATTATCAGACGTTAAAGTATAATATTTATAAACAACACAGGTTTGTGTGATAATATATTTTATTAATACTTTTTACTTGTTACTTTTATGCTTCATTTGGTGCAAAAAATATGAAAAGCAAAAGTTCAATTAGAAAGTTGAAACCAATTATGACAGCTGCTAAAAATATTTGGCGACAGTTTCAAGAGTTCCGCAAATACACGGATTTCCAGCAGATGCCCTGATGCCCAAAGAAAAAGATTCCATAAGGTATCATTTAGTAACTTTTGGTGCCAGATGGTGAGGATCCAGATAGATGATGTCGATTCTTTCTCGCCATTGTATTAGCCATTCAGTCAAGCAAGTCTCCTTGCAACTTATAACTGATGAACACGAACGATCATAATATGACTATAAGCATGTATGCACTAAGTAACCCTTTCCCTGCTGCAGACAACCATTGTTGCAAATGGAGAAATGGCTCATAATCCAAATACGACAAATAATTTTGTAAAACATGGTAGTCATTGTAAAACTGGAAAATAATACATTATAGATGAAAAATGCATAAACCTGATTTTATAAATTAAAAAAAATCCAAAGAAAAAATAACAACTAAATTCAAGTAATATTATTGCTCCTAAATAATTCCCTTATCCTATAAAAAATATAAAAGTGCGAAAGTCGAACAAAAGGTTTTCTCAGTGTCCAGTGTTTTTCTAGTCCAGGCAGTAAACATCAAGGTATATTACGTCACTATTAACCGGATTGAGCAGCGACAAATGAAACAAGAGGGCCAAGATGGCCCTAAATCGATCACCTAATTGATAGTAAATTAGTAGCAAATATTTAACTGCAAATATCTTGGAAAATTTTATCAGGGAATGCAAATGAAACTGCAAAGGAGTGGACACTTCAAGAAACAGCTTATCAGTAAAGGCCATTTATATCTTGAAATCTAACAAGAACTTTAATAAGAATGGAATTATAAAGTTTTTGTCATTTTGCACCTTTCCTGATGCCGCCTTGCTGCCCTGTTTTTCAACGAAATCAATATGGCTTCAACAGTTTATTTAGAGGGTCACTTAAGGAACATTTCTACCAAATTATCTTGCAATCGCACAAGTAGATTATGGAGGAAAAGGATTTTGAAATTTGGGTATTTTTCTCACTTTCTGATGCCGCAGCAACCAAAGTTATCAATGGAATTTAAATCTTTGAACAATTTTGAAAGAGGACCACCAAAGGAACATTCTTGTGATGTTTTGTGGAAATTGGTCTATTGGAATGGTAGGAGTTGGTTGTCATTTGTAGCTAAAAGTTCAATTTACCCTTTTTGTGACGACGCCTGGTTGATATGATTGTGTAACCAATCAAAACGGCTTAAACAAATTAAATAGAGGATCATTACAGTAAGATTCGTATTATATTTTCTTAAAATCAGACAAACACTTTCATAAACAAGAGGGCCATGATGGCCCTTGAATCGCTCACCTGATTTTTTATTTTTTTTTCACTTTAGCTATATAAGCCTCGCCCCCTGGCAGCCATAGTTTCCGACCAATCAACTTGGCTTGAAGGAATCTGATAGAGGGTCACCCTAGGAACATTTCTACAAAATTATTTGAAAATCGGCCAGATACTTTTGGAGGAGAAGATTTTTTAAGTTTTCACTATAGCCATATAATGCAAAATAGCCCTGCCTACTGGCGGCCATGTTTTTTGACCAATCAACATGGCTTGAAGGAATCTGAAAGTGGGTCATCCAAGGAACATTTCTACAAAATTATTTGAAAATCGGGCCGACACTTTTGGAGAAGAAGATTTTTTAAGTTTGCACTATAACCATATAAGGCAAAATAGCCCCGACCCCCCCTGGCGGCCATGTTTTTCTACCAATCAACATGGCTTGAAGGAATCTGATAGAGGGTCACCCAAGGAACATTTCTACAAAATCATTTGAAAATCAGCCAGACACTTTCGGAGGAGAAGATTTTTTAATTTTTCACTATAGCCATATAAGGCAAAATAGCCCCGCCCCCCTAGCGGCCATGTTTTTTGACCAATCAACATGGCTTGAAGGAATCTGATAGAGGATCACCCAAGGAACATTTCTACAAAATTATTTGAAAATCGGCCTGACACTTTTGGAGGAGAAGATTTTTTAAGTTTGCACTATAGCCATATAAGGCAAAATAGCCCCGCCCCCTGGCGGCCATGCTTTTTGACCAATCAACATGGCTTGAAGGAATCTGATAGAGGATCACCCAAGGAACATTTCTACAAAATTATTTGAAAATCGGCCAGACACTTTTGGAGGAGAAGATTTTTTAAGTTTGCACTATATAGCCATATAAGGCAAAACCGCCCCGCCCCCTGGCGGCCATGTTTTTCGACCAATCAACATGGCTTGAAGGAATCTGATAGAGGGTCACCCAAGGAACATTTCTACAAAATTATTTGAAAATCGGCCTGACACTTTCGGAGGAGAAGATTTTTTAAGTTTTCACTATAGCCATATAAGGCAAAATAGCCCCGCCCCGCCTGGCGGCCATGTTTTTCGAACAATCAACATGGCTTGAAGGAATCTGATAGAGGGTCATCTAAGGAACATTTCTACAAAATTATTTGAAAATCTGCCAACCAGTTTGGGAGAAGAAGAATTTTGAAGTTTTTTCGGTTTCGTTGCCATGGAAACCAGAATTTTGCATGGATCCCAAAAATTTGAAGGAATTCTGGTGAGGTCATTGAGAGGATGCTTTCTGTGAAGTTTCATCCAAATTGACCCACTGGTTACTGAGGAGAAGAAGTTGACGCACGACGCACGACGCACGACGGACGCCGGACAAAAGGCGATCACAATAACTCACCTTGAGCAAAGCTCAGGTGAGCTAAAAACATTGTGGCAAAAGGAGAAATTGCTCATTATGAGCAATATTTCCTTTTGCCAAAATGTTTTCAACTCTTAACCCTTTATTATACTTTCAGAGACTTTTCCTTTTTTTACCAAGATGTTTTCAAAGTGTTCTGTGTTGCAGATTGTTTTGTATGTGGGAAATGCTTAAGGCCCTTCCTGTGTTAATCCATCTTCATCAGTGTGAGATGAGACTCAATGTCATCCAGTAGACAATCCCCATCCTCTGGTCTCGGTGATGCTGTGATAGGAAAACCAGAAAATAATGCATTTAGGCATTTAGGAATTAACAATTTTACAGCAGACGACTTTGAAAAAAATACCTGCAAAAATATGGAAACTCCCTTTAAATTAAAATACAAAAAATTGAATAGAGATGACAAATGGTTACAAAAGGGTTTGTTTTGAGCAGTTTCTTCTTTAATCGTCTATATGAAGGATAGGGTAGGAGTATGATATTTGAATCAAGTTGACAACTTGAAAAACTTGTGGCAATAAGGGAATAAAATGATTCTCGTAATGAGCAATTCCTCCTTTAGCCACACAAATTTCAGAAGTCATCTGCCGCAAATGTGTCTGCAAGTTGAGAAGGGGGTTAAGCTGTGATTCAGGAGATTCAATCATGAGGCATCTCCAACATTCATAGATCATAGATCATCCTGTGCATTTATACATGCTGATCTGGCTCTGCACTGTTCTCTATTTAGTTACACAACCATAAGCACCCAGGAAGCTTCTGGATAAATGATTACATTTTTATCAATTAACCCCAAATACATAAAATCTGCAGCAGACGACACTGACAACATCTTGATGGAAATGTTAAAAATCTCTTGAAATGAAATTTGTGTCGATCTTCCTTTTCTTTTCTTTTCTTTTAACCCTTCCCCACATACGACAAATCAGCAGCAGACGACTTTGGAAATGTATAGGAATACTTGTCTCCTGCATTTGCTTCAAAATGCGTCTACAAGTGGGAAAAGGTTAACTTGCTTCCAATTTGGTCCAGTGAAGAAAAACCTGAACAATTTCCCACAAATGACAAGCATGCAGCAGACAACTTTAAAAACATATAGGCAAAAATATGGAAATTCTCCATAAAACAATGAACAATTATTGAATAAAAGTGAAAAACATTGTGGCAAAATGAGATATTTCTCATTTTGCCAAAGTGTTTTCAAAAGTCGTCTGCTGAAGAGGCGTCAGAGAGCTTCTCTATGTGGGAGGGTGTTAAGCAGAAAGCATTCATCCAAAAATATTGAAAATCATATAAATGAAAGGTATAATTATCAAAAAGAAAATTCGCCTGCTGCAAATGCTTCAAAATATGTCAGCATGTGAGAAAAGGTTAAACAAGACGGCCATGATGGCCCTGGATCGCTCACCTGATTTTAATTTTTTTCAGTTTAGCCATATAAGCGCCGCACCCTGGTGCCTATAGTTTTCGACCAATCAACATGGCTTGAAGGAATCTGATAGAGGGTCACCCTAGGAACATTTCTACAATTTTTTTTAAGTTTTCAGTTTAGCCATATACGGCAAATTAGCCGCGCCCTCTGGCGGCCATTTGTTTCGACCAATCAACATGGCTGAAGGAATCTGATAGTGGGTTACTTAAGGAACATTTCTACAATTTTTTTTGAATATCACTCAAACACTTTTGGAGGAGAAGATTTTTTAAGTTTTCACTATAGCCATATAAGGCAAAAAAGCTCCGCCCGCCCCCTGGCGGCCATGTTTTTCGACCAATCAACATGGCTTGAAGGAATCTGATAGAGGGTCACCCAAGGAACATTTTTACAAAATTATTTGAATTTGAATTATTTTTTCGTTTCCATGGAAATCAGAATTCTGCAATTCCCAATTCACGGACACCCACTGGTTACTGAGGAGAAGACGTTGACGGAAGACCCACACCGGACAAAATGCATTCACAAGCTAACAAGAGGGCCATGATGGCCCTGGATTACTCACCTGAGTAATGCAATGTGATACCAATCAACATGGCTTGAAGTAATCTAGTAGAAGATCACCCGAGGAACATTTCTACAAAATTATTTGGAAATTGGCCAGATTCTTTCGGAGAAGAAGATTTTTATATAGGGCAAAACAGCCTCAACCCTGGCGACCATGTTTTTCAACCATTCAAAATGACTTGAAGGAATCTGATAGAGGATCACCCAAGGAACATTCCTACAAAATAATCTGGAAATCGGTAAGATACTTATACACTATAGCCACATAAGGCAAAATGCCCTGCCTCCAAGTGACTACGTTTTAAAACCGATCAACATAGTTTAACCCTTTCCCTCATACGGCAATTCTGCAGCAGACGACTTTGAACGTATTTTGTCAAAAAATAGAAAATCTCAATAATTGAATAGACTAGAACTATCATTGAAGATGATAAATACCCCCAAAACAGCACCTTGATTCAAAATATGGCTTCCGACCGACCAACAAAAGGGCCATAACTTTGTAAAATTACATGCAATTGTAAGACCTGTAGGGTATGCACATCTCCTCTTGGTATAGAAGCTTCATGTAAAATGTTATGGAATTCCACCCAGTGGTTTGTAAGAAATAGGTCAGACAAAATATGGCTTACTTAATAAGTAAAAGGGCCATAACTCTGTAAAATAACATGCAATTGTAACCCCTTTAGGATATGCACATCTCCTCTTGGTATAGAAGCTTCATGTACAATTTTATTGAATTCCACCCAGTGGTTTGTAAGAAATAGGCCGGACAAAATATGGCTTACTTAATAAGTAAAATTGCCATAATTAATAAGTAAAAGGGCCATAACTCTGTAAAATAACATGCAATTGTAACCCCTTTAGGATATGCACATCTCCTCTTGGTATAGAAGCTTCATGTTAAATTTTATTGAATTCCACCCAGAGGTTTGTATGAAATAGGCCGGACAAAATATGGCTTCCGACCGACCGACCGACAGCCCGACACAGTGACTCCTATATACCCCCCCAAAACTTTGTTTTTTGGGGGTATAATAACCTATGACAAAAAGTGGAAAACATTGTGGCCAAAGGAGAAATTGCACGGTTTGTGCAATTTCTTCTTTTGTCACTATGTTTTCAAAAAACCGTCTGCTGCAGAGGCGTCAGAATGCGTCTATATGGGGGAAAGGGTTAAAGGAATCTGATAAGGGTCACCAAAAGAACGTTTCTACAATATTATTCGGAAATAAACCACATATTTTTGGAGAATTCTCTTTTTAAAGTTTTCACTGTAGCCACATAAGGCAAAACAGCCCTGCCCCCTGGTGGCCATGTTTTTCGACCAATCAACATTGCTTGAAGGAATCTGGAAGGAATCTGGAAGAGGGTCACAGAAGGAACACATTCCTACAACGTAATTTGAAAATTGAATTTTTGTTTAAGTGTTTTTCTTTTGGTTGCAATGGAAACAGAATTCTGCATTGAACAACTTCATTTGGTGAAGACATTAAGAGGATGCTTTTTGTGAAGTTACATCCAAATTGACCCACTGGTTACAGAGGATATTTTGATGCACGACAGACAAAAGGTGATCACAATAACTCACCTAGAGCATTTCTTTATCAGGTAAGCTAATGAGTACAATACCTTCATTTCCTTTATCTAACAAAGGTGGTGAGAAATATGTGAGGTACTCCATACCATCCGAATAATTAGTTAACTCGTTGTGGAAGTCTTGATTGATACCTGTATCCAACAATTCTGTAAAGTAAGATTTACTATTCACCGCCAGACAATTAAGGAAATCAAATTATTATTTCTGATTTGCAAAATATGATCTTCATTTATTAGGGTGTTTTCAATTAAGTTCAAGTGTGATAGACAGATCAATTCTCCCTTAGGGTGAGTGTGATGTAAATGCCCATGGGCAGGACATATGAACAAGTTAATAGAGTATTGCAAGCAATACAAAAGTCCCCTACCAGACAAAAGATTTATAAGTTGAAAAAGGCACATTATTCTGTCAAAACTCACTTTAGAGTTATGCCCCTTGGTCTTGATTAAATGTGTGAAGTTCTAGAGATGAAATTGCGGAAAAAAGTATTCAAGTCTGACCTTGACCTTAGGAGTAAATAGCTGGTTATTGTGCATGACACATCATCTTGTCATTAAGAATAATTGTGTTAAGTTAGAGGTTAAGTTTTATCAAAATCCATTCAAGCATTTTGAAGATACAGCCCTTACACGTCAGTAAAGCCTGAAAATGGTTGAGCCTAGATTGTGACCTTGACCTTGAGAGTAGGTGGCTGGTTGTTGTTCATGACACATCATTTTATGGAGAATAGTCGTATGAAGTAATATCAAAATCGATCCAAGCATGTTGAAGATACAGCCCAACGAATTTCGGATGGAAAATGTTTGAGCTAAAACAATGACCTTGACCTTGGGAGTAGGTGGTTGGGTGAAGTTCATGGCACATCATCTTGTTATGGAGAATAATTGTGTGAAGTAATATCAAAATCCATTCAAGCAAGTGGAAGATACAGCCCGACACATAATTGCAGACAGAAAATGTTCGAGCCCAAATGGTGACCTTGGCCTTGGGAGTAGGAGGCTGGGTGATGTTCATGAAACATCTTGTTAAGAGAATAATTGTGTGAAGCAATATCAAAATCCATTTATGCAAGTGGAAGATACAGCCCGGACAAGAAATTTCTGACAGTCTGACAGACGTGAGCAAACATATAGTCCCCAAACGGTCTCCGACCGATAGGGGACTAATCAGTGTTCTGTTGCGATGATGTAGCCTCCATACTGTGGTAAATGGGGTAAAATGCCAGTAAAAGATGGACAGACAGACAGATAAGTGATTCCAAGGCAGGAGACACAAAACTGAGGTGTCATACTTCCCTTACAGATACAACTTATGACGGCTATCATAATATTTAGGCATGCCTGTATTTAGTCAATCATAAAGACCACTTCACCTAAGCATGCATTGCCTGACTCGCCTGAACCAGTTCTTCACACAACATTCTTCAAAGGCACTAGTGTGTTGAAGGAAGACAAATTATGCTTGTCACAACTACTTTCATCAGTCGTTGGAAAGAATAAATGGGCAAGTAAGGATTTGAACTTGCAACCCCTCATTTAATAGCCACATTATTGCTGCAAGACGATGAAGATGAAATACCGCAAATGACTTGACAAATGTTGGAGACATGATTTGAATTCTGAATCAACTGCATGCGCATTGTTTGAATCAACAAACAAAGAGTTATTAATGCTCAATCTTTGGTAAAAGAAGCAATAACTAAAAGGCAACAGTTAACCCTCCCCACATAGAGAAACATCTGTAGTAGACGAATCTTTAATACCTTATTGTAAAAGGAGATATTACTCATAATGAGCAATTCCTCCTTTTGCCACATTGTTTTCATATCTTTTTTAAAAAAAAATACTCCCCTTCGGAGAGATTTTACATAGTTTTGCCTTGATGGTCTTAAAACTTATCTATAACATGTTTGTCTGATGTGGGCAATTGTTAAAAGTTAATGTGTAAAATTATCCTCAACGGTACCTTGCTCCAGTTGGCTTGAACATTTGATATCTTCATCAATTGCTTTCATCATTGAGTCAAAGTCATCTCTTATGAAAAAGGGATCTGTCAAATAATTAGTGTGATTATGTTCATACATTTCCTTGTACATGTATTGTGTTTCAACCTTTTCAGACGACTGTTCAAAACATTTTGACAAAGGGATAAATTGCTAATTATGAGTAATTTCCCATTTTGCCACAATGTTTAAACTCTATTTAAATTATTATACTTTCGTTTATAGGGATTTTTTCCTATTTTTGACAAGATGATGTCGTCTGCTTCCGATTTATTGAACAATCAACCTGGCTTGACAAGAAATTCTTCCTTTTCCTCCAATGTTCTTTATTCTCAATATAAAGAATACTGCCTCCTTTATGGATATAACACTCTTCATCCAGAGATATTTTCAATGTAGATGACTGATATGAGAGAATAATTGTGTCATTTTGAAACGTTTGTATAAATGCGTTTATTTTAGAATCAGTTAAAACAATTTCACACTGAGCCACCAAGAAGTAATTACAAATAGACAGTTTATATCAGCTAAGCTTGTCAATAAATAAAATCCTTTACCACCTAGAAATGTATTTTGTCACATCTACAGCAGACGAATTTTGAAAACATTGTGACAAGAGAAGAAATTTCTACTGTTGCGATAATGTCTTCAACTTTATTCAATAATTGTTCTTTCCATATTTTTAACCATTTTTTTCAATGTCTTCTGCTGCAGATTTGATGTATGTGGGAAAGGGTAGAACCTAAACTAATGGGTTATTACCAGTATCTATAGGATTCTCATTCCCATCATGGGTCTCTATGTGTTCCATTATACTGTTGATGTCTTCTGAGCAGTACAAGAAATCTTCTATAAGAAAAGAAACAAGAAAAGGGGAAAAGCCATGAAACCAAGACTAGTGTTCACCAGTAATCTTAACATTAATGATCTATTTTAAGAATCAGTGACCTTGACCAGAAAAACTTTTTTTATATGAAAGTTTAATTATTTTAAAAAATTCTCCATTTGCCACAATGTTAAAAAGAAATCGTCTGCTGCAGAGATTTCAGAAATCATCTGTATGTGGAAAGTAGTTAAGTCTAATGAGTTACTAAGCAGAAATGAAAGCATGATGCCTGATTACATATCCACCCACCAGAATAACAATTTTGCCATTCTAATGACCAGGTTACCACTGAAATGAAAACCTGGTCAACAAATCTGGTCACAGGAAATCAAACTTTGTTAAAACCTGATCCCCAAGTTTTGCAAAGGTAAGGACTTTTTTTAGGGAACTTATGACTTTTGTTGACACCACCTATTGCCATCCCATCTAAGTTCTCATAACAAGTGTCACAAATAGTGCTGTACCTGCAGATTGTATATTCACAGAGTTAATTGCTGCATTACTGTCCTCAACGCAGTCAGGTAGGCAATTATGACTTGATGTCTGCTGTTTCTTTATTGACCTTTTTTCTTTACACCGTTTGGTTTTCTTGTGTTTCAGTTGTTTTACACTTTTCCTTTGTTCTGTCACTTGCGATTTCGAGTGTTTTTCTGCTTGTCCTACACTTTCCAATGATTCTGTAACTTGACAATATGGAACAAACACCTTGACCATATCACGTTCATTAACCTGGTTGAACACGGAACAAGTATTGATAGACATGTCTGGAACAGTCTGATCAAGGCACTGGGGTTTAGTTGATTCCACATATCTGGTTGCTCTCTTTTTACGAACATACAACATGTTCTGTTGTGGATTGGATGCTGGATGTGATGACTTGTTCTGGCTGGTTTGACAAAACTTTTCTTGATGACTTTTGTCTAGTCTCTGCATGTCTTAAATGTACAAACATTGATCAGTGCTCTTGGAAAACCTACCATACTGTATTTAGTGACAAGTATAACAGGAATTTTCCTGGACATCTATGTTTCCTGAACGAACTACCATCTGTTTGGTGATCTGGATCTACATTAGCTGCTAATATTTTGATGTAGCAGACGACATTTAAAAATTAAATTTAGAAATCATGATGAGAAATTACTCAAATTGGCAATGCTTTCAATTTTTTATTCAATAATTATACTTTCATTTGATTTGTCACATTTTCCCCCAGATATATGCAAAGTTGTATGCTGCAGACTTATTGCATGTGGGAATGGATTAACCCTTTCCCACATACAAAAAATATGCAGCAGATGACTTTGAAAACATACCCAAAAGTAATTGGAAAAACTCTTTAAATGAAAGTACAATAACTGAATACAGTTGAAAACATGGTGACAAAAGGAGAAATTGCTTGTTTTGAGCAATTTCTTCTTGTGTTGCCATGTTTTCAAAAAGCTGTCTTCTGCAGAGTCGTTGGAAAGTGTCTATAGGAGGGAATGGATTAGCTTGATTTTACTGGAACACTGTGGAAAATATATTAAAGTTGTAGTGAACAAAGGTTTTTATATGAACTCTTCTAGGAATTATCTGAAAAACAGCTGTGTTATGCCTGGCTTCAGATGGTATAATAGTAACATCTGTAACAATTTGTTGGCACACAACCTGCGATCACAAATATTGTCCACTCTCTAAATTAAATATCATTTTCTTATCTCACCAAACTTGGCATTAATGTAACTACCAAGTTTGATAGCATGATCAGGCTTAATTACCGCAGATGCATCTAAATTTGACTCATTATAAGGAAAACTATGCCAAATGATTTAAGCCTTCTCTCCAAATTGTACAATCCCTTTCCAATAGTCACCAAACTAGTGTTTACAGGCAAAAAACTAGCATCATTTTATCTTTCCCAACTTAGTTTTCAACTCTTTATAAAAAACCTATTTGTAATTTTATAAATTATTAATCCTTCTTCCTTGCAATGATTTCAAAGCTGACTACAATAACCATACTACCATGCAAACGGTCCGTTGTTTGAATGATGTTTTAATCCTCTACCTCATGCAGACGCATTTTGATCACTCTGCAGCAGACCACTTTTGGAAACATTGTGAGAAAAAGAAGACATTGCTCATAATGAGCATTTTCTCCTTTTGCCACAATATTTTCAACTCTTTTCAATTATTATTCTTTCATTAACAGAGGTTTTTCATATTTTTGAGAAGTTGTCGGCTGCAGATTTGTTGTATGTCGGAAAAGGTTAAGTAATTTTTAATAGTATTTGAGCTTTATCACACATTTCCTTTTTGTTCTACCAGTACTACGTATTTATCCTGAAAGTGATATATCAGTTGCGATAATATCTATGCAATTCTAAACATGTAGGAGGAAAAGCCATTACTATTTTATGTCTTTGTTCTAATCAATCCACAGTTCAAACCCTGATCTATTGCTTACAAAGTTACAAAAATACCTGAATGCTCAAAGATCCGAGTTTCGTATTCGTAAACCATACGCTGCAGTCTGCAATCCTTGGACATTGGTAGCAAACTATCAGCTTCCTCAATTGCATCACCAATTTTATATTGATTGTAAGATCCTTTGATCTTGTCTGAAAACATCATTCCCCTCGATTGTTTACCTTTCTTTTTCCCCTTAAAAAATAGCAGTTCCAATTGCAAAGAGTTTAATTCCCTTGTAACACAAGTCTTTTGCAAACATTGATACTTCCAGCTTCTTCAATCCAAACAATGTTTTTCATAAGATGTCTGCTGCAGATGCAAAGAAAATCTATTGTAAATATAGTTACAGAGGCTTTTATTTACAGAGGATTTAATCTTCTATAGGATCAATAAAAGACTTTGATAGTGTAAATTATAGCATGGTCAAGCATCTGACAGGTGCAGACAATTTCAAGAATAGAGTTAGATATAAGAAAGAGTAGGCAACACTGATATGCACCTCAGAAATTTGAACACCGGACGTCTTGATTGACAGTCCAGCATGTTAACCAATAGACCACCAAGTCACAGAATTTGAAAAGGTTGAAATGACTATTGTTAGTGACCGTGACCTAGAATTTAACCCTTGACATATGACATATCTGCAGCAGACAAATTTAAACATATTTTGTCAAAAAAGGGAGAATCTCAAATATAATTGAATGTATAACCAAAGAGTAAAAGTGGAAAACATCATGAGCAATTTCTTCTTTTGCTGCAATGTTTTCAAAAGACGTCTGCTTCAAAGGCGTCAGAAGCATCTGTATGAGGGAAAGGGTTAAAACATTGCATAAAAAATAAATTATTTAATAGAGTTGAAAACATTGTGGCAAAAGTAAAAATTGATCATTATGTGAAATTTCTCCTTTTGTCACTATGTTGTCAAAAGTCATCTGCTGTAGATCGAGGTATCAGAAATGGCTGAAGCTAGGAAAAGGTTAAGTTGTCTGCTCTGTAAATATCTCGGGAAAAAATTGTAAGATATGGATAATTGAAAGTTTAATCTTCATTTCCTTTCCTCATAATATTTCCAAACGAACATACACTTGATTTCTTTATTTCACAACATTGAAGGCAACAATTAGTCCTAAACTTCTTTCCTTAAATACACTTGTTCAGATTACTTACTTTAGTTCTACAGTTTACAGATGATATCCTTTTTGTCATATCCTTGGTGATTCTGTACTGATGTCCATATATTTCTACATTATGAACTGGGACCCAGCAGTGACTGTGTGGATTGCCAAGGTACACCACACGATAGGCGTATGGATCCCCGTCTACATCCAGAGTTATGTGTAATCCGCTATAAGGATCCTTAGTAATAACTGCTGGCCATCTTATCAAAGAAAAGAACTTACTGATATTATTTTATCAGAGGACTAGATGATGATGAGTAAACACGTATTTTCCAATACATATTTCTTTTTATTACTTAACCCTTTCCCTCATACGACAATTCTGCAGCAGACGACTTTGAACATATTTTGTCAAAACATAGAATATCTCCATAATTGAATGGATAACCTATGACAAGAAGTGTCAAAAGGAGAAATTGCACGTTTTGTGCAATTTCTTCTTTTGTCACTATGTTTTCAAAAAGCTGTCTGCTGCAGAGGCGTCAGAAAGCATCTATATGAGGGAAAGGGTTAAACAAACCATCAAAAGAATCATCTTACTGAGATGATTCTTTTGAGTACCCGCAACATAGGGTTTGATGTTCAAATAAGGATTTCTGAATTTGAAATACCGTATCTAGAACTCTTGATTATATGATTAGGCTTCACCCACATACAGATACATTTTGATGCCTCAGCAGGAGACAATTCTTGGAAAACACTGTGACAAATGGAGAAATGGCTTTTATGGGCCATTTCTCGATTTGCAATGGTGTCTTCAATAATATACAGTAATTATACTTACAATAATTGAAATTGTCCATATTTTTGCATAGATGTTTTTCAAGCTGTGAGAAAGGGTGAAGACTTTCCCATATAAAAACAAGAGGGCCATGATGGCCCTGGAATCGCTGACATGATTTTTTTTCTTCACTTTAGCTATATAAGCCCCGCCATCTGGCGGGCATAGTTTCCAACCAATCAATTTGGCTTTAAGGAATCTGATAGAGGGTCACCCTAGGAACATTTCTACAAAATTATTTGAAAATCGGCCTGACACTTTTGAAGGAGAAGATATTTTAAGTTTTCACTATAGCAATAAAAGGCAAAATAGCCCCGCCCCCTGGCGGCCATGTTTTTTGACCAATCAACATGGCTTGAAGGAATCTGATAGAGGGTCATCCAAGGAACATTTCTACAAAATTATTTGAAAATCGGCCCGACACTTTTGGAAGAGAAGATTTTTTAAGTTTGCACTATAGCTATATAAGGCAAAAAAGCCCCGCCCCCCCTGGCGGCCATGATTTTCGACCAATCAACATGGCTTAAAGGAATCTGATAGCGGGTCATCCAAGGAATATTTCTACAAAATTATTTGAAAATCGGCCTGACACTTTTGGAGGAGAAGATTTTTTAAGTTTTCACTATAGCCATATAAGGCAAAAAAGCCCCGCCCCCCTGGCGGCCATGTTTTTTCGACCAATCAACATGGCTTCAAGGAATCTGATAAAAAGTCACCCAAGGAACATTTCTACAAAATAAGTTCAAAATCTGCCAACCAGTTAGGGAGAAGTAGAATTTTGAAGTTTTTTTCGTTTCGTTGCCATGGAAACCAGAATTCTGCATGGATCCCAAAAATTTGAAGGAATTCTGGTGAGGTCATTGAGAGGATGCTTTCTGTGAAGTTTCATCCCAATTGACCCACCGGTTACTGAGGAGAAGATGTTGAAGATTTTTTAAGTTTGCACTATAACCATAAAAGGCAAAATAGCCCCGCCCCCTGGCGGCCATGTTTTTGACCAATCAACATGGCTTGAAGGAATCTGATAGAGGGTCACCCAAGGAACATTTCTACAAATTTATTTGAAAATCGGCCAGACACTTTTGGAGAAGAAGATTTTTTAAGTTTGCACTATAGCCATATAAGGAAAAATAGCCCCGCCCCCCCTGGCGGCCATGTTTTTCGACCAATCAACATGGCTTGAAGGAATCTGATAGAGGGTTACCCGAGGAACATTTCTACAAAATTATTTGAAAATCGGCCTGACACTTTCGGAGGAGAAGATTTTTTAAGAATTTTGAAGTTTTTTCATTTCATTGCCATGGAAACCAGAATTCTGCATGGATCCCGAAAATTTTAAGGAATTCTGGAGAGGACATTGAGAGGATGCTTTCTGTGAAGTTTCATCCCAGTTGACCCACCGGTTACAGAGGAGAAAATGTTGACGGACGACGGACGCCGGACATAGGGCGATCACAATAACTCACCTTGAGCACTTCGTGCACAGGTGAGCTAAAAATATGAAAATCTTCCTTAATGAAAGTACAATTCTAAAATGGAGTAATAAACTATGTTGGAATGGGGAAATATAAGATCCTTGTTCATTATGTTTTCAAAAATCGTCTGCTGCAAAATCTTCAGTGTTTCTGCAGAAGGGTTAACTATTCAACTGTTTTGATATTGACAGAGCTGAGGAATTTCTCCTTTTGCCACAATATTTTCATATCTACTTAATTTTTGGAGGTTTCTATATTCTGCCTAGGGGTTTTCTATGTTGCCTGCTGCAAATTTGTTGTATGTGGGAAAGTGAGGGCTAGGGAAACTAGGATTTCACCACTTTTTCTAACATGATTTTTCTAAAGTGGTCTGCTTAGATATGAAAGCAGTAAACAAAACAAGAGGGCCATGATGGCCCTGGAATCGCTCACCTGATATTTTTTTTTTAACTTTAGCTATATAAGCCCCGCCCCCTGGCAGTCATAGTTTCCGACCAATCAACTTGGCTTGAAGGAATCTGATAGAGGGTCACCCTAGGAACATTTCTACAAAATTATTTGGAAATCTGCCAGACACTTTTGGAGGAGAAGATTTTTTAAGTTTTCACTATAGTCATATAATGCAAAATAGCCCTGCCCACTGGCGGCCATGTTTTTTGACCAATCAACATGGCTTGAAGGAATCTAAAAGTGGTCATCCAAGGAACATTTCTACAAAATTATTTGAAAATCGTCCTGACACTTTCGGAGAAGAAGATTTTTTAAGTTTTCAATATAGCCATATAAGGCAAAATAGCCCCGCCCCCCCCCTGGCGGCCATGTTTTTCGACCAATCAACATGGCTTGAAGGAATCTGATAGAGGGTCATCCAAGGAACATTTCTACAAAATTATTTGAAAATCAGCCTGACACTTTCGGAGGAGAAGATTTTTTAAGTTTTCACTTTGGCCTTATAAGGCAAAATAGCCCCGCCCCCTGGCGGCCATGTTTTTCGACCAATCAACATGGCTTGAAGGAATCTGATAGAGGGTCACCCAAGGAACATTTCTACAAAATTATTTGAAAATCGGCCTGACACTTATTGAAGAGAAGATTTTTTAAGTTTTCACTATAGCCATAAAAGGCAAAATAGCCCCGCCCCCTGGCGGCCATGCTTTTTGACCAATCAACATGGCTTGAAGGAATCTGATAGAGGATCACCCAAGGAACATTTCTATAAAATAATTTGAAAATCTGCCTGACACTTTTGGAGGAGAAGATTTTTTAAGTTTGCACTATAGCCATATAAGGCAAAATAGCCCCGCCCCCCCTGGCGGCCATGTTTTTCAACCAATCAACATGGCTTGAAGGAATCTGATAGAGGGTCACCCAAGGAACATTTCTACAAATTTATTTGAAAATCGGCCTTACACTTTCGGAGAAGAAGATTTTTTAAGTTTTCACTATAGCCATATAAGGCAAAATAGCCCCGCCCCCCCTGGCGGCCATGTTTTTCGACCAATCAACATGGCTTGAAGGAATCTGATAGAGGGTCATCTAAGGAACATTTCAACAAAATTATTTGAAAATCTGCCAACCAGTTTGGGAGAAGAAGAATTTTGAAGTTTTTTCGGTTTCGTTGCCATGGAAACCAGAATTTTGCATGGATCCCAAAAATTTGAAGGAATTCTGGTGAGGTCATTGAGAGGATGCTTTCTGTGAAGTTTCATCCAAATTGACCCACTGGTTACTGAGGAGAAGAAGTTGACGCACGACGGACGACGCACGACGCACGACGCACGACGGACGCCGGACAAAAGGCGATCACAATAACTCACCTTGAGCAAAGCTCAGGTGAGCTAAAAATGTATTAAGTATAGTAACATTTGGAGGTATGATTTTGATCTTATTGCATACTTTCATATTGTCCCGTTCACTTTGCATTTAAGAAAGTGGTCATGATTTTTCGATCATGACCGCTGTCAAGGAGTGATCATGATCGTAGATAAGGACGTGCGAAAATTCTGCATAATTAACATGCTAGGGACTACTTTTGTTATGTAAACAAACATAGCTGACCTAAATATCATTGTTAAACCTCACGGGACTTTGTAATGTTAAATTCTCATATATTGATCATGGACAATTTCTTACTGTCTCATGCTAACAGTACGTTTTTGACATGAAAACAGTCTAAAACGCACGTCTAAAATGTTGGTAATGCACGTGCATGACGTCATTTAAAAAAATTACGTCACCGTTATAATTAAAACGATATTTGAACAAAAATTACTACTTATGTAAACAAACAGTTTGCTTCTAATTCGGAAGCAGATTTATCAATTCTAGATAATAAAAAAAACCTCCGCAACGTGAAGCAAATAGTTTACAATATGAAAGTATGCAATAAAAAGGTTATTGACCCTGTACTGTGAAATCATCGTTGGACCTCGTTCTTTGGCGAACGTAGCCTCGCAAGCTCGGCAACGTCAACCCAAGAACTCGGTCCAACGATGATTTCACAGTACAGGGTCAATAACCTATAATATTGTTGTGAAAACAGTGTGCTTGTTGGGCTATGTGTTCTTTTCCCACAATATTTCAACAATCTTTTTCCTAAAAACTATCTAATATTGTCTTTTCTATTTTCAGTGACAGACTCTTTCTTCACACTCTAAACATGCATACAGAAATGCAGAAGCCATGTGTATTGATGAATTAATAGTACCGGTACCTTCTTTTTTCAACAAAGGCATTTTTCTTTCATTTGCCATGGAAATCAAAGTTCTACATTATAACTTTTTTTTTCTTCTAAACTTTTTTGAAGAGAATTTGATTCTTTGCTTGTATGGTGCTTTACGCTGCTTTCAACACATGTTCAGTTATATCACAGTATTTCCTAGTTGGCAAGTAACATGTACCAGTTCTACTGGTCCATTTATCCTGACACCTGAGATTCAGTCGTAATGCTGACCCTACAATCCCTCGCAAGCACCAATTAGGGAAACAAGCCATTACCCCCAATTTTAAAGTCTTTGACCGTTGATCTAACCCAGCACCTCCAGCACCTGAGGTGGATGCTCTACTACCTCATCATAGAGGTGGTTTTGAAGAGAAACAACAGAGTTATAATGTCCTACCTACAATATCCAGCAGTTTTAGCCCAAACCAATTCCCCATTTTCCAGTTGTGATAAAATAAACTTAATGCCTGCTTTTGCTGCAATCTTTTCATACAGAGAATGGTTTTCTTCTGGTTTCGAGCACTCATTGAAATTAAAATCAGGATTCATTAAACAAAACCAGGATGTGTCTTGATCAAATTGTCCTGCATGGTCTTTGGGGACTTTCCTCCACTTTAAACAGTTGAGGTTTTCACATTGGACCCATACATTCTCAGTTATCTGAAATATATGGGAATCTTTGAATACAATTGTATTTATAAAAGAAAGAAATAATGCGATCACAATTAAAACATGATAGCACTGGGTCGCTCACCTGAGTTATGTAATGTGATTTGTCATGCAAACCACAATAACTCATTTTGCGGTCAGGTTAGCAAAACAAAAGACCCAAGAGGACCAGTATAGCTCCACTGCCACAGAGCGAAAAACCCACACCCTATGTTGTCTGTCTTTTGTCAAGTTAATATGACTTAGAAGGTCACCAAAGAAATGTTTATGTACCAGTTAGGTTATAACAAGAAGATTTCTAAGAATTTCACTATACAGTCAAACTTGTGTGAGCGGTCACATGCGATCAGCGGTCACCGGCGTTAAACGGTCACTTTAAATCCCTCCCAACCAATTATACTCTATAAACTGCCTTGATCAGCGGTCCCCTTTGAAATGCGGCCAGCGGCCACACTAATTGGTCGAGATTAACTGTAATCTTATTGTGTTCAACGGTCAATCAACCAACACACGACTTTGATTTGCAAGGTGTTAAATGATCGGTGTTTAATACATACAGGTAATAAAGCATACTGTGACAATCACATTATCGGTTTTTTCATACGCGTAATCTGTTTACATGTTAGATCTAGGTTACCGAAAACAGCCGACGTGTGCCGAATGATAGTTGTATGATTCATCAACAAGAAGTTGCGATTTTGGTTTATGTTCTGTTTACGATGTCGGGCAAAATTGATAATTGAAAAAGACATTTATGAGCGATTTAGACCGAAAGACAGTACATTTATATGTTAAAACGAAAGTTAATGTCCACTTGAAGCCCCAAGTCAATTTATATTGCCATTTCCATTTTAAATCTAAAGATTATCGAGTAAAACTTTCTCCAAGAAGTAGACGTAGATTCGGACGCCATTTTTTCCTGATATGTTATTCGGTGAATTTCAAAGTGAAGTAAAAAATATTTGATAGTCACGTTAGTTGTAAACGTCGGTTTAAACTAAATAATAGATAGCACAATGAAATATTTGATAGAAAAAAGCTACAAATCTTCATAACAATGTTGAAATACAAGTTTATAAAGACAATTTACTATTTGTAATGTAATGACTATTCCTAACAGTTACATATGTAATATTATGTCAACTGACTTGAACAAATTCGACCAAGTCATGAAACTTGTGATAAGCAGCCACCTGTCTTAAGCAGCCAGTTTCATCATGTCCCTTGGGTGGCTGCTGATCGCAAGTTTGACTGTATATCTCTATGTAAAACAGGTGACCCCAGGGCAGGCCAATTTTGAACAACCTTGGTAGAAGACCACTAGACCATTGTACTCACTAATCACCATATATCTAAGCTTTAGGCCTTTTGGTTTCAGACAATAAGATTTTCAAAGTTTTTCCCTATATATATATACATATCTCTTTATAAAATAGGTGACCTCTGGGGTTGGGCCAATTTTGAACACAGCGGCATAATTTATCAATCTTGGCAGAGGAAAACTAGACCATTGACAATTTGCACCTTTCGGTTTCAGACAAGAAATGACTTAATGAAAAATACAACATCACATGATAAATAATATTCTATATATTTTTATATTTTGCTATTTGTACTGTTTATACATGATTGCAAATAAAATATTTCGTGTTGTATAATTTGTAATTACTGTAAAATTTTATTATGTCTTATAATCTTTAATTTTACAAATATTGGCATTTTTAAAGGACTTTCCCACGTACAACAAAATCTATATCAGACAACTTTAAAGTTGAAAATATTTAAACTCTATAAATGAAAGAACAATTGACGAGTAAATCTCTCCCTTTGTCACAATGTCTTCAAAAGTTGTCACCTGCTGCAAAAGTGCTAGAAAGAGTCTGTATGTGGGAAAGGCTTAAGACATCGTAAGTACCGTTACCAGAAGCAAAATGTTGCTCCTTTCAATAGTATATCATCATGAAACTAATTCTGCAAATTGGTTAAACATTTCCAGCCATACAACAAATCTACAGCTGATCTAAGGAAAATTATGGAAAATCTCTAAGCATCAGTATTCAATATGACAGCATAATGTTCAAATAAAGAAGAAAAGCATTATCATACAATGTAAATCATACTAAATGACAAACAGTGAAATTGTTCATTGTGAGCTAAAAGATAAACAAGAGGGCCATGATGGCCCTTGAATCGCTCACCTGATTTTTTATTTTTTTTTCACTTTAGCTATATAAGCCTCGCCCCCTGGCAGCCAGTTTCCGACCAATCAACTTGGCTTGAAGGAATCTGATAGAGGGTCACCCTAGGAACATTTCTACAAAATTATTTGAAAGTCGGCCAGATACTTTTGGAGGAGAAGATTTTTTAAGTTTTCACTATAGCCATATAATGCAAAATAGCCCTGCCTACTGGCGGCCATGTTTTTTGACCAATCAACATGGCTTGAAGGAATCTGAAAGTGGGTCATCCAAGGAACATTTCTACAAAATTATTTAAAATCGGGACGACACTTTTGGAGAAGAAGATTTTTTAAGTTTGCACTATAGCCATATAAGGCAAAATAGCCCCGCCCCCCCCCCCCCCCCCCCCCCCATGGCGGCCATGTTTTTCAACCAATCAACATGGCTTGAAGGAATCTGATAGAGGGTCACTTAAGAAACATTTCTACAAAATTATTTGAAAATCTGCCAACCAATTTGGGAGAAGAAGAATTTTGAAGTTTTTTCGGTTTCGTTGCCATGGTAACCAGAATTTTGCATGGATCCCAAAAATTTGAAGGAATTCTGGTGAGGTCAATGAGAGGATGCTTTCTGTGAAGTTTCATCCCAATTGACCCACTGGTTACTGAGGAGAAGATGTTGAAGATTTTTTAAGTTTTCAATTTGGCCATATAAGGCAAAATAGCCCCGCCCCCTGGCGGCCATGTTTTTTGACCAATCAACATGGCTTGAAGGAATCTGATAGAAGATTACCCAAGGAACATTTCTACAAAATTATTTGAAAATCGGCCTGACACTTTTGGAGAAGAAGATTTTTTAAGTTTGCACTATAGCCATATAAGGCAAAATAGCCCCGCCCCCCCTGGCGGCCATGTTTTTCGACCAATCAACATGGCTTGAAGGAATCTGATAGAGGGTCACCCAAGGAACATTTCTACAAAATTATTTGAAAATCAGCCTTACACTTTCGGAGGAGAAGATTTTTTAAGTTTTCACTATAGCCATATAAGGCAAAATAGCCCCGCCCCCCCTGGCTGCCATGTTTTTCGACCAATCAACTCGGCTTGAAGGAATCTGATAGAGGGTCATCCAAGGAACATTTCTACAAAATTATTTGAAAATCTGCCAACCAATTTGGGAGAAGAAGAATTTTGAAGTTTTTTCGGTTTCGTTGCCATGGAAACCAGAATTTTGCATGGATCCCAAAAATTTGAAGGAATTCTGGTGAGGTCAATGAGAGGATGCTTTCTGTGAAGTTTCATCCAAATTGACCCACTGGTTACTGAGGAGAAGAAGTTGACGCACGACGGACGACGGACGCCGGACAAAAGGCGATCACAATAACTCACCTTGAGCAAAGCTCAGGTGAGCTAAAAACAAGAGGCCCAAGAGGGCCAGTATCGCTCCACGGCCATAAGGCAAAAATAAAATCTCCAAACAGCCCTGCCCCGTGGTGGCTATTTTTTTTACCAACCACCATGGCTTAAAGGAATCTTGTAGAGTGTCACCAAAGGAATGTTTCTGCAAAATTATTTGAAAATATGCCTGACACTTTCGGAGGAGAAGATTTTTTAAGTTTTCACTATGGTCATATAAGTCAAAATAGCCCCGCCCTCTGGCGGCCATGTTTTTCGACCAATCAACATGGCTTGAAGGAATCTGATAGAGGGTCACCCAATGAACATTTCTACAAAATTATTTGAAAATCGGCTGAACACTTTCGGAGAAGAAGATGTTTTAAGTTTTCACTATAGCTATATAACGCAAAAAAGCCCCGCCCCCTGGCGGCCATGTTTTTCGCCCAATCAACATTTCTTGAAGGAATCTAATTAAGGTTCACACAAGGAACATTTCTACAAAATTATTTGAAAATCGGCCTGACACTTTTGGAGGAGAAGATTTTTTAAGTTTGCTCTTTAGCCATATAGGCAAAATAGCCCCGCCCTGTGACGGCCATGTTTTTTTACCAATCAACATGGCTTGAAGGAATCTGATAGAGGGTCACCCACGGAACATTTCTACATAATTATTTGAAAATCTGCTGAACACTTTTTGAGAAGAAGATTATTTAAGTTTTCACTATAGCTATATAAGGCAAAAAAGCCCTGCCCCCTGGCGGCCATGTTTTTCGCCCAATCAAAATTTCTTGAAGGAATCTAATAAAGGGTCACCCAAGGAACATTTCTACAAAATTATTTGAAAATCTGCCTGACACTTTCGGAGAAGAAGATTTTTTAAGTTCTCACTATTTTTTTCTTTCGGTTGCCATGGAAACCAGAATTTTGAATGGATCAAAAAAATTTGAAGGAATTTAGTAGAGGACATTGAGAGGATGCTTCCCATGAAGTTTCAACCAAATTGGCCAAGTGGTTAGGGAGAAGAAGTCGTTTAAAGGAAAAAGTTAACGCACGCACGCAACCACGCACGCACGACGGACAATTCGCCATGACATAAGCTCGACTGGCTTTCAGCCAGTGGAGCTAAAAATTATGTGTGTTTAATGCTGCTTTTAACAATATTTCATTTGTATCAAGTGATTCCTGGGTAAGATACCAGTTCTGGAGGTCCTTTTATCCGGACACCAGCAAGTCAGTCGTAATGCTTACCCCGCAACCCTGAACGCCAAGGAGGGCAGCCATTACTACCATTTTTAAAGTCTTTGATATGACCCGACAATGGATCAAACCGCAACCACCTGCACCCGAGGCGGATGCTCTACCACTACACCACCGAGAGGGAATGGAATATTTAACAATAATATTTACGCTATAGATACAAATGTGTTTATATTTGCTACAGTAGTAGTGCTACAGAAAACTTAAAGGGATGATATATACCTGTAGAAGTGTATCAATCTCATCTTCCATTGATGAGTCATCAGATTCACTATGACTCAAGTCTGTTATTTTGATAGACATTTTGGTGAATATATCTCTTTTAAAACTGTCCTGCAAAAAGTTCATACAAGCTTTTTATTAAACCTTTCCCTTTTGACTTCTGAAGCCTCTGCAGCACATGACTTTTGAAAACATTATGGCAAATAGAGAAATTGCTCATAATTATTCTATCAGTACAAACGATTTCCAAAATATTGCTTAGATATTTCAAAAGTCTTCTGCTGTAGATTTGTTGTATGTGGGAAATGGTTAACATTTTTTCTTTCAACAATAATTTAGTCTAGACATATGAAACAATACCTGAGCAAGAAAAGTTGTTTTGATAAAATAGTTGATCTTAATTGAACAACTGTAAATGGTTTTCTAGAGTCATTACCGGTGTTATAGTTTAACCCTTTCCCAAATGCAGATGCTTTCTGACGCCTTTTTAGCACGCAGCTTTTGAACAGATTGTTGAAAAAGAAGAAATTTCTCATGATGAGCAAGTCTCATGAAAGGAGATTTTTCACATGTTTGCCAAAGTGTTTTCAAATTCGTCTGCTGCAAATGCATAGATCTGCAGATGGAAAATTTTCTTTTTTTTATGCTTACCTGTGAATTATAGAAATTTTTCAGTGAATAATAATCCTATAATCTCACATTATGACTTTTGCAGTGAGATTATGACTTTTCAATTGACAGAACTACTTTTTTCTCCATGTTGACAGAATTTAAACAAGAGGGCCATGACGGCCCTGGAATCGCTCACCTGATTTTTTTTTTTCACTTTAGCTATATAAGCCCCGCCCCATGGCAGCCATAGTTTCCGACCAATCAACTTGGCTTGAAGGAATCTGATAGAGGGTCACCCTAGGAACATTTCTACAAAATTATTTGAAAATCGGCCAGACACTTTTGGAGGAGAAGATTTTTTAAGTTTTCACTACAGCCATATAAGGCAAAATAGCCCCGCCCCCCCTGGTGGCCATGTTTTTCGACCAATCAACTTGGCTTGAAGGAATCTGATCGAGGGTCATCCAAGGAACATTTCTACAAAATTATTTGAAAATCAGCCTCACACTTTCGGAGGAGAAGATTTTTTAAGTTTTACTTTGGCCATATAAGGTAAAATAGCCCCGCCCCCTGGCGGCCATGTTTTTCGACCAATCAACATGGATTGAAGGAATCTGATAGAGGGTCACCCAAGGAACATTTCTACAAAATTATTTGAAAATCGGCCCGACACTTATGGAGGAGAAGATTTTTTAAGTTTTCACTATAGCCATAAAAGGCAAAATAGCCCCGCCCCCTGGCGGCCTTGCTTTTTGACCAATCAACATGGCTTGAAGGAATCTGATAGAGGATCACCCAAGGAACATTTCTACAAAATTATTTGAAAATCGGCCTGACACTTTTGGAGGAGAAGATTTTTTAAGTTTGCACTATAGCCATATAAGGCAAAATAGCCCCGCCCCCCCTGGCGGCCATGTTTTTCGACCAATCAACATGGCTTGAAGGAATCTGATAGAGGGTCATCTAAGGAACATTTCTACAAAATTATTTGAAAATCTGCCAACCAGTTTGGGAGAAGAAGAATTTTGAAGTTTTTTCGGTTTCGTTGCCATGGAAACCAGAATTTTGCATGGATCCCAAAAACTTGAAGGAATTCTGGTGAGGTCATTGAGAGGATGCTTTCTGTGAAGTTTCATCCAAATTGACCCACTGGTTACTGAGGAGAAGAAGTTGACGGACGACGGACAAAAGGCGATCACAATAACTCACCTTGAGCAAAGCTCATGTGAGCTAAAAACAAGAGGCCCACGGGGCCAGTATCGCTCCACGGCCATTTCTACAGAAAAATTTAAGTTTACACTATATTTTTCTTTCTGTTGCCATGGAAACCAGAATTTTGCATGGATCCAAAAATTAAGGAGAGAACATTGAGAGTATGCTTCCTATGAAGTTTCATCCTAATTGGCCAAGTGGTTAGGGAGGAGAAGTCTTTTGAAGCAAAAAGTTAACGGACGCAAGCACAACAGACAATTCGCCATGACATAAGCTCGACTGACTTTCAGCCAGTCGAGCTAAACAAGAGGGCCATAATGGCCCTGGATCGCTCACCTGTTTTTTTGTTTTTTTCACTTTAGTTATATAAGCCCCACCACCTGGCGGCCATAGTTTCCTACCAATCAACTTGACTTTAAGGAATATGATAGAGGGTCACCCTAGGAACATTTCTACAAAATTATTTGAAAATCGGCCAACCAGTTTGGGAGAAGAAGATTTTTTAAGTTTTCACTATAGCCATATAAGGCAAAATAGCCCTGCCCCCCTGGCGGCCATGTTTTTTGACCAATCAACATGGCTTGAAGGAATCTGATAGAGGGTCATCCAAGGAACATTTATACAAAATTATTTGAAAATCTGCCAACCAGTTTAGGAGAAGAAGAATTTTGAAGTTTTTTTCATTTTGTTGCCATGGAAACCAGAATTCTGCATGGATCCCAAACATTTGAAGGAAATCTGGTGAGGTCATTGAGAGGATGCTTTCTGTGAAGTTTCATCCCAATTGACCCACTGGTTACTGAGGAGAAGAAGTTGACGCACGATGGACGCCGGACAAAAGGCGATCACAATAACTCACCATTAATGACAGTATAATAATTGCATAGAGTTGAGAGCATTGTGGCAAATGGAGAAATTGTTCATCATGAACAATTTCTCCATTTGCCACAATGTTTTCAAAAGTCGTCTTCTGAAGAGGCATAGATCTAAAAGCACCTACTTGTGGGACATTTTGACACCTATGCAGATGACTTTTGAATACACTGCGGTTAATGAAACAAGAGGGCCATGATGGCCCTTGAATCGCTCACCTGATTTTTTTTTTTTTTTTCACTTTAGCTATATAAGCCTCGCCCCCTGGCAGCCATAGTTTCCGACCAATCAACTTGGCTTGAAGGAATCTGATAGAGGGTCACCCTAGGAACATTTCTACAGAATTATTTGAAAATCGGCCAGATATTTTTGGAGGAGAAGATTTTTTAAGTTTTCACTATAGCCATATAATGCAAAATAGCCCTGCCTACTGGCGGCCATGTTTTTTGACCAATCAACATGGCTTGAAGGAATCTGAAAGTGGGTCATCCAAGGAACATTTCTACAAAATTATTTGAAAATCGGGCCGACACTTTTGGAGAAGAAGATTTTTTAAGTTTGCACTATAGCCATATAAGGCAAAATAGCCCGCCCCCCCCCCCCCCCCCCTGGCGGCCATGTTTTTTGACCAATCAACATGGCTTGAAGGAATCTGATAGAGGATCACCCAAGGAACATTTCTACAAAATTATTTGAAAATCGGCCTTACACTTTTGGAGGAGAAGATTTTTTAAGTTTGCACCATAGCCATATAAGGCAAAATAGCCCCGCCCCCCCTGGCGGCCATGTTTTTCGACCAATCAACATGGCTTGAAGGAATCTGATAGAGGGTCACCCAAGGAACATTTCTACAAAATTATTTGAAAATCGGCCTTACACTTTCGGAGGAGAAGATTTTTTAAGTTTTCACTATAGCCATATAAGGCAAAATAGCCCCGCCCCCCCCTGGCGGCCATGTTTTTCGACCAATCAACACGGCTTGAAGGAATCTGATAGAGGGTCATCCAAGGAACATTTCTACAAAATTATTTGAAAATCTGCCAACCAATTTGGGAGAAGAAGAATTTTGAAGTTTTTTCGGTTTCGTTGCCATGGAAACCAGAATTTTGCATGGATCCCAAAAATTTGAAGGAATTCTGGTGAGGTCATTGAGAGGATGCTTTCTGTGAAGTTTCATCCCAATTGACCCACTGGTTACTGAGGAGAAGAAGTTGACGCACGACGCACGACGGACGCCGGACAAAAGGCGATCACAATAACTCACCTTGAGCAAAGCTCAGGTGAGCTAAAAATTGCTCATGAATATGAAATAATTATACATGTACTTTCATTTATTAAATACCTTTTCCAGCGCAAATACAGATTGTCATGGGCAGTTCAAACACAACAGATTGAAATTCTGTATTTGACTAGGTCAAATATGGTACCAAATATAATAGTAAAGGTACATTACTGAAATATGAAAAACTTTTGAAAAACATTGTGGCTGAAAGAAAATTTTTGGGCAACTCTGAACAGTTCTGAATAAGTAAGTAAACTAATTACAGGTGCAGATTTCATAGTAGACTCCTGTTGACTCCCAGCTGTATTCTGCTTTTCTTTTGATGCTTTTTTGGGTTTTTCTTTCACATCCTCGTCAGATTTCCAATCAGTGTCTCCCTGACTGAGCTTCCTATAGTCAATCCTTCCTTTTCTTTTTGTTCTCCTGCCTGAACGCTGCATTCTCTCGACCTTTGAAATGGAATTTTGAAACTGAAAATCAAGTCAAATGTTTTTGGGTTTTAACAATACCTAAGCAGCTTAGTCAACTCAACAGTATGCATTGTATTGTGTTTACTGTAATGTGCTTTGAAAAACTATATGGGGTACCTTTTGCCAGTCATAGTCCTACCTGTTAGATGATTTTGGGCTTTGCAGTACTTTGGGGACTTGATATGGTACTGTAATATTTCTGGTGCTAACATAAGTAAAATGGGAAAAAATTTGTTGGTAATACTAATAGATAGAAGCTGTCTGGCATTTACAGTTCAGCGGAGTTTTCCCCTAAAATGGGGCACGTGGAAATTATGTTAACAAAATCCTGGTAATGTGAATTACTGAATAGTGTGCTGCTTTGTTGATTTGCTGTATTAAAATACATGACCCACTTAAACCAGTCATTTTTTTTTCCAAGACGATATTCACGTTCATGTAATCAAGTAATTTAAGCACATAATCATGTCTACGGTTTGACATAAGGAAGTACATGTACTTGAATGCAATAAGTTTGATTCGTACCTAAACACCAAATGCCTTTTCCAGACGTTGTTGAGATTAGACGCTCTTTAGAATATGATAGTTTTGATCGTACCACAATGCGCTGAAAATCTCTGTTAAGCACTTGAAAAATGTAAATAACAGCGACAGGCCAAGAATTATATTTGGGGTTTTTTGTCACAAAACCAGGCCGGGGAAAAACATGAGATTATGTTAGATAACCATGATTGTGTAAGGGTCCATCAGACAGTCAGAAAAATTGTGATGAGCTGTTCATAAATAGGTTATATTTATACCTGTTTCTAGGGGAAAAATCGCTACAGGAGACAATTATTGTTTCTTGATTTAATACTGACAGGGTCTGCTTTGGGTTAAAAATCTTTTCATTATCATTTCAACAAATTAGAAAAGTTTTTATCAGCTTTTGGACGTGTACGAGAGACAAATAATTGGCCCTTCATAGAAAGCCAAATGTTTCGCTACTTGCAACAAATTGTTTCCTTTGTAAAAATTGTTTGCCTCTTTTAATCAAAAAACAAATTCATAGATATATGTTTGGATGTCTGTTAAGTCAAGACAGATAAGATGGAATTCTGTTATTAAATTAGTAAACAATTTTAAAACCGAAAAATAACAAACATGTTTTTGTTAAATGAAAACTGAAGCTGATTAACAATGACAGCTCTTAAATACCGGTGTCATATATTATTTTGACCCGCCTGTAAAATAGTACAATGAAATAGTGTAAGATGAAAACAAGAGGGCCATGATGGCCCTTGAATCGCTCACCTGATTTTTTATTTTTTTTTCACTTTAGCTATATAAGCCTCACCCCCTGGCAGCCAGTTTCCGACCAATCAACTTGACTTGAAGGAATCTGATAGAGGGTCACCCTAGGAACATTTCTACAAAATTATTTGAAAGTCGGCCAGATACTTTTGGAGGAGAAGATTTTTTAAGTTTTCACTATAGCCATATAATGCAAAATAGCCCTGCCTACTGGCGGCCATGCTTTTTGACCAATCAACATGGCTTGAAGGAATCTGAAAGTGGGTCATCCAAGGAACATTTCTACAAAATTATTTGAAAATCGGGCCGACACTTTTGGAGAAGAAGATTTTTTAAGTTTGCACTATAGCCATATAAGGCAAAATAGCCCCGCCCCCCCCCATGGCGGCCATGTTTTTCGACCAATCAACATGGGTTGAAGGAATCTGATAGAGGGTCAATTAAGAAACATTTCTACAAAATTATTTGAAAATCTGCCAACCAATTTGGGAGAAGAAGAATTTTGAAGTTTTTTCGGTTTCGTTGCCATGGAAACCAGAATTTTGCATGGATCCCAAAAATTTGAAGAAATTCTGGTGAGGTCAATGAGAGGATGCTTTCTGTGAAGTTTCATCCCAATTGACCCACTGGTTACTGAGGAGAAGATGTTGAAGATTTTTTAAGTTTTCAATTTGGCCATATAAGGCAAAATAGCCCCGCCCCCTGGCGGCCATGTTTTTTGACCAATCAACATGGCTTGAAGGAATCTGATAGAAGATTACCCAAGGAACATTTCTACAAAATTATTTGAAAATCGGCCTGACACTTTTGGAGAAGAAGATTTTTTAAGTTTGCACTATAGCCATATAAGGCAAAATAGCCCCGCCCCCCCTGGCGGCCATGTTTTCCGACCAATCAACATGGCTTGAAGGAATCTGATAGAGGGTCACCCAAGGAACATTTCTACAAAATTATTTGAAAATCGGCCTTACACTTTCGGAGGAGAAGATTTTTTAAGTTTTCACTATAGCCATATAAGGCAAAATAGCCCCGCCCCCCCTGGCGGCCATGTTTTTCGACCAATCAACACGGCTTGAAGGAATCTGATAGAGGGTCATCCAAGGAACATTTCTACAAAATTATTTGAAAATCTGCCAACCAATTTGGGAGAAGAAGAATTTTGAAGTTTTTTCGGTTTCGTTGCCATGGAAACCAGAATTTTGCATGGATCCCAAAAATTTGAATGAATTCTGGTGAGGTCAATGAGAGGATGCTTTCTGTGAAGTTTCATCCAAATTGACCCACTGGTTACTGAGGAGAAGAAGTTGACGCACGACGGACGCCGGACAAAAGGCGATCACAATAACTCACCTTGAGCAAAGCTCAGGTGAGCTAAAAAGGAGTCTCAAAACGAGTAACAATTAACTTAATGATACAATAAAGATGATCTGTGCATCTAAATCTGTGATAACACATTGAATTAGCCCATCAGGCCTACATTTAAATTCTAATGACGTAAATCATTACAAGTCACTGTTAATATTAAAATGATAGTTGCAGTGATTTTAAAATCTTATTGTGTCACTGGGTATTAGAATGATTATCTGACACCAAGGAAACCCATTAGTAAATGTCAGATCTAAAAGAGTTACAAATAATACAAGGGGAACAACATATGATTGAAAGTACGTAAATTGGCAAGTTTTATTTCCCTTTACCAGTGACATCATTGAATGAATACACAAATCGACATATTTCTCTACACGTATGCAAGAACCTGTACTTTACTGTAGATCTATTGTTTTTAGATAGTATATGCAATATCTTTCTCTAGCTCGAATGATTTTTATATCAATAACTATTGTGGATAATCGTACTGGAATGGCTATAATGAGAAGTGTTCAAATAAGGTTTACAAGGGAGGAGCATGGCAATGAAGCTAGATTTTCATATTTACACATTGTTCTTTTTGCGTTATGTTTGCAGGCATAGTATAAACAAATATAAGAATGTTACGAGTAACAGGCCTCGAACAAATCAGATGTAATGTTATCATAAGACTAGAGTTTTAGAGAAGCCATATATTCTTATTATATAGGAATAATGTACGTCACCCGTTTTCATCCTCAATAAAGATCTAGCCATCTTGTATTTGTAAGAACACAAGACGTCGATCGAGTCGACCCGTATTTGTATTTTCTCTTCCCTGATAAGCGATATAAAACATAATTTCCATTGCAAATGGCTTCCATCCAACAAATCTCCGCAATATATTGACAAATGAAATAATTAAAATCCTTTACTTTTATAAGATATGGTTAAAATACACAGTTGAATTTTTTTAGCGAGACCTTCCAAACAATTTTTCATTCGCGTAATTAACCGAAGAAAGAGTTTCGTAAATATGTCAACCGCATTACGTCAACTTTCTTGTAATTCGACTGGGACTACATACGAGGAATAAATTATAATTGGGGCTCCATACGGGGAATTTATGACTTAGTCAGCATAAGTAATGTGACTTCTTTCAGAAAACTCATTTAAAGCATAAAAGAAATAGGATAATAGTTTGTTTAGTGTATTTTCGAAATTTCTTTCATCTCGTGAAAACCAAAGGGTTATATTTTTACGAGATGGAGGCTACGCCACTCTTGAAAATGTCACCTTTGCTTTTCACTCGATGAAAGAAATTTCGATAATAAACTGAAACAAACAATTATCCTCTATATATAAATATTCAACAATTTTTACTGATACAGTCAAGTAACCCTTAGCGGATCATAACCAATAGCGGATCACTTTAATGTTCAAGAAATGCTAACTAATTTATTAGACAAAATTGTTGTGTATAAATTGGCAGGTAAGTACTTTATGGTATTATTTAAATACACAATAAAAATGTTGCTTGTCGGACTTCAAATTCATCCGTTTCATCTGAACGCCTGATGCAGGAGTTAACGTGACCCAGTTATTTCTACCTTGTTTTGAAGAGAACATGTGTTTTTTCGCGGCAACAGCTAGCGATCTTAATTATGTTAGTTATTTATTTTGACATTTTATGAAAGACAATAAATACACCTATTGAAATGTAACCAATCATTCTCATTTTTCTTTGCATGTTTACACTTAAGTGATAATAGAATAGTTAGGTAAGTTACCATTAGCGGATCGCCATTTTGTTTCCATGAATGAGTCGGAGGGGTTTTCTCAATATTTTATTTTCGACAATTTTGCCATTCCAAAAGATGCTAGTGATTAAATCGGAAATCTATCAATACAAATCTGCAGTTAGATAAAATATAACTTGTACAATAACAGCAGAAGTTTTGACAGCTAAAATGTTGCTTGAGATGATCCCCCTGATATCAGAAAGTCATGTGATCCCCTATTGCTACAATTGATCCGTTAATGCATCAATAACTTGGAACTGGTAAACAACGGTCTGTACAGCTGTTTCTGCACTAAAATTGAAAAAGTGTGTGTCAATTTAAAGAAAAATGATTTTACTTGTGGACTTTATACAAAAAAGTTCTGAAACATTGACCGTTTCTTTTACGCACTATGTTGTTTTGTTACTGATCCGATAAGGGTAACTTTTATAATTACACAATGCATGACGTACGTAATTATCTTTTTAATTCATGCTAGTGTAACGGGAGCGGTTTCTTTAAGCCACCGTACATATACCTGCCTCTACCTTTTCTTATGACTCTTCTAGTTACTACATGTATGCCTGCCTTTTTTACTTGTGGTATGCATGGTTCATGTGATTATTGTGATTCTTGTGTATACACAAGGTATTCTGTACTATATAAGGCCTGTCTCTTTCTGTTCTCAGCCCAGTTGTGACTAGCTCCAAAGGTAGCGTTTACCTACTAGCTTACCACTCTGAGCAATCTCTCTCTCTATTTCTGATTTCCCCTTTATTTTGTTCTATATTATTATTTAGTTGTATGTGTCGTTATTGTGTACATTTGTACTGTTTTGGCTATGAGTAAAAGCCAACACTTATTAAAAGTATAAACTAGCATTCTTTCTCTGTTGTTGTGTTGTATCCTAAATCGAACCTGCCGTGGCCGGTTACACTAGATAAAGATACCAACACAAAGTATGCACAGACCTTTTACAAAAATAAGGTTGGACTGGTGGTACTGAAGTGTCACTCACCCGTAGCTAACACTATAACCTGCATTATATTATCATTTGCTTGGTCTTAAAGAGTCTTGTCTGTCTCAGTCATCAGTCTAAGTAACACACGTCTGTACTGCTTAGCTGCCTTGGTCCAAGTGGGCCATGTAAAAGTCACATGGTTGGCTGGTTCCTCTAAACTGGGAACCAGAGTTTTCTGGACATAAACAACTGACCAAAAGGAATGGTCTAAAACACAAAGGACAAAGTAGACTTTCACTACACTCCCCCCGGTTTTATCATTAGACCCAACCCGGGAGAATGCCTCTCAGCCCTACATTGCAGCATCACCAAACCAGGTTGTTGTACCATTTCGATGACTTGTGTTGTACCATGCCCTCTTAGCAGTTGCACCATTTTTGCTGCATAGCATCCATGTCTTCGTGAAAATGCTATGAAGCACACCAATGACTTCCTAAAAAAACCCAAGCCCATGTTTTAAGCCAGATAATTTGTATCTTACTCGCATCATGGTTCTTGGTCTATTTAATTTACCATACGGGTTGATTATCTGGCATATCAAGCGAAATGGTCAGTTTGTAACCGGCTAGTCATTTTTGTACTTAATATGCCCTCTTTTCTGTAGGCTATACCGTCATCTCTGTACTTCTGTGTCAGAAGGTCTATATTGGTCGCCCCGGATGTTCAGTTTCCTTCTTATTGGATTTGTGATGTAAAGTACATTCTCAGTCAATACTTCGCCAGATCTCGACTTCGACATGAGTTTCTTTCAAACACCATTCCGGGCCCTGGAACAATGTTGCGCCTCATGTCTAACAATCTGACGGTTACAGCATTCTTGAAATACTAAAACAAACATCCAAAGCAGACTCAATCTGTTTATCTGGCACACACTCAACGATCTTGTAGATGACAGTACTGCCTCTTCGATGCAATCAACCCCATTCATGATTCTAAACTCCTTTTTGTGTGACGGTTGATCTGTTTTGAAACAATTACCAGTCTCCCATCCATAAGGCGAGATTCCCGCATGAGCCAGTGTCATATCCTACCCCACTGACCCCAGGTGGAATCCCTAAGATGGCCTCCGGATATTGTTTCAACTTAAACCACTCCTCTCCTTGGGCTAATCCCTCAGATTTCTTTCCTGTCAGTTAACAAGTGGGTAATAGTCATAGTCAACCCGTATTAACACGGGGACCCATGACCACCAATCCACAAGTTAATGGTAGATGCGTTGTATCATCACTGTAAAATCTCTCGGAATTCTTTCTCGTCAGTTAACAAGTGGTTAATAGTCATAGTCATCCCGTCATATTAACACGGGTCCCCATGACCACCAATCCACAAGTTCACGGTAGATACGTTGAGCCCTTGTCACACTGCACTTGGAAAATGAAGACTGAAACAGTTGGCATTGTTCATTTCAACTTCTTTTGATTACTCTCATTATTTCATTTGCCTTGGCAATATCCAGTGCATCCGCAGCTGTAATATCCATGCAAGCGTCATGATACTATTCGGCACAGTAATCGCATTGTATCATGACACGTCCTTGTCATGGGCTTCTTACAGTGGCACTGAATTACCTTAGCTATTAAGGATATCTCTTAAACCTAAAATAATGACAGCAACTATGTTTGTCAGGACAGTTCAATAGAATGGAAATAGTTGTGTCTCTTTTACTTAACCCCTACCCCCCTCTTTCTCTTTTTGAGCTTGCATTAGGCCTTAATTTGTGAAAACAAAAATACCCTCAGTCTCGTGCATTTAAACGGCCTGGGCATTCTTAAACACTGCCTATTGATGCCCATTGCAATAACACAGGCGTTGTTTGTAATACGCTCGCTATGTACACATGCAAACCAAGCACTGTTACGGATGAATAACACATTTTCGGTGGCTAAAATACAATTCCAAACAAGTTTCCAAAATCATAATAATAAATAAATGCTAAAAGCTGCCTGACTATTGGTTACAGGGACCAATTAACTTTGAAAAGCTCCATTGCAATTATTATCCATTAAATTAGCCACCAGGGTTTAATGCAGAACTTCTTTTTCCATGCTGTTTTCAAAATGGTCACCCCTCTCTCCTTCCCCAATTTTTTTGGAAAACAACAAAATGGAACAAACTTACATGGGTTCTGCTTCACTTCTGACACCATTGAAGTGTCACTCACCCGTAGCTAACACTATAACCTGCATTATATTATCATGTGCTTGGTCTTAAAGAGTCTTGTCTGTCTCAGTCATCAGTCTAAGTCAACACACGTCTGTACTGCTTAGCTGCCTTGGTCCAAGTGGGCCATGTAAAAGTCACATGGTTGGCTGGTTCCTCTAAACTGGGAACCAGAGTTTTCTGGACATAAACAACTGACCAAAAGGAATGGTCTAAAACACAAAGGACAAAGTAGACTTTCACTACAGTACCTGTTGCAGAAATTCAGAAAGAAACTGCGCAGTCGAGGAAACAACAAACAGTTTAGTCTCGAAATGTTAAAAAGTGAACACATATGCAGTCGGCCACCATGGGTAATTTGAAAAGAAACAGTTTGGTTGTGAACATAGTTTGCACACCTACTACAAGACATTGGTTTAACGTTTTCTAACGATACCTACTTATTTTCAAACTTTTCGTTATTACAGCTTTAATAACATCATAGAGCGGGAATATGTTTTCACGCTTTATTTCGAGCAGAGCACCATTTTCTGTAGGTTGATAAAAGCCGGGACCTTCACCGGTAACATCCAGGGCCTGCGGAATCATCAAATTGGTAGCTATATTGCTTTTGAATACATTTATCTGGTCTTAATTGAAGACATGCAAAAAATCACATGCAATATCTTGAAATTTGCAGTAAAGTTTTAGTTTCACACATAATTAAGCTAGAAAACATCATTGGAAAAAGAGAAGCTACTCTTTTTCCACAATGTTTTAAAAGAAGCAGATATCTAAAATAAGGATTCTGGATATTTCGGCTAACTACCAGTTCGTTTAACTGATAATATAGAATAAGTTGGGTAGAGATTTCGTCTAACTTATCGAATATAAAGGTGTTATAGTAAGGTGTTCATTGACCGATTATAGTGAAAGACAACACAAAAATTCAATTAGTTTCTAAAAAAAATATGATTTTAATTTGTAATTTGAATTGTATTTGTTAATCTTTTATTTTAATATTAACAGTAAATGTACATTACATCCCTTGGAGATTGTGTCCCCTCCTCTCAATGTTTTCATTCCTACAATCATAACCGTGGCGTATTCACATTTTCATTTCCTATCAACTTGTTTCTTATTATTATTTACATATATTTAACAGAACATACCAACATTGTATAGAACAGGACAGAACAGAAAGTTTATTTTAAATACATATATAAAATAACATGGTACACATGGGTTTTTTCAAGTTTCGTACAGACTGTCACTACATCTGGATGTTACAAATCCTATTCTATTCTGTTCTTTAACAACAAATTATTAGTCGCCGGGCAGGAGCCGGGGACCTTTTTTAAAAAAAAAAAAAAATTCAGAATTCACTTGGGAGGACAAGTTGTTATTAGGATAAATTAAATGTAAATGCCTCGAAAACAATAAGGTTGCAATTGTTTAAATACAGTAAGTTATGGTACATTTGAAATGAAATTCGTGCTCCAATGTTTAGAGTTTGTGATTCATTAACCTCGTATTTTATGTTATTACATGCTCTTTGCGAGTATTCACTCGTCCCTGATTAGACATGCAGCAAACGTTAATGTTGAAGTACCATTACAAAATGATCAGCATTAAATAACGCCATTTTGTCTTTTGAGTAGTAAACTCCTCGTTACTGAAAGTTCTTTTCAAGTTCAAAGAAACGTGTAGAGTTCAGAAAATGTAAATATTTATTTAAAAATAGTTCACTGTATGGACTGGTTCTACTCTATAACTACATTTATATTAATGATTGTCACGAATTTGTGTGTGGTAAGATATACATTATTTTAGTCTTTTTCTGCGACATTGATGCCATGCAACAACTTTCTCTTTTGATGTTACTTTAATATTGACCTAAATTCCTTTATTTGATCATGTGTACATTTATACTTATGATTGTCACGAATGTATGTGTGGTAAAATATACATTAATTCAGTATTTTCCTGAACTATTGATGACTGGCATCAACTTTTTCAATTGATGTTACTTTTAATATTGACCTTTATTTGATCATGAAAGGAATGGTCATTAATATGTTAATAGGCAAAGCCTAGATCGTGTTTAAGCAAAAACAATTAATTCAGCAGTGTCAGTCCCCAAGCAAGAAACAGATTAATAGGCAAATTGAAGAAAGTTAGGAGTTCCTAAACCACTGTATCAATTTCAAGCAAACTTCACAAGAGTATTTATTTGGTGGTCTTCTTTCAAAATTATTCAAATAGTTAAATTCTATGGAGTATGTTGGTTACAATGGCATCAGAAGGGTAGGAAAATTACCAAACTTTAAAACTCTACTCCTCTAAATCCGGTTGTCTGGTTCCAGGGAAAAAAATGAAAATGTTCCATAGGTCGACCCTCCACAAAAACTGTACATGCCATATTAATTGATTGAACAACATTGGGGCCGAACGGCTTCAGAAAAGGGACAAACTGACATTCGTATGAAAGAGCTTGTCTGATTTCAAGACAACTTAACAAAAATGCTCCTTCAGTGACTATCTATATACCTTTCAAACCACTCGTTCGTGGAAAAGGATTTATATTCTACACAGAACTTTTGTTGCTGTTGCATCAGAAATAGGGGATATGCCCAAACTTTAAATTTCTTCTCCTCTGAATCCGCGTGTCTGATTCAAAGATACATGTGGTAAAACTGTTCCTTGGGTAACCCGCTACAACACTTGATCAAGCCATATTGACATGGCGGCAAGACGGGATGAGAAAAGGGGGAACATGACAAACCTTAAAATGCTATTCTTACAATGCTTTCATTATTTTGTATGTATATAGCAATGCTACAATGACTTTCAATAGCATAACTGTTTGTTAACAATAACTGATAAACAACTGGAAGTGTGGTTAACCTAGCTTGGCTTTGGATGTTTTTGGAGATGTTGCATCATTGAAGAACATTATCAACTTTGTGGAAAATAGAAATAATCTACAATTTATGATTTTGTTAACTTGGCTTCGATGTTAAAATTAGTCCGATCCATAAATAAACATGGCAACCCGGGCGGGCGCAATTTGCTTTAATATTTCTATCAGGGACGTAGATAAGACGTTGAAATTGTATACTAAAATATCACCTGTCCCAACATTTATAGCAAGTAAAACTCCAAAACTATTGAAGATATGACAATAACAAAGATATTTTCTGGAAGTTTTTATATTCTTCTATTGCACAAGATGAAAAAAGTTGAATACATTAAACGTTTCATTTATCGTTTATCCTTATGAATAATGTAGGTCTATTAATTTTTGGAACAAAATTATTAAAATTAAAAAAAATGCGTCTTTTAAACCAGTCATTCTTCAAAGCACATGTATGAGGTTGTTTGTTTTTTTTTAAATTTGTGCCGCCTGGAAATTATTTCAAGTTGGGAAATTAGGCTATTTTTGCGAATATATCACACAATTATCTTAGACAGATTTTCACAATGTTACATATATCCCAATTATAAACGTTTTAATCAATCAAACAAACAAATATAAATAATCGCCTTTCAAAATATGATTCGGCTCAGTCGAATTGCAGTGTTGACAAATGGTGTCAGAGAAAAAAGTTGGGACAGTTGAAACACTTTTACAGATAGTCTTAAATGGAACACGATCAGGTATGTAATGTTGACGGTTTATTTATAACGCTAAAATGTGTTTTTTTAAGTGGAATAGAAAGTTATCATTGTCACGGTCACGTTGACCTGTTAGATTTCAAACTGACACACATATCATAATATGCAAGTTTGTATCTCAAACGGGTAAAAGACGCGTACACCTGTAGCAGTGTAGGTGTTCACAAGACAGGTCGTGATGTTAACCCTTTCCCACATACAACAAATCTGCAGCAGACAACTTTGATAAATATGCAAAAACACCGAAAATCTCTAAAATTGTAGGTATTATTACTGAAAGCAGTTAAAACATTGTGACAAAAGAAGAAATTGCTCAAAACTTTTGTCACAATGTTTTCAAACGTTGCCTGGTGGAGAGGCGTCAGAAAGCGTCTATATGTGGGAAAGTCGCAGTATATTGACAGACTAAGCACAGCTTTAGATTAGGTGCTTATCTAATGCTTTAAAAAGCTTATCTGATTATTAATATATGAAGTTGTAGAAACCAATTGCTCTTATCGACTCGAGCATAAGTATTAAACAAAAAAGCATCTTTAGGCCCATTTGTTCATCCGAGGCCGAGCTGACTCGGTCGTTGAGTGTCAGTGGGTTACAGGACGAGTCAATCGCAATAAAATCAGACCAAAATATTTTCTATGTACATATATTTAAGTTTTATATATGAGTGTGCAAGTTTAGATATGGTTTTAATGAGAGTGAGGCCGAGTTGACCTGTTACCATTTGGGTGTATTTGACGTAATTTGACCTGGAAAAGATTAGTATTTGTCTTCAGATGTGGCCTGTGGGTACTAAACAGTATTTGTCTCCTCTAATTATTTTTAGAACTCAAAACATAGGGTAAGGCTGAGTAATTTGAAAGATATTCTTTGGAAAGGACAACGATGAGCAATTTCTACTTTTGCCACAATGTTTGTCACAAAGTGTTTCAAAAGTCGTCTGTATGAGGGAAAGTGTTAATGCATCTGAAAATGTGTAAATAGGGTTACCATTTGCTAATTGGGTTATTCCATAAAGTTATAACTTATAACTACTTTGAGCTGATAAAAATGGGTTTGTTAAATAATACTACATTTTATTAGCTCAGTTACAACAACATAGTGTTTAACTACAATTATACTCCAGTCTACCATTCATGATTCACTCCCATAGTCCCATTTAGAAGCAATTGATTGCAAATAAAAAAAAATCAAATATTTTAATAGTTAACTATTAAACCAGGATTATAGAATATTTAATACAACAATCAAGCAAAAAATCAAATAACTTGAACTAAATGTTTAAAAAGTTACTGATAATAGTCAGCGGGATACAAAAGTCAATGGACAGTAACTGTTGATGAATTTCAGTTTATTTGAGACTTTTCTTATGTTTTTGATGATAATCGCTATCAGTGGATTCTGTCATTGAATGATGATTGAAGCATTGATTTTATTTTTCATGCCTGTCCTTTAATTTCGAGTTTTGTGCATACTCGTCAACAAACTAAAAATAATTACTTAACGCTTACGGGGAGACCCGGTGCACCACTTACTGGTGGGATTTACGGAAAAAAAAAAGAAGAATGTGCCAGAAAGCTGGTGCTTTAGGGTCTTTGGTATCATTTGAAATCGTAAATTCAATTCTTGCAAGAGGTTGTTTGGTACCAGAAAACGAGATTGCTTTCATTTTATCCTAGCTCTCTCTCAAGGCTTCTGGGTTTTTTAACATTTCTTTTATTTCAGATTTACCATCCCCCACACAACAAATCTGCAGCACACAACTTACAAAACGTTAAGAGATTACTATGGAAAATCTATAGATAAAATTAAATAAATAGTTGGAATAATGTGGTAAAAGGAGAAATTTCTCTTTGTGAGATATATTTCTTGCTCACCTAAGCACGAAGTGCGAGGTGAGCTTTTGTGATCACTCCATCCGTCGTCCTGCGTCTTTATCAGTCCGTCTGTTAACAATTTCCTACAAATGACTTCTCCTACTAAACCAATGGACTGATTTCAAAATAACTTCACAGGAATGTTCCTTAGGTGGACCTCTTTTAAAGTTGTTCAAAGAATTTAATTCCAAGTAGAACTTTGGTTGCTGCGGCATCAGAAAAGGGTAAAATTGCCAAAACTTTAAAAATCTTCTTGTCCAAAAGTACTGGTCCGTTTTGAAAATTAATTTCCACAAATGTTCCTTGTGTGACCCTCTGCCAAGGTTGTTCAATTTATTCTGATCCGTTGAAAACATGTCCACCAGGGGGGTTGCTTGTTTTCCTTATATGTATAGATTGAAAACTTTGAAAACTATTGAAGTTCTATTAAATCAGGTGAGCGATATAGGGCCATCATGGCCCTCTTGTGCCTTTTGCCACTATGTTTTCAAAGATTTTCTTCTGCAAATGTGTCAAAATGTGTAAATTTGCAAGTGGGAAAGGTGTCAGTGCATTGTTTCCTTTTCTTATAGCACAAAGATAATCTTCATAGATGTTTTTTTTTGTCAAATGTTTTCAATGTGAGAAGGAATAACTCAATCTGGGTGTCAAAACCTTTCCCAAATATAGACACATTTTTATGCATCTGCAGCACATTGTAATGAGCAATATTTTGCCTCCATATTATACTTTCATTTATAAATTGAGATTTACAATAACTTTGCCAAGGTCATCTGCTTTAGATTTGTTGTGTTAGGGAACAGGTTTATGCTACCTCTGATGAAAACAGTAAAAATGCTAAAAAGCTAATAACAACCAATATTATTATTCTGTTGATTTAGCCTTCATACTTATACAAAAGATTAACCCTTTCCCTCATACGACAATTCTTCAGCAGACGACTTTGAACATATTTTGTCAAAACATAGAAAATCTCCATAATTGAATGGATAACCTATGACTAAAAGTGAAAAACATTGTGGCAAAAGGAGAAATTGCACGTTTTGTGCAATTTCTTCTTTTGTCACTATGTTTTCAAAAAGCTGTCTGCTGCAGAGGCGTCAGAAAGCGTTTATATGAGGGAAAGGGTTAATGATGTCATTGTAGCAGAAGACTTTCAGACAAGACAAGAATTGTCATAAAAGGAATAATGTCTCCTCTTTTTTAAACAACATTTTCAAGTCTATTATGAATATACAGTACTTCCATAACTTTTGATAGATTTTGCTTTCTATTTCTCGTACATTTTCAAAGCAGTCAACTCCATCATAAATTTAATACAAAGTAAAAGGTTAACCCTTATCCTTTACCAGACGCATGTGCATTAGAGTTAGGTCTTTCGAAAACATTGTGGTAAAAGAAGGAATTGCTCTTAATGGGTATATTCACTTTTGCCATCCTGTTTCCATCTCTTATTAGATAATAGATTTTCCAAATTTTTGCCCAGATGGTTTTTTTTTAAGTTGTCTGCAACAGACTTGTTGTATGTGGTAAAGGGTTCCTTACTCTTTTTTTCCTGTTTTATTCAAATATTTGAACATTTTAAATATTGAAGTTTGTATATTATAGCCACAAGCAGTAGATCAAAGACAGTGTTGTCCTTCGAAGACTCTGTAAATCTGATATTATTTTTTAGGGCTGCTTTAAAAACTATAAAGTATATTTTAGATACATAGTTAAATTTTTTGTCAAAATGAGCAATTTCTTCTTATTGCCACAATATTTTCAACTCTATAAATAATAAAATCATCAGTAATAGAAATATTCCCCATTTATGTTGAGATGATTTCAAATTTGTTGTATGTTGGAAAGGGTTAAATTGCTTCCCCTGCCTTTAATAAGGCTTCTGAGTGTCTATTACATTATTACAATTGTTCACTTTCCCTCATACAACAAACCTGCAGCAGACTACTTTGAAAACTTTAACCCTTTCCCTCATATAGACGCTTTCTGACGCCTCTGAAGCAGACGGCTTTTTGAAAAAATAGTGACAAAAGAAGAAATTGCACAAAACGTGCAATTTCTCCTTTTGCCACAATGTTTTCCACTTTCTGTCAGAGGTTATCCATTCAATTATAGAGATTTTCTATTTTTTAACAAAATATGTCAAAGTCGTCTTGCTGCAGAATTGCCGTATGAGGGAAAACTTTAAAGCAAAATATGGGTAATCTCTATAAATCAAAGTATATTTATTTATAAGAGTTGAAAACATTGTGGCTTAGAAAGGAAAAATTGTTCATGATGAGCATTTTCTCTAATTACCACAATGTTTTCAAAGATTGTCAGCTACAGATGCGTAAAAATGCTTCTGCAGGTTGGAAATGGTTTAATTTTGTCTGTTATGGAGTAAAGGGTGAATTGAAATTTGTCATAAAAAGAAAGAAAAACGATTAATGAGATAGCCGAACAAATTCAGCTGTACATGATCAGGTCTGTATTTTCATCCTTTATCCTGTCATTGCATACTTAGTTAAATGGTTTTGTATTTTCATAAAATATTACAAATAATCCACTGGAAATTTTTAAATGGAAGCAGGGACAATATAGTGTCCCTGGTAGAAGTTACAGATGTAATAAATTTTTACCTAAGATTTAAACCTTTCCCACTTGCAGGTTCATTTGATGCATCTGCAGCAGACTACTTTTGAAAACATTGTGGCATTAAAGGTGGAATTGGTCATATATTATATTATACATATGCATATAGGATTTGACATGAGTTGTTATTTCATATAAAGTTTTATTAAACAAATTTCTTAGACGAGTTAAATAAAACTTTATGAAATGACAACGAATGTCAGATTCTATTGATCACATGACGAAACACAAAAAGAAAGTTGGGTTTTCGCGGTCAGAAAAAAGTCCCAACATGACTGTAATACGGTACTTAATCAACTAATCACAAAAATATTTTTATGAGATTGTGGTCCCTTTACCTCGTCCATCTATCGTGACGTTTGTGTTTACACGTTCTCAGCCAATTTGTAAACATTCGCGGATGAATACAAAAATAGTGATTCGGTCATGTTATATTACACATGTTACATATAAATAAATATGTAATGGGTATATTAGATCGGATACAAGCATTAAAATTGTCATGTGATAAATGATATTATCATAGTTTTACCTAGATGTTTTCAAAGACGTCTGCTGTAGATGTGTTGTAATTGGGAAAGGATTAACAATTTAGGCACATTTGTAAGACCTGTCATGGCCAGCAATGTTCCGTTCATTTTGTCAAAACTGTTTGATCCTTGCCAAATTCTAGTTAGTATGTTTTCCACTTTTACTCTTTGGTTATACATTCAATTATATTTGAGATTCTCCCTTTTTTGACAAAATATGTTTAAATTTGTCTGCTGCAGATATGTCATATGTCAAGGGTTAAATTCTAGGTCACGGTCACTAACAATAGTCATTTCAACCTTTTCAAATTCTGTGACTTGGTGGTCTATTGGTTAACATGCTGGACTGTCAATCAAGACGTCCGGTGTTCAAATTTCTGAGGTGCATATCAGTGTTGCCTACTCTTTCATATATCTAACTCTATTCTTGTAATTGTCTGCACCTGTCAGATGCTTGACCATGCTATAATTTACACTATCAAAGTCTTTTATTGATCCTATAGAAGATTAAATCCTCTGTAAATAAAAGCCTCTGTAACTATATTTACAATAGATTTTCTTTGCATCTGCAGCAGACATCTTATGAAAAACATTGTTTGGATTGAAGAAGCTGGAAGTATCAATGTTTGCAAAAGACTTGTGTTACAAGGGAATTAAACTCTTTGCAATTGGAACTGCTATTTTTTAAGGGGAAAAAGAAAGGTAAACAATCGAGGGGAATGATGTTTTCAGACAAGATCAAAGGATCTTACAATCAATATAAAATTGGTGATGCAATTGAGGAAGCTGATAGTTTGCTACCAATGTCCAAGGATTGCAGACTGCAGCTTAAGGTTTACGAATACGAAACTCGGATCTTTGAGCATTCAGGTATTTTTGTAACTTTGTAAGCAATAGATCAGGGTTTGAACTGTGGATTGATTAGAACAAAGACATAAAATAGTAATGGCTTTTCCTCCTACATGTTTAGAATTGCATAGATATTATCGCAACTGATATATCACTTTCAGGATAAATACGTAGTACTGGTAGAACAAAAAGGAAATGTGTGATAAAGCTCAAATACTATTAAAAATTACTTAACCTTTTCCGACATACAACAAATCTGCAGCCGACAACTTCTCAAAAATATGAAAAACCTCTGTTAATGAAAGAATAATAATTGAAAAGAGTTGAAAATATTGTGGCAAAAGGAGAAAATGCTCATTATGAGCAATGTCTTCTTTTTCTCACAATGTTTCCAAAAGTGGTCTGCTGCAGAGTGATCAAAATGCGTCTGCATGAGGTAGAGGATTAAAACATCATTCAAACAACGGACCGTTTGCATGGTAGTATGGTTATTGTAGTCAGCTTTGAAATCATTGCAAGGAAGAAGGATTAATATTTTATAAAATTACAAATAGGTTTTTTATAAAGAGTTGAAAACTAAGTTGGGAAAGATAAAATGATGCTAGTTTTTTGCCTGTAAACACTAGTTTGGTGACTATTGGAAAGGGATTGTACAATTTGGAGAGAAGGCTTAAATCATTTGGCATAGTTTTCATAGTAAGCAGAAGACAGCTTTTTGAAAACATGGCAACACAAGAAGAAATTGCTCAAAACAAGCAATTTCTCCTTTTGTCACCATGTTTTCAACTGTATTCAGTTATTGTACTTTCATTTAAAGAGTTTTTCCAATTACTTTTGGGTATGTTTTCAAAGTCATCTGCTGCATATTTTTTGTATGTGGGAAAGGGTTAATCCATTCCCACATGCAATAAGTCTGCAGCATACAACTTTGCATATATCTGGGGGAAAATGTGACAAATCAAATGAAAGTATAATTATTGAATAAAAAATTGAAAGCATTGCCAATTTGAGTAATTTCTCATCATGATTTCTAAATTTAATTTTTAAATGTCGTCTGCTACATCAAAATATTAGCAGCTAATGTAGATCCAGATCACCAAACAGATGGTAGTTCGTTCAGGAAACATAGATGTCCAGGAAAATTCCTGTTATACTTGTCACTAAATACAGTATGGTAGGTTTTCCAAGAGCACTGATCAATGTTTGTACATTTAAGACATGCAGAGACTAGACAAAAGTCATCAAGAAAAGTTTTGTCAAACCAGCCAGAACAAGTCATCACATCCAGCATCCAATCAACAACAGAACATGTTGTATGTTCGTAAAAAGAGAGCAACCAGATATGTGGAATCAACTAAACCCCAGTGCCTTGATCAGACTGTTCCAGACATGTCTATCAATACTTGTTCCGTGTTCAACCAGGTTAATGAACGTGATATGGTCAAGGTGTTTGTTCCATATTGTCAAGTTACAGAATCATTGGAAAGTGTAGGACAAGCAGAAAAACACTCGAAATCGCAAGTGACAGAACAAAGGAAAAGTGTAAAACAACTGAAACACAAGAAAACCAAACAGTGTAAAGAAAAAAGGTCAATAAAGAAACAGCAGACATCAAGTCATAATTGCCTACCTGACTGCGTTGAGGACAGTAATGCAGCAATTAACTCTGTGAATATACAATCTGCAGGTACAGCACTATTTGTGACACTTGTTATGAGAACTTAGATGGGATGGCAATAGGTGGTGTCAACAAAAGTCATAAGTTCCCTAAAAAAAGTCCTTACCTTTGCAAAACTTGGGGATCAGGTTTTAACAAAGTTTGATTTCCTGTGACCAGATTTGTTGACCAGGTTTTCATTTCAGTGGTAACCTGGTCATTAGAATGGCAAAATTGTTATTCTGGTGGGTGGATATGTAATCAGGCATCATGCTTTCATTTCTGCTTAGTAACTCATTAGACTTAACTACTTTCCACATACAGATGATTTCTGAAATCTCTGCAGCAGACGATTTCTTTTTAACATTGTGGCAAATGGAGAATTTTTTAAAATAATTAAACTTTCATATAAAAAAAGTTTTTCTGGTCAAGGTCACTGATTCTTAAAATAGATCATTAATGTTTAGATTACTGGTGAACAGTAGTCTTGGTTTCATGGCTTTTCCCCTTTTCTTGTTTCTTTTCTTATAGAAGATTTCTTGTACTGCTCAGAAGACATCAACAGTATAATGGAACACAGAGACCCATGATGGGAATGAGAATCCTATAGATACTGGTAATAACCCATTAGTTTAGGTTCTACCCTTTCCCACATACATCAAATCTGCAGCAGAAGACATTGAAAAAAATGGTTAAAAATATGGAAAGAACAATTATTGAATAAAGTTGAAGACATTATCGCAACAGTAGAAATTTCTTCTCTTGTCACAATGTTTTCAAAATTCGTCTGCTGTAGATGTGACAAAATACATTTCTAGGTGGTAAAGGATTTTATTTATTGACAAGCTTAGCTGATATAAACTGTCTATTTGTAATTACTTCTTGGTGGCTCAGTGTGAAATTGTTTTAACTGATTCTAAAATAAACGCATTTATACAAACGTTTCACAATGACACAATTATTCTCTCATATCAGTCATCTACATTGAAAATATCTCTGGATGAAGAGTGTTATATCCATAAAGGAGGCAGTATTCTTTATATTGAGAATAAAGAACATTGGAGGAAAAGGAAGAATTTCTTGTCAAGCCAGGTTGATTGTTCAATAAATCGGAAGCAGACGACATCATCTTGTCAAAAATAGGAAAAAATCCCTATAAACGAAAGTATAATAATTTAAATAGAGTTTAAACATTGTGGCAAAATGGGAAATTACTCATAATTAGCAATTTATCCCTTTGTCAAAATGTTTTGAACAGTCGTCTGAAAAGGTTGAAACACAATACATGTACAAGGAAATGTATGAACATAATCACACTAATTATTTCACAGATCCCTTATTCATAAGAGATGACTTTGACTCAATGATGAAAGCAATTGAAGAAGATATCAAATGTTCAAGCCAACTGGAGCAAGGTACCGTTGAGGATAATTTTACACATTAACTTTTAACAATTGCCCACATCAGACAAACATGTTATAGATAAGTTTTAAGACCATCAAGGCAAAACTATGTAAAATCTCTCCGAAGGGGAGTATTTTTTTTTAAAAAAGATATGAAAACAATGTGGCAAAAGGAGGAATTGCTCATTATGAGTAATATCTCCTTTTACAATAAGGTATTAAAGATTCGTCTACTACAGATGTTTCTCTATGTGGGGAGGGTTAACTGTTGCCTTTTAGTTATTGCTTCTTTTACCAAAGATTGAGCATTAATAACTCTTTGTTTGTTGATTCAAACAATGCGCATGCAGTTGATTCAGAATTCAAATCATGTCTCCAACATTTGTCAAGTCATTTGCGGTATTTCATCTTCATCGTCTTGCAGCAATAATGTGGCTATTAAATGAGGGGTTGCAAGTTCAAATCCTGACTTGCCCATTTATTCTTTCCAACGACTGATGAAAGTAGTTGTGACAAGCATAATTTGTCTTCCTTCAACACACTAGTGCCTTTGAAGAATGTTGTGTGAAGAACTGGTTCAGGCGAGTCAGGCAATGCATGCTTAGGTGAAGTGGTCTTTATGATTGACTAAATACAGGCATGCCTAAATATTATGATAGCCGTCATAAGTTGTATCTGTAAGGGAAGTATGACACCTCAGTTTTGTGTCTCCTGCCTTGGAATCACTTATCTGTCTGTCTGTCCATCTTTTACTGGCATTTTACCCCATTTACCACAGTATGGAGGCTACATCATCGCAACAGAACACTGATTAGTCCCCTATCGGTCGGAGACCGTTTGGGGACTATATGTTTGCTCACGTCTGTCAGACTGTCAGAAATTTCTTGTCCGGGCTGTATCTTCCAATTGCATAAATGGATTTTGATATTGCTTCACACAATTATTCTCCATAACAAGATGATGTGCCATGAACTTCACCCAACCACCTACTCCCAAGGTCAAGGTCATTGTTTTAGCTCAAACATTTTCCATCCGAAATTCGTTGGGCTGTATCTTCAACATGCTTGGATGGATTTTGATATTACTTCATACGACTATTCTCCATAAAATGATGTGTCATGAACAACAACCAGCCACCTACTCTCAAGGTCAAGGTCACAATCTAGGCTCAACCATTTTCAGGCTTTACTGACGTGTAAGGGCTGTATCTTCAAAATGCTTGAATGGATTTTGATAAAACTTAACCTCTAACTTAACACAATTATTCTTAATGACAAGATGATGTGTCATGCACAATAACCAGCTATTTACTCCTAAGGTCAAGGTCAGACTTGAATACTTTTTTCCGCAATTTCATCTCTAGAACTTCACACATTTAATCAAGACCAAGGGGCATAACTCTAAAGTGAGTTTTGACAGAATAATGTGCCTTTTTCAACTTATAAATCTTTTGTCTGGTAGGGGACTTTTGTATTGCTTGCAATACTCTATTAACTTGTTCATATGTCCTGCCCATGGGCATTTACATCACAATCACCCTAAGGGAGAATTGATCTGTCTATCACACTTAAACTTAATTGAAAACACCCTAATAAATGAAGATCATATTTTGCAAATCAGAAATAATAATTTGATTTCCTTAATTGTCTGGCGGTGAATAGTAAATCTTACTTTACAGAATTGTTGGATACAGGTATCAATCAAGACTTCCACAACGAGTTAACTAATTATTCGGATGGTATGGAGTACCTCACATATTTCTCACCACCTTTGTTAGATAAAGGAAATGAAGGTATTGTACTCATTAGCTTACCTGATAAAGAAATGCTCTAGGTGAGTTATTGTGATCACCTTTTGTCTGTCGTGCATCAAAATATCCTCTGTAACCAGTGGGTCAATTTGGATGTAACTTCACAAAAAGCATCCTCTTAATGTCTTCACCAAATGAAGTTGTTCAATGCAGAATTCTGTTTCCATTGCAACCAAAAGAAAAACACTTAAACAAAAATTCAATTTTCAAATTACGTTGTAGGAATGTGTTCCTTCTGTGACCCTCTTCCAGATTCCTTCCAGATTCCTTCAAGCAATGTTGATTGGTCGAAAAACATGGCCACCAGGGGGCAGGGCTGTTTTGCCTTATGTGGCTACAGTGAAAACTTTAAAAAGAGAATTCTCCAAAAATATGTGGTTTATTTCCGAATAATATTGTAGAAACGTTCTTTTGGTGACCCTTATCAGATTCCTTTAACCCTTTCCCCCATATAGACGCATTCTGACGCCTCTGCAGCAGACGGTTTTTTGAAAACATAGTGACAAAAGAAGAAATTGCACAAACCGTGCAATTTCTCCTTTGGCCACAATGTTTTCCACTTTTTGTCATAGGTTATTATACCCCCAAAAAACAAAGTTTTGGGGGGGTATATAGGAGTCACTGTGTCGGGCTGTCGGTCGGTCGGTCGGAAGCCATATTTTGTCCGGCCTATTTCATACAAACCTCTGGGTGGAATTCAATAAAATTTAACATGAAGCTTCTATACCAAGAGGAGATGTGCATATCCTAAAGGGGTTACAATTGCATGTTATTTTACAGAGTTATGGCCCTTTTACTTATTAATTATGGCAATTTTACTTATTAAGTAAGCCATATTTTGTCCGGCCTATTTCTTACAAACCACTGGGTGGAATTCAATAAAATTTTACATGAAGCTTCTATACCAAGAGGAGATGTGCATATCCTAAAGGGGTTACAATTGCATCTTATTTTACAGAGTTATGGCCCTTTTACTTATTAAATAAGCCATATTTTGTCCGGCCTATTTCTTGCAAACCATGGGGTGGAATTCAATAAAATTTTACATGAAGCTTCTATACCAAGAGGAGATGTGCATATCCTAAAGGGGTTACAATTGCATGTTATTTTACAGAGTTATGGCCCTTTTACTTATTAAGTAAGCCATATTTTGTCTGACCTATTTCTTACAAACCACTGGGTGGAATTCCATAACATTTTACATGAAGCTTCTATACCAAGAGGAGATGTGCATACCCTACAGGTCTTACAATTGCATGTAATTTTACAAAGTTATGGCCCTTTTGTTGGTCGGTCGGAAGCCATATTTTGAATCAAGGTGCTGTTTTGGGGGTATTTATCATCTTCAATGATAGTTCTAGTCTATTCAATTATTGAGATTTTCTATTTTTTGACAAAATACGTTCAAAGTCGTCTGCTGCAGAATTGCCGTATGAGGGAAAGGGTTAAACTATGTTGATCGGTTTTAAAACGTAGTCACTTGGAGGCAGGGCATTTTGCCTTATGTGGCTATAGTGTATAAGTATCTTACCGATTTCCAGATTATTTTGTAGGAATGTTCCTTGGGTGATCCTCTATCAGATTCCTTCAAGTCATTTTGAATGGTTGAAAAACATGGTCGCCAGGGTTGAGGCTGTTTTGCCCTATATAAAAATCTTCTTCTCCGAAAGAATCTGGCCAATTTCCAAATAATTTTGTAGAAATGTTCCTCGGGTGATCTTCTACTAGATTACTTCAAGCCATGTTGATTGGTATCACATTGCATTACTCAGGTGAGTAATCCAGGGCCATCATGGCCCTCTTGTTAGCTTGTGAATGCATTTTGTCCGGTGTGGGTCTTCCGTCAACGTCTTCTCCTCAGTAACCAGTGGGTGTCCGTGAATTGGGAATTGCAGAATTCTGATTTCCATGGAAACGAAAAAATAATTCAAATTCAAATAATTTTGTAAAAATGTTCCTTGGGTGACCCTCTATCAGATTCCTTCAAGCCATGTTGATTGGTCGAAAAACATGGCCGCCAGGGGGCGGGCGGAGCTTTTTTGCCTTATATGGCTATAGTGAAAACTTAAAAAATCTTCTCCTCCAAAAGTGTTTGAGTGATATTCAAAAAAAATTGTAGAAATGTTCCTTAAGTAACCCACTATCAGATTCCTTCAGCCATGTTGATTGGTCGAAACAAATGGCCGCCAGAGGGCGCGGCTAATTTGCCGTATATGGCTAAACTGAAAACTTAAAAAAATGTGTAGAAATGTTCTTAGGGTGACCCTCTATCAGATTCCTTCAAGCCATGTTGATTGGTCGAAAACTATAGGCACCAGGGTGCGGCGCTTATATGGCTAAAGTGAAAAAAATTAAAATCAGGTGAGCGATCCAGGGCCATCATGGCCGTCTTGTTTAACCTTTTCTCACATGCTGACATATTTTGAAGCATTTGCAGCAGGCGAATTTTCTTTTTGATAATTATACCTTTCATTTATATGATTTTCAATATTTTTGGATGAATGCTTTCTGCTTAACACCCTCCCACATAGAGAAGCTCTCTGACGCCTCTTCAGCAGACGACTTTTGAAAACACTTTGGCAAAATGAGAAATATCTCATTTTGCCACAATGTTTTTCACTTTTATTCAATAATTGTTCATTGTTTTATGGAGAATTTCCATATTTTTGCCTATATGTTTTTAAAGTTGTCTGCTGCATGCTTGTCATTTGTGGGAAATTGTTCAGGTTTTTCTTCACTGGACCAAATTGGAAGCAAGTTAACCTTTTCCCACTTGTAGACGCATTTTGAAGCAAATGCAGGAGACAAGTATTCCTATACATTTCCAAAGTCGTCTGCTGCTGATTTGTCGTATGTGGGGAAGGGTTAAAAGAAAAGAAAAGAAAAGGAAGATCGACACAAATTTCATTTCAAGAGATTTTTAACATTTCCATCAAGATGTTGTCAGAGTCGTCTGCTGCAGATTTTATGTATTTGGGGTTAATTGATAAAAATGTTATCATTTATCCAGAAGCTTCCTGGGTGCTTATGGTTGTGTAACTAAATAGAGAACAGTGCAGAGCCAGATCAGCATGTATAAATGCACAGGATGATCTATGATCTATGAATGTTGGAGATGCCTCATGATTGAATCTCCTGAATCACAGCTTAACCCCCTTCTCAACTTGCAGACACATTTGAGGCAGATGACTTCTGAAATTTGTGTGGCTAAAGGAGGAATTGCTCATTACGAGAATCATTTTATTCCCTTATTGCCACAAGTTTTTCAAGTTGTCAACTTGATTCAAATATCATACTCCTACCCTATCCTTCATATAGACGATTAAAGAAGAAACTGCTCAAAACAAACCCTTTTGTAACCATTTGTCATCTCTATTCAATTTTTTGTATTTTAATTTAAAGGGAGTTTCCATATTTTTGCAGGTATTTTTTTCAAAGTCGTCTGCTGTAGAATTGTTGTATGTGAGAAAGGGTTAATTCATAGGGATCATATGATTTTGCCTAAATGCATTATTTTCTGGTTTTCCTATCACAGCATCACCGAGACCAGAGGATGGGGATTGTCTACTGGATGACATTGAGTCTCATCTCACACTGATGAAGATGGATTAACACAGGAAGGGCCTTAAGCATTTCCCACATACAAAACAATCTGCAACACAGAACACTTTGAAAACATCTTGGTAAAAAAAGGAAAAGTCTCTGAAAGTATAATAAAGGGTTAAGAGTTGAAAACATTTTGGCAAAAGGAAATATTGCTCATAATGAGCAATTTCTCCTTTTGCCACAATGTTTTTTAAAGTTGTCTTCTGCAGAGGTGTCTGTATGATGTAAAGGGTTAACCATTTGGCACATACAACAAATCTGCAGCAGATGACTTAGAAAGAAATGAAAGTTAATAAGAGTGTGGCAGAAGGAGAAATTGCTCATTAGTGTCTATTTGTCCTTTTGACACAATGCTTCCAAAATGTTGTCTGCATATGGTTCAATGTATGTATGTATGTGGGAAAAAAGTTTGAATAGAGCCATTTTATAGAATTATCAACTGTTGATCAGTATAAATCTTTTGTGCGGAAAATCTCTTTAACAAAAAAAAGCATCATTATTGTATAGAGTTGAAACACTTGCCACAAAATGAATAATTGCTCAATTTCTTATTTTTCCCACAATGTTTTCAAATATCTTCTGCTCCAGATGAGTCATGTGATAAAGAGTTAACTGTTTATTCCGAAAAAAATTATTGACCCCCCCCCCATACAACTAAATACATTTTTAGCTCACCTGTGCACGAAGTGCTCAGGGTGAGTTATTGTGATCGCCCTATGTCCGGCGTCCGTTGTCCGTCGTCCGTCAACATTTTCTCCTCTGTAACCGGTGGGTCAACTGGGATGAAACTTCACAGAAAGCATCCTCTCAATGTCCTCACCAGAATTCCTTAAAATTTTCGGGATCCATGCAGAATTCTGGTTTCCATGGCAACGAAATGAAAAAACTTCAAAATTCTTAAAAAATCTTCTCCTCCGAAAGTGTCAGGCCGATTTTCAAATAATTTTGTAGAAATGTTCCTCGGGTGACCCTCTATCAGATTCCTTCAAGCCATGTTGATTGGTCGAAAAACATGGCCGCCAGGGGGGGCGGGGCTATTTTTCCTTATATGGCTATAGTGCAAACTTAAAAAATCTTCTTCTCCAAAAGTGTCTGGCCGATTTTCAAATAAATTTGTAGAAATGTTCCTTGGGTGACCCTCTATCAGATTCCTTCAAGCCATGTTGATTGGTCAAAAACATGGCCGCCAGGGGGCGGGGCTATTTTGCCTTTTATGGTTATAGTGCAAACTTAAAAAATCTTCAACATCTTCTCCTCAGTAACCGGTGGGTCAATTGGGATGAAACTTCACAGAAAGCATCCTCTCAATGACCTCACCAGAATTCCTTCAAATTTTTGGGATCCATGCAGAATTCTGGTTTCCATGGCAACGAAACGAAAAAACCTTCAAAATTCTACTTCTCCCTAACTGGTTGGCAGATTTTGAACTTATTTTGTAGAAATGTTCCTTGGGTGACTCTCTATCAGATTCCTTGAAGCCATGTTGATTGGTCGAAAAACATGGCCGCCAGGGGGGGCGGAGCTTTTTTGCCTTATATGGCTATAGTGAAAACTTAAAAAATCTTCTCCTCCAAAAGTGTCAGGCCAATTTTCAAATAATTTTGTAGAAATATTCCTTGGATGACCCACTATCAGATTCCTTTAAGCCATGTTGATTGGTCGAAAATCATGGCCGCCAGGGGGGGCGGGGCTTTTTTGCCTTATATAGCTATAGTGCAAACTTAAAAAATCTTCTCCTCCAAAAGTGTCGGGCCGATTTTCAAATAATTTTGTAGAAATGTTCCTTGGATGACCCTCTATCAGATTCCTTCAAGCCATGTTGATTGGTCAAAAAACATGGCCGCCAGGGGGCGGGGCTATTTTGTCTTTTATTGCTATAGTGAAAACTTAAAAAATCTTCTCCTTCAAAAGTGTCAGGCCGATTTTCAAATAATTTTGTAGAAATGTTCCTAGGGTGACCCTCTATCAGATTCCTTAAAGCCAAGTTGATTGGTTGGAAACTATGCCCGCCAGATGGCGGGGCTTATATAGCTAAAGTGAAAAAAAAAATCAGGTGAGCGATTCCAGGGCCATCATGGCCCTCTTGTTTATTACTACTGTACTCTATGTTTTGACAAAATAGCTTCATAGTCGTCTGCTGCAGAATTGTCATATTAGGGAAAGGGTTAACCAATCAGATGTTTGAGTGTTGCTTTGAACGTATTTTGTCAAAACATAGAAAATCTCCATAATTGAATGGATAACCTATGACAAAAAGTGGAAAACATTGTGGCAAAAGGAGAAATTGCACGTTTTGTCACTATGTTTTCAAAAAGCCGTCTGCTGCAGAGGCGTCAGAAAGCGTCTATATGAGGGAAAGGGTTAAAGTCGTTATAATATTTGGTAATAAAAAAAACACCAAAGTATTGCTTCATGGTTATTCGTGATAACTTTTATCCCTTTCCCTCATATAAACGCTTTCAGACGCCTCTGCAGCAGACAGCTTTTTGAAAACATAGTGACAAAAGAAGATATTGCTCAAAACGTGCAATTTCTCCTTTTGCCACAATGTTTTCCACTTTTAGTCATAGGTTATCCATTCAATTATGGAGAGTTTCTATGTTTTGACAAAATAGCTTCATAGTCGTCTGCTGCAGAATTGTCATATTATGGAAAGGGTTAACCAATCAGATGTTTGAGTGTTGCTTAAAGTGATAACCTAGAGTATTGTTATATTGTTATTTAGTGATAACTAATTGGATGTTTGAGTGTTGTTTGATGTGATATCATAATTATGAGCAATTTCCTCCGTTTTGCCACGATGTTGTCTGCTGCAGAGGGCGTCAGGGAGAGAAAACATCTAATTGTGGGTAAGGGCTAAAGTGATAACCCTGAATATTGTTGTATGTTTTTTTGGTGATAACATAAACAACCCGATGTTTTTTAAAGTGATAACCCAAAGTATTGTTTTTCGGTGATAACTGATAATCAATTGGGTGTTGTTTAAAGGGATAACCCAAAGTATTGCTTCATTGTTATATGGTGATAACTGATAATCAATTGGGTGTTGTTTAAAGGGATAACCCAAAGCATTGTTTTATGGCGATAACTGATAATCAATTGGGTGTTGTTTAAAGTGACAACCCAAAGTATTGCTACATTAATGAATGTTGATAACCGATAACCATTTGGGTGTTGTTTAAAGTAATAAATGTAAATATTGCTTCATGGTTAATGTTATAACTACCATGATAACGGTATTAAATCTTGTTTAGATTGATAAACCAAAGTATTGCTACATTTCCAATTGGATGTTGTTTAAAGTGATATTTGGCCATAGAAAATAGAAAATTGAAAGCACGGCTACTGAGCTATTTAGTAATGCTAAACTGTAAATCTCACGTCTCTACATTGATCTTTGTTCATGATAAGATTTATATTATTTTAGTTATCATTTCTTTACAATTGTTGTTATTCAAAGTATGAATAAAATTTATCAAGTTAAAGGGAATGTGTGAATACTTTTTATTCAAAACTGGACTATAGTTTTAAGCCTTTGTGACTTTATATTGATATACAATGACATTCACAACATTTTAAGTTAGACTGATGGCAGTTCCTTGACAACAAAAGCTTTGTCGCTGCGGACTAATTAGATAAACAATAAATGTTCTTGTTTATTTCATCTACACCAATCATTTTAAGCTCTACTGGCCAAAGGTCAGAAGAGCTTATGCCGTGGCGTGGTGTCCGTTGTCCGTGCGTCCATAAACAATTGCTTGTGAATGCGATACAGTCTTCAGTTTTAATTGTATCTCAATCAAACTTATACAGTAGTTAGATATCAATGAGAGCTCGGTTCCTTTCGCAAACCAGCCAGATCCGCCCAATACAAGCAAGACTGGATTATGGCCCTTGAAATTGTCAAAATTGCTATAATAGAGCTTGTGAACACAATAGAGACTCCATTTATTATCTGATCTACACCAAACTTAGATAGTAGTTAAATATTGATGAGAGCTTGGTTCCTTTCGAAAAGCAGTCAGATTTGCCCTTGCATGACTGGATTATGGCCCTTGAAATTGTCAGAATTGCTATAATACAGCTTGTGAACGCGATAAAGTCTTCAGTTTTAATTGTATCTCCATCAAACTTATACAGTAGTTAGATATCTATGAGAGATTGGTTCCTTTCGCAAACCAGCCAGATCCGCCCATGCAGGACTGGATTATGGCCCTTGAAGTTGTCAAAATTGGTATAAAACAGCTTGTGAACACAATAGAGCCTCCATTTACTATTCAATCTTCACCATACATACATGCTCTGGATTGAAAATGACCAAAGAACCATCCCAGTAGAGCATATGCCCTCATGGGCCTCTTGTTAAGAAATATCTTAAACATATGAAATGATGAATTAATTAACACTTTTACGAATTATATCCAAACAGAGCGATGGCTGCGGACCTGAAAATCGTCCATGAAATGACATCCGAAAAGAGGGTGTATACAAAACTAAGACCCTGTAAATAGTACAAAACTAAGACCCTGGTAGATGTTTTCATTTGACTTTCTTTACATAAAATCATTGCATGCATGATATAACTTCAAAAGGGTGGGGAGTTGTCTGATGCCTAACTTCGGATGGATCAAATGTATCCTATCTTGAGATAGCTCTACTAAATAATTATCAAAGGATTGTAGGTTGGTGGTTCACACTAGGCGGTTTCAAACCAACGTCTTTATGACACTTTGGACAAGTATGATGCCGGTCAGGTGTTTGATATAGAGAAAAAAACATTAATTTTGTATCTTAACAATTCTTCTGGTATTGAAATTTTACCAGGGTCTATGTTTTGTACTAGGTCTTAGGTCTTAGTTTTGTACCTTTGCCCAGGAAGACGTACAAAACTAAGACCTAAGACCTGGTACAAAACTAAGACCCTGGTAGATTTTTAGATCACCTAGAGCCAAAGGCTCGAGGTAAGCTATTCTGATCACTTTTTGTCCGTCGTCCGTCGTCGTTAACTTTTAGCTTTAAACATCATCTTCTCCTGAACCACAGAACCAATTGCATCCAAACTTCACAGGAATGTTCCTTTGGTGGCCCTCTTTCAAAATTGTTCAAAGATTTAAATTCCATTGAGAACTTAGGTTGCTGCGGCATCAGAAAGGGGGCAAAATGTCCGAACTTTAAAAATCTTCTGCTCTGAATCCGCATGTCAGATTCCAATATAGTTTGGTAGAAATGTTCCTTGGGTGACCCTCTACAAAGATTGTTCAAGGCATACTGTTTGGTTGAAAAACATGGCAGTCAGGAGAAATCAGAAAAGGGGCAAAATGACAAAATTTGGAAATTCCATTCTTTTTTGAGTCCTTGTCTGATATTAAGAAAATTGAATAGGAATCTTACTTCAGTGATCCTCTACTTGATTTTTACAAGCCGTAATGATTGATTACAAAATCATAGCAACCTCGCGTCATCACAAAAGGGGTAAATTGAACTTTTAGCTACAAATGACTCCTACCATTCCACTCAACCAATTTCAACGTTACTTCACAGGAATGTTCCTTTGATGGTCAACTTACCATGTTTATTTTTCACAAGAAAATCAAGAAAACCATAATTTGTTTTTGGTTTCCTGACATTTTCAGGCCGGGGAACAAGGAAATGTCAGTTAGGGGATAATTGAGGATATTTTGTCCTAATGCTTAGGCTGAGTCCTGGGTAGCTCATTCGATAGTGACGGTAGTGACGTGGGCTGTCAATCCAGGGGTTGTGAGATCAAACCCCAGCTTTGCCAACATTCTTTGACAAGCGTCATTCGCCTTCCACCAATGAGCAAACAGTCTACTGGAATGCAGAATAGCAGCTGGTTGCTTGGAAAGTCTGGTGTTGAGTACTGGTGTATGAAACCCAGGAAACACATGAATAGGTGAACAGGGTGCCATTATATGAATAATATTTTTTTGAAAACTTTAAAAATCAGTAATCAATCAAACCTTTAAATGCGAGTAAAAATTGAAATAATTATTTCAGAAAGTATTTGGTGTCTCCCTTAGAAGGTTCTTTATTATTACAAAATATTATGTCCCATCTTTTTAGATCACCTAGAGCCAAAGGCTCAAGGTGAGCTATTCTGATCACTTTTTGTCCGTCGACCGTTGTCCGTCGTTAACTTTTAGATTTAAACATCATCTCCTCCTAAACCACAGGACCAATTTCATTCAAACTTCAAAGGAATGTCCCTTTGGTGGTCCTCTTTCAAAATTGTTCAAAGATTTAAATTCCATTGAGAACTTTGGTTGCTGCGGCATCAGAAAGGGGGCAAAATGTCCAAACTTTAAAAATCTTCTCTGAATCTGCATGTAAGATTCCAATATAGTTTGGTAGAAATGTTCCTTGGGTGTCCGTCTACAAAGATTGTTCAAGGCAGTCAGGAGTCATAAGAAAAGGGGCAAAATGACAAAATTTGGAAATTCCATTTTTTTTAAATTCCTTGTCTGATTTTAAGAAAATTGAATAGGAATCTTACCTCAGTGATCCTCTACTTAATTTGTTCAAGCCTTGATTGGTTACAAAATCATAGCAACCTCGCATATTCACAAAAGGGGTAAATTGAACTATTAGCTACAAATGACAACTCCTACCATTCCACTCCACCAATTTCAACGTAACTTCACAGGAATGGTCCTTTGATGGTCCTCTTTCAAAATTGTTCAAAGACTTACATTCTGTGAAGAACTTTTGTTGCTGCAGCATCAGAAATTAAGAAAATACCCAAACTTTTAAAACCTCCATCTCCATAATCTGTTTGTCAGATTCCAAGATAATTTGGCAGAAATGTTCTTTGAGTGTCGACTCTCTACGAAAACTGTTCCAGACATATTGATTTCGTTGACAAACAGGGCAGCAAAGCGGCATCAGGAAAGGTTCAAAATAACAAAACTTTATAATTCCATTCTTATTAAAGTTCTTGTTAGATTTCAAGATACAAATGGCTTTAACTGATAAACTATTTCTTTAACTGAGTGTCCACTCACTCCTTGCAGTTTCATTTGAACTCCTGATCAAATTTTCACAGATATTTGCATTTAAATATTTGCTTCTAATTTACTATCATTCAGGTAATCGATTTAGGGCCATCTTGGCCCTCTTGTTTAGTAATTGTCATGTTCTTTCATTTTTCGCCATCTGCCATAGAGGCATTTCACATTCTCTATAAGAGGGAATGGGTTAGTGTCACACTGAATGACAAAGTAATTCAACTCATTCATGCACATTTGTAATTAATCCTTTTTCACCTGTATTTTGACCCTTCAGCAGCCAGACAAATTTTGAAATATTGTGGCTACAGAAAAAATCGATCATAATGGAGCATTTTTTCCATTTGCCACAATCTTACAACTCTAATCAAGAATAAAACTAGCTTTTTCTAGATGTTTTTAAATTTTCTGTTGCAGATTTGATGTAAAAGTTTTATAAATACAGGACAATTCTTATCAGTAAAACTGGGTTATCTTTCCTTGCCCTAAATTCTTTCATACAGACGCCTTTTGAGGCTACCGCAGCAGACACAATTTAAAGACATTGCAAAAAAATTATTCATTACCTGAAAGGCTGATATATATATATTAGTACACTTTGTGCATTGAAAGCATATGGCGAAAAAAGAATTTAAAATTCTCTGCATTACTGCAGTATAACAGGGAATATTAGTATACAGATACCCTTAGCAATCATTTTGTCCATGTACATGCTAGCCAGGCTAGTTTAAAAGAGAAGATTGCATGCATGCTTGCTTTTATAATTGTGAAATGTCTCTGTTTACCCTTTCCCTCATACGACAATTTTGCAGCAGACGTCTTTGAACATATTTTGTAAAAAAAATAGAAAATCTCTATAATTTAATGGATAACCTATGACTAAAAGTGGAAAACATTGTGTCAAAAGGAGAAATTGCTTGTTTTGAGCAATTTCTTCTTTTGTCACTATGTTTTCAAAAAGCAGTCTGCTGCAGAGGCATCAGAAAGTGTCTATATAAGGGAAAGGGTTAACTTCTGTCACAATATTTTCCATGCAACAGGACTGGTGTTTGTTTGCAGAACTTGTCGATTGTAAGGATAGGAGAGATATTTAGGTCTCTGACCAGAGACCTAAATATCTCTCCTATCCTTACTAAATCACAAAGTTGTCTGCTGCAGAATTGTCATATTTAGGTCTCTGGTAAGGTAAATTAACCCTTTCCCTCATACGACAATTCTGCAGCAGACAACTTTGTGATTTAGTAAGGATAGGAGAGATATTTAGGTCTCTGGTAAGGTAAATTAACCCTTTCCCTCATACGACAATTCTGCAGCAGACAACTTTGTGATTTAGTAAGGATAGGAGAGATATTTAGGTCTCTGGTAAGGTAAATTAACCCTTTCCCTCATACGACAATTCTGCAGCAGACAACTTTGTGATTTAGTAAGGATAGGAGAGATATTTAGGTCTCTGGTAAGGTAAATTAACCCTTTCCCTCATACGACAATTCTGCAGCAGACAACTTTGTGATTTAGTAAGGATAGGAGAGATATTTAGGTCTCTGGTAAGGTAAATTAACCCTTTCCCTCATACGACAATTCTGCAGCAGACAACTTTGTGATTTAGTAAGGATAGGAGAGATATTTAGGTCTCTGGTAAGGTAAATTAACCCTTTCCCTCATACGACAATTCTGCAGCAGACAACTTTGTGATTTAGTAAGGATAGGAGAGATATTTAGGTCTCTGGTAAGGTAAATTAACCCTTTCCCTCATACGACAATTCTGCAGCAGACAACTTTGTGATTTAGTAAGGATAGGAGAGATATTTAGGTCTCTGGTAAGGTAAATTAACCCTTTCCCTCATACGACAATTCTGCAGCAGACAACTTTGTGATTTAGTAAGGATAGGAGAGATATTTAGGTCTCTGGTAAGGTAAATTAACCCTTTCCCTCATACGACAATTCTGCAGCAGACAACTTTGTGATTTAGTAAGGATAGGAGAGATATTTAGGTCTCTGGTAAGGTAAATTAACCCTTTCACTCATACGACAATTCTGCAGCAGACAACTTTGTGATTTAGTAAGGATAGGAGAGATATTTAGGTCTCTGGTAAGGTAAATTAACCCTTTCCCTCATACGACAATTCTGCAGCAGACAACTTTGAACATATTTTGTCAAAATATAGAAAATCTCTATAATTTAATTGATAACCTATCACTAAAAGTGGAAAACATTATGGCAAAAGGAGAAATTGCTCGTTTTGAGCAATTTCTTCTTTTGTCACTTATAATGTTTTCAAAAAGCTGTCTGCTGCAAAGGCGTCAGAAAGTGTCTATATGAGGGAAAGGATTAAACCTTTACCACAAACAGACGCTTTAGGACACCTCTGCAGCAGATTAATTACTTTTGAAAACAATGTAACAAGGGGAGATATTGCTCAAAATGAGTAATTTCACGTTTTGCCTCAATGCTTTCAAATCTACTTATTAAGGTCGAGGTTCGATACCCGGTTGCGGCGACATTCTTTCGGGCGATTTTTTCCATCACCTCTCACCTCTGATCTATGTGAGAAAGTAGTCAGTGGCTTCGAAAGAATGTTGTGTAAGTACTGGTGTAGAAAAGCCAGGAAAACATGGGTAGGTGCACTGACCGCCGTGATATGACCAAAGCTGTTGAAAGCGGCGTTAAACTCCAAACAAACAAACAAACAAAATTAAGGTCGATATTTTAAGTTTTTGGCAATATATTTTCAAAGATGTCTGCTGCAGATAAAGGCTGAAGACATTATAATAATTTAGTTTAAATGTAAATTTATGTTTTTAAAATGAGATGTTTCTTATTTTTTCATGATTTTCATAATTCATTTAAATCTGTACAGGAAGATCAAAAGAAAAAAACACTCAGTAAAGGCAAGGTTAATTAAAAATTATCTGTGTGGAGATTGGCAGATTTTAAAGTGCGTTTTATCTTGTGTTCGCACAGATAAATTGTATTCTATAGGCTAGTTAAAGAGATGCATTTCATTCTGCATTTCATGTAAAAATTAACCATTTTTACCATACTTATTTGTATATCAAATGAAGAAATGGCTCATGTTAAAACCCTTTCCAACTTCTAGACATATTCTGATGCATAATTTGCAGCTGACAAAATATGAAAACAGTGTGACAAAAGTAGAAATTGTTCATGATTTGCAATTTCCTCTATTGCCATAATGTTTTCAATTCCAAGAAATTATACTTTCATTGTTGGGATTTTGGATATTTTTACCTAGAACATTTCAAAGTTGTCTGCTGTTTATTTGTTTTATGTTTGAAAGGTTAACTCTTTCCCTCATTTAGATGCTTTCGGACGCCTCTGCAGCAGAAGGCTTTTTTGAAAACATAGTGACAAAAGAAGAAATTGCTCAAAACAAGCAATTTCTCCTTTTGCCACAATGTTTTCCACTTTTAGTCATAGGTTATCCATTCAATTAGAGATTTTCCATTTTTTGACAAAATATGTTCAAAGTCGTCTGCTGCAGAATTGTCGTATGAGGGAAAGGGTTATAGAACATTTTATTTGGCTTGTTATGAAGGAGACTAGAATGCCTCGGTGGTGTAGTGAAAGAGCGTAGCCTCGAGTGTGAGGTCGCGGGTTTGATCCCCAGTTGGGTCATACCAAAGACTTAAAAAAATTGAAGTAATAGCTTAATCCCACCTTGGCACTCAGGGCTGTGGGGGTTAGCATTATGACTGACTCGCTGGTGTTGGGATAAATGGACCAGTAGTACTGGATAATTACCCAGGAAACATCACCATGATATAACTGAAACATTATTTTAAAAATGAAGTGGATTGGGGTTGTTAACTTACATTAATTAAGAACAAGAGGGCCATGATGGCCATAGATCGCTCACCTAAATTATGCAATGTAATTTCTAAGGCAAAACACATCAAGACAGTTATTCTGACAAAGATTCAAAATGCAACCTCCCGAGTGTTAACAAGATTTACCTTCATTTGGACCTATTTTCTTTTTACCTGATTTGACCCATATTTGAACATAGACTCAGGGCCTCCCCTGGCTATGTTTTTTCTTTTGCCAACACTTTCGCCAAATTGAAAAAAAAGGAGCCAAAATTTGAGCCAACTTTGAACTCAAAGGCCAATTAAAAACATAATCAACGGATAAAGGATATAAAAAGCACAGTAAAATGAAATGTAATGTTTTTTTCTCTTTTTATTTCATTCATGTCTTAGGCAATATATAATTATAGCACATGTATTATTTATGAAATAACATAAGATGTATAAAAAGCCATTTTTCATTTCTGTTCCATTTAAAACATGATTATATTTACATATTTACATACAGTATATATACAAGAACATCAGTCTCAAACCAGAATTCTGCGAGTCTTTAAACCAGCCCAAACCTTAAAGGCATTCTTAAAATCAAAATGAAAACACTGGGGCCATCAATTGAAATCCGCATCAAATGTTTGGTCATACATGATCCTGATCACGGACCAAACAGTTTTCAAATTAAAATGTATGTCCAATCAGAAACATCAAAGTACAAACAAACAAGCTGTTAACGATCGTCCCTCTTTAATTGGTAATGTCAACATCGATCAATCATTTATCACACTAATTTGTCCGATATATTGATAAAACGTGTGAAAAACAACAGTCGCTTGACCCTTACATTGTCAAATATCGAGACTGGTTACCTGTTAAAGTTATCGCAAGTCGCATTCACAGAGATAAAACAGTCAATAGAATGATTATATCGTTGAAAATATACTCCACTTAGAGCATAAATTTATGAAACAAAATGGCGGCTCAATTTGCCGAGAATTTCTTTCGCAAGCGTTTTCGCAAATTCTTTTTTTCTTGAGCTACTTTGATTATTTCTTCGCAATTGGGGACTTTGGCGACCGACAGCAGAGGCCCTGATTGACTAGATATCATCTAGACAAACAATTCTGACAAAGTTAGTGACAAAGTTTCAACTTGTTCGAAGTAAAAATGCGGCCTCCGGAGTTTCAACAATATTTTCCTTCAATTTAGCCTAAGTGACCTAGTTTTAACCCAAAAGACCCATTTTCGAACTTGGCAAAAAATGTGGCTTAATTCTACAGTGTTTACAAGATTTTCCTTCAATTTGGCCTAGTGACCTAGGTTTTAAACAGACCATGACCAATAATCCAACTTGGCCTACATGTATATCATCAAGTCAAACATTCTGCTAAAGTTTCATCATGCTCAAGTTAAAAACATCCTCGGAACCCAGGCTATTCATAACATATATGATACCCTGGGCAAATTGGCTAGCGAAACTTCGTAGTCATGAATAATTCATGAGGTGAAATCCAGCCGCTTGATTGGTTGCATGCTACAAATTTCAGGCGATGTACAGTAATAACAGTGTACGAGGGGTGTTCGGAAAGTATCGGGACACGTGCCTTAACATTCTTATTTTTTTATAATTGAACACAATTCTTTAAACATACATAGCTTTATATACCATTTATTCATTTTCAAAAGCAAAATTACAAAATTAAAAATAAGACGCTAGTTATATAGAGCTATGTATGTTGAAAGAATTGTGTACGCATATTTAAAAAAAAATGTTACGGCACTTGTCCCGACACTTTCCGAACACCCCTCGTAGTTACGTAGAAAATCGAGGTGCACGCTTTACGAAGTTTCGCTAGCCAATTTGCCCAGGGTGTCATATGTGTTATGAATAGCCTGGGTACCGAGGATGGTTAAAAAGGGAGCATCTAGAGTGTTTACAAAATTTCCCTTAAACTTGGCCTAGTGACCTAGTTTCTGACCCAATATGACCCATATTCAACAGGTTTTTTTTACCTTATATGAAAGAGGCCGTTTAACGGCCCCTTCCCCTCGGAAAATAAGCATAGTTTTTCCCCTCAAAATATAAATTCCCCTCCTAGAGGGGAAAAAAACAAAAAAAAAAAATTTTTTTTTTTTTTTTTTCATATTTAATTTTTGAACATTAGCTTAAATCTCATTTATCTCTCCACACTGAACAGAATAAAATTTGACTTCAGTTGTAGGCTTGGTGCTGAAATACTTGATATTTTGATGAGAATTAAAGTTGCTGATGTTGCCCTTAGAGAATATGACCCAAAAACTTCTTTGACAAGATGGTTGTTGTCTGGACTAAGACAGAAAAGACCCAATACTTTGCCATAGGGAGCCAGAAATTGAAATACAGTTTCTAGACTATGCTGTATATCTGACAGCAGCTTCTTTTCACAGCATGTTTTGGACCATGTTTACATTACATTCATGATTGACCATAACTGTGTATTGCACTATTGTAGTTCACATTGTGTTGCTTAAAATTAGAGTTCTAATAAGTTTTCAAAAATTAAAGTTGTTTTCGCATTTAGCAAGTAACAAAAAATAGCACTTGCGAAATAATGCAAGTAGAAAATCTTGCTAATTTCAACCCCTGACAGTGGTATAGTTTGAGTGAACTGGATTATGACAGTCTAGTGGAGGAGTTCAAGAACATGAAAAATAGAGAGATGGCTTTGTAATGATAAAAGTTAAACATGCACATTATGCATATACTCTAGTTTACAATTTTTCCCCTTTTTTTCTAAAACGCCGCGAAATTTTCCCCTTCTCAAAGGCCCCAGCTACCCCCACAAAAATGACGATCTCATTTCACGAGCTTGTTACGAGCTAGCCACGAGCTCGTCACAAGCAAGTATTTGGAACAATTACAACTTCGTGACGAACTCGTGACAAGCTAGTGACGAGCTCGCGACAAGCTAGTAACTTGCTCGTGACGAGCTTTTGACGATCAGAAAACAAGCTTGTAATGAGCTCGTCACGAGCTAGTCACGAGCTCGTCACGAGCTCATCACAAGCTTGTATTGAGCTAGCCACGAGCTTGTCACAAGCTTGTTGCAAGGTCGTATTTGTTCCAAATCCGACTTTGACTGCGCGCGAGCTCCAAATCAAGATCGTTACGAGCTCAACTCTGAAACTAGATTAATCGACTTTGACTGCGCGCGAGCTCCAAAACAAGATCGTTACAAGCTCAACTCTGAAACTAGCTTAATTATCACCTAGGATCAGGATATAATAACTAATATACATGATTTGATAATGACATTATACTGTATCAATATACATGTTTAAATTGTCATACAAGTTATAATTAGAAGTTCATTTTAAACCATGAATAAAGAAATAACTAACATGATTTGCATGACCTTTTAAAATATAAATTTTTAATAATTATTACTTTCAAGTAATTGAAAGCAAAATGAAAATCAATGACTGTCAAACAATTGCTAGTGAAATCACAAAGAAATCTATCAACCCTTTCCTACTTGCAACAAATATACAGGAGAGGACTTTGAAAACATATATGAGAGTATAATTATTAAACAGAGTTGAAAACATTGTGGCAAAAGGAGAAATTGTTCTTTATAAGAAATTTCTCCTTTTGCCAAAATGTTTTTAAAAGTCGACTGCTGCAGAGGCATCAGAAAGCATCTGTATGATGTGGGAAAGGGTTAATTTAAAGATGTTCATCCTCTTTACACAGTGTTTAATTAAATGTTTGCTTCATAAGAATTCTCCAGTACAGGACACTTCCATTGCAAGGCAAAAAAACACCATCCTTTATCACAGGTGTAAATGAATGTCAAGCACATGCAGGCATTTAAGGGAAAAGAGAACAGACATATTTTTTAAACTGCTTATTACAAGTAACATGAAAATTTAAAAAAGCACCTGAAACTCAATTGTAAGAGTACAATTAGAGCTAAAAATTCCAGGTTTGGTTTGAATAGTATTTTACACCGCTTTCAACAATTATTCAGTTATATATCCCAGCATTTCCTGGGTAAGTTACCAGTACTTCTAGTCCATTTATTCTGACACCAGCAAATCAGTCATAATGCTAACCTCACAGGCCTGAGCATCAAGGAGGGAAATTGTAGTAATGTTGGTGCTCAGCCTTAAAATTATGACTGACTTGCTGATGTCAGGATAAATGGACCAGTAGTATTGATAACAAACCAAGAAAACGCCATGATATAACTATAAAAAAGAATTGAAAATGGCATAAAACACCATACAAATTTTATACTACCATAAGGGTGAGCATCTAGTCATGTTGATTACATGCTCACCCTTTTGGTAGAATAAAAACACAACAAGGTAAACATTTCTTGAGTTGTCACTGTTTTAAGTATCTCCTTGCTGTGCCACACTTGCTGTTAATAATCGAGTTTATGTCTTTGGTTGATTTAGTCAGCTCCTCCCCCTTTGAGCAGTGCTTTTGTAAATAGGCTGCAATGAAAAAAATAGGAATGTATGCTTCACTGTTTAAAGAATTAGTCTATTTTCAAGTACAGGAAAAAAATATGATCAGAGCATCTGTCTTGAGAGCAGAAGCTTGTGGGTTCAATCTCCAGTCAGGTAATTTAACACTATAGACTTCAAAAAGGTGCTCAAGCTTGGGAAAACAATTTTTTTTCTAATGAATTGTTAATATAATATTAGCCGAGCCCTGGTAGCTCAGTCTGTAGCGACGCATGCTGTCAATCCAGGGGTTGCGAGTTTGAATTCCAGCTCGGCCAACATTCTTTCCGACGTTTGACAAAAGTCATTGTGACCTGCATCATTCGTCTTTCACCAAAGGGCTGTTTGACAATCTTTGTGGAAAAGCAGCCAGTTGCTTGGAAAGTATGTTGTGTGGTGTACTGGTGTTGGAAAACCAGGAAACGCATGAATAGGTGAACTGGTCGCCGTGATATGTCTGAACAATTGTTGAAAACGGCGTTAAACCCCGATCAATCATTATAATATTAAAGGTAGATATAAATACCAAAGAGATGTAGTGATTTATATGTGAGCCGTTCCACAAGAAGACCATCCTTATTGACTGTGCGTAAAGTATTGACCTGGATTCTTATGACACTTTCAGCCTCCTGGTTATTTCTGTTTTAGGAATCATTATTCTATACTGACATCCCTAAGAGGCGGAAAGTGTTGGCCCGGATGAGCCGGTGTGGACTGCGAAAACGGATCCAGGATGATACTTTATGCACAGTCAATAATGTTTGTTTTCTCGTGGAACGGATTGTATATATTCACACATGCCAACAAAATATTTTCTTTTGCATGGTCCAACAAAAAAAGTACCTGAAATTCCACTTTTAATTTCTAGAGGAATAGGTACTGTCTGTCCCTGTTCCCCTTTTTTGTTAATGGCTGACCTCGAGCCCAATGCACTAGACATTGCTAAGGTCTGTTGGTCTATTAGCATGTCCAACAGCCGCAATAGCACCTTCCTAGGATTGGCATACCCATGCATGGTCAATTGAGCATGCTGAGATTTTGTTATAAAAACACCAGTATTCTCAGCAAGCTCAATTTTGTGATCTCCATTTTTCTGTAAAAAAATAAGCATTTTTTTTTAAGTGAGCCAAAAGATAAATTATTTCATAATTTGAAACAAATGACCTCAAATATTTTGCAATAATCTCAATAAAAACGTGTCACTTTAATATATTCTATAATTATATAATAATATACATTTTCCTTCAAATATTAGAAATCAAGTTGAACTTGTGAAAAAAATACACCGCCATCAACTGGTCACTGTCTATAAACAATTACATGTATTTATCATTTGGAAGGAACCTTTTAACTTTTAACTGCTAAAGGCTTGTTTCACTCTGAAATTTCATAATAGATTGTTAATTGTCAGAGAGAAACCAGTAATATTTTCTTATTCTAAATTATTACTTACTGTAATTGGAGAGCTCCAATCAGAATTGACTGCAGTCTGAAGTGGGGACTGGAGGGACTGGCTCTTGGTAAATGGTAACGCAGTCTGAAGTGGGGACTGTAGGGACTGGCTCTGAGTGAAGGGTATAGCAGTCTGAAGTGGGGACTGTAGGGACTGGCTCTGAGTGAAGGGTATAGCAGTCTGCTGTGTGTGAGAGGGTGTTGTGTCTTGGAATGTATGCGAACTTATTTGTGTCTGAGGCTCATTGTAAAATTTTGAAGTGAATTGTGTTTGTTGGGGTGGGCTGAGGTCTGTGTATGACTGGGAATAGATATGTTGTTGTGGAAAAGGTGAGCTGTTGTGATATGTTTCAGTCGTTTCCTGTAGTGTGTATTGATTTGTTGATGGTGTAGCTGGGTATATTGGGTTTTCGTGTATGGGTATGAATGGAAGCTTCCTCCGAGTGTCCGGTAAAGATGTTTCAGAAGACTGCAACAAAAAAAGTAATTAAGTTGTGTAAATACAAATTAAGCTGATCACCGTGTATGCATGTACCTGACTATAAGTCAAACAGTATACAGCTACTAAAGCTGTCCCACCTGCAGATGCATTTTGACACATATGCAGCAGACCTAAAAAAATTGTGACAAAAGAAGAAATTGCACACAAGATATTTCTTCCTTTGTCACAATGTTTTCAACTCCATTCAATAATTATACTTTCATTAAAGAGATTTTTCCATATTTTAACATAGATGTTATAAATGTTATCAATGTCTGCTGCAGATTTGTTGTATATGTGAGAAAGGATTAAACTGTATGATACTTATATAAAAAGAACTGATTGTAGTTTTCATTGAAAACCAAATAAGTCCATATTTTCAAAATGGATTAGAATTTTGCCAAATTAATTCTATAGACAAGATATTTGTAAACCAAATGGAAGCTGCTCAATTCCTAAACCCGCTGAAAATATAAGAATTTAAAACAAACACAATATGGAGAGTAAATGGCAAAATGATGCTATTTGCCTATGTTCTATATATATATATATATATATATATATATATATATAGTACCTTTTTGCAATACTTCTTGGTATGTCCATCTTCTTCACAACTAAACTTATGATACAGTTTCATTGAAGCGGAGTCACTGGTGGCTGAATAATTGACCAGACACAATATCACAGAGTCAAATAACAAAGTGCCATTATAACTGTCAAATCAATACAGAATCTTCCAGTAATGTTTTGTTGAATTTAACAGTGAATGCTTAGAAATAGCCACAACAATACATTTTAAGTGGGGCAATTAATTGGAAAGGGGTGACTGTATGGACAGAGCAAGGCAAGCAACTTAACTTGTTCTGGAAGCAATGATGTGCTTTTGCTGTTACTTGAGCACACACTATCATTTAGCAAAACATGAATAGCATAATTATACAATAATTTATTTGAAGTATTTTACTTACCCAGGAAGAGCTCTGTCCCTGAATCAAAGTTCTATCACTTGATTTTGAGGCAAACAAATCAACAATTGACCTTAAAAAGGCTATTTTTTTTGGTGTTGCAGCTGTGAAGAAAGGTGAAATCAAATAAGGTGATGTTTAGGCCGATTTAGACTGGGTGTAAAAATTGTGTTAATATATTGTATATTGTAATGCATATGTGCTTTACACAAGTCAATTTAATAAAAGATTTCTTATATTATATACACATTAACCCATCATCATTGTAGCGCTGGTGTAGTGGTAGAGTGTTCGCCTCGGGTTCGATATTCGGTCGGGTCATACCGAATAAATTAAAATGGTAGTAATGATGTCTTTCCCTCCTTGAAGCTCAGCAGTGTGGGGTTAGCATTATGACCGGCTGGCTTGTATCAGGATAAATTGACCAGAAGTACTGATAAGTTATTCAGGAAGCGCCATGATATAACTGATTTTTTTCCAAAGCAGCTTAAAATACCATACAATTAAATTAAACCATCATTCCTAAATTATTACCTTGAAATGGCATTCTGTTATTGGCCTCTTCCAGTTCATGCTCCAGTTGCTGAACTCTCAGTAGGGCCTGATCCCTCTCAGCAGTAACTTGAGCCAATTGCTCATCAAACTGCTGGTATGGCAACTGCACATCTGACTGCAGAAGCTCCAGACAACTTGACTCTTGCCATGTATCATCTGGAGCTGCCGCAGTCCATTTACATTCATTTGTCCAGGATTCCAGAGTGCCTGATTAATAAAACAAATCATTAGTTATGTGTTGCATGACATCCACTCGAGATATTGAACTTGAAACAATAAATTTGTTTAACTATTGTCACATAGAACAAATCTGCAGTCAACAACCTTTTGAAACATCAGGAATAAACTATAACACAAAGTAAAACATGGTTCAAAAGGGGCAAATTCTGAACCTACTTAATTGGTTCAAAAATATGTTTTGCACACATGCATGTCATGGTTAACTGGTAGTACACATGTTAAGTTTCACTGAAATAGCTTGACAAATGAGAGACTAGGTACATATACGCTATATGTAAACAGACAGTTTTTTATCTATTCAAAATTCATGGCGAAAATAATTTATTGAAACAGTTTGAAAAATAAGAAACTATTAAGTCTAAGCCACAACGTACATATCAACATCTTCATTTTAAAAACAAGATGTTGTTTACACCTTTTTAGAATGAAGCCAACAAAAATTTATGCTATCAAGTATAAAGCAGACTGAGCAACCAACTGTGAACGACTATATACCCCTAACAAACTGTACTTGTAGGGGTAAATAATGACCCTTAATTGTCACCTTGACTTTAGTAGAAGCTTAATTTAAAATGTCTGACAAAAAAGAAGATTATTAAAAATGTTAGTGTTTAATTTTAAGGGTCTTGATCAGTTGAACAATAATTGCGAGAAAAGTAGGATTATGATTGTCATTATGATTTTTGTTTTCCCTTTTAATATAAAACAATACAGAGTTTTCTAAGGTAATCAGCTGCAAAAACCTAAACAGCACTGGCAAATGTTTAAAAAGTATTTAAATAGTATGCCTACCAGTCCTGTAATCTTGGGTTATTGATATATCGACCGCTTTCGATATATCAATTACTTTCGGCAGGGATTCAATCTTTTTTGAATTTTGGCTGCCCAAGATTTCTCCACAAATTATTTTGGCAGCTTCTGCTTTTGCTTTAATAATTTGTTTTGAGGTCTCCAATCCCCCAGACTCTCTCTTTTTCATTTTTTTAGGAGATGCACTTTTTGATGCATCAGCAGAGTCATCTTTCCTTTTTTTCAGAGGCTTAGAACCCTTTTTGTTTGAAGACACCTGAATAAAAATTAAATTAAGTTTTCATTGGGTAATAACAACTGTAAATAAAGAGCATTTATCACTACCATATTTCTTTATTCCACCTCTAAACCTTGTATTCTGTGTACTCAAAAGAAAGAATTTTCTCACTGAGACTATTCTTTTGAGTACCCGCAATACAATGTTGAATAGTTTACTAAGAGAGATGCATTTGAAAAGGAGTGTTCATTTTTTTCTCCTCTTTTCTAGATCTTTGCAAAAGCTTTTCCTCTTTAAATATTAGCAAAATGTTAGAATAAGCAACCATGGAGTTCAGAAAAAACATTTCAACATCCCAGTAACTGGAGAATCCAGTATCTAAGCATTTGCAACAATTAACTGCTCTGAACAATGTACAATAAGTTGATGAGCAGTTTGAATTACTTTCAAAAATGGATATAAGAAATAAAATAAAACATTAATGTTCAGTCTTTTTCAACAAAAAGATGCCAAATACTTTAGAAAATATGCCATTCTGAGGGCATACACTCTCAACAATCTATAAAGTGACCTAGTTAGCTGGTTAAAACAATTTACTGAGATATCATAATGTTATATGCTTTAAACATGTATTCAAGAAAATTGGATAAGAACTTGTCTATTTACAGAGTTGACAAGGTATATTTTACAAATTTCTTTGTTCATAATTATATATAACGCTTGTTTTAAATATTTTATATTATGTCACTTTAATTATGTCTCACATTTGTCTCGGAACTGGATTCTTTAGCAGTACTATCACCACCACCTTCTTCATTCAACAAGTCCTTGCACAATGAAGACTGCATTTCTTCAAGTGTTTTCATGTCATCTAAATAATAAAAAAACATCTTATTATATATATAGTACAACTGATAAGCTTCTGATGTTGTTAATTGACCCATATTCGAATTTGACCTAGATATCTTTAAGACAAACATTCTGACAAAATTTCAATCTTCTGAAGCAAAAAATGCGGCCTCTAGAGTGTTAACAGGATTTTCCTTCAATTTGACCTAGTGACCTACTTTTTGATCCAACATGACCCATGATCGAACTTGACTTACATATCATCAAGACAAACATTCTGATAAAGTTTCAACATGCTCAAGTTAAAAATGCAGTATCCAGAGTGTTAACAAGATTTCCCTTCAATTTGGCCTAGTGACCTAGTTTTTAACCTGGCATGACCCATATTCGAACTTAGCCTAGATATCATGTAGATAAACATTCTGCCTAATTTCAAGCTGCTGAAGCCAAAAAAGCAACTTCTACAGAGTTAACAAGATTTTACTTCAATTTGGCCTAGTGACCTAGATTCTGACCTAATATGACCCATATTCGACCTTGGCCTAGATATCATCTAGACAAACATTCTGATAAAGTTTCAACATGCTCAAGTTGAAAATGTGGCCTCTAGAGTGTAAACAAGATTTCCCTTCAATTTGGCCTAGTGACCTAGTTTTAAACCCGGCATGACCCATATTCGAACTTGGCCTAGATATCATTCAGCTCAACATTCTGACCAAGTTTCAAGCTGCTGAAGCAAAAAATGTGACTTCTACCGTGTTAACAATATTTTACTTCAATTTGGCCTAGTGACCTAGTTTTTAACCTGGCATGACCCATATTCGAACTTAGCCTAGATATCATGTAGATAAACATTCTGCCTAATTTCAAGCTGCTGAAGCCAAAAAAGCAACTTCTACAGAGTTAACAAGATTTTACTTCAATTTGGCCTAGTGACCTAGATTCTGACCCAATATGACCCATATTCGACCTTGGCCTAGATATCATCTAGACAAACATTCTGATAAAGTTTCAACATGCTCAAGTTGAAAATGTGGCCTCTAGAGTGTAAACAAGATTTCCCTTCAATTTGGCCTAGTGACCTAGTTTTAAACCCGGCATGACCCATATTCGAACTTGGCCTAGATATCATTCAGCTCAACATTCTGACCAAGTTTCAAGCTGCTGAAGCAAAAAATGTGACTTCTACCGTGTTAACAATATTTTACTTCAATTTGGCCTAGTGACCTAGTTTATGACCCAACATAACCCATATTCGAACTTGGCCTAGATATCATTCAGCTCACCATTCTGACCAAATTTCAAACTGCTGAAGCAAAAAATGCAGCTTCTACAGAGTTAACAAGATTTCCCTTTAATTTGGCCTAGTGACCTAGTTTCTGACCCCTATTTGAACTTGACCTAGATTTCTTTAAGCCAAACATTCTGACAAAATTTCAAACTGATGAAGCAAAAATTGCGGCCTGTGGAGTCTTACAAGCGCAAATGTTGACGACGGACGGACGCCGGACAAAATGTGATCACAATAGCTCACCTTGCACATCGTGCATAGGTGAGCTGTAAAAAAAAAAATTGTCTGTAAATATTTAATTGCATCTAATAATTTTTTATGGAGCAAAAAGTTTTAATAAAAATGATAAAAAAAAAAATGCAACAATCCTCCAATTAAATTTTTAATTTATCCCGATACCAGCGATAAGCAATGCTTTGAATCTAATAACATTTTATATGCATTTTCACTATTTTTTCTCAGTTAACTTCTAGGAATCCGCTGTGGTCGAGAATCGGGGATTTCGAAACCAGTCGCGGCACTACGGTCATGGTTTAAGCCAGGGATCATGAATAAGTGAACTGTTGCCGTGATATAACTGAAATAATGTTGAAAGCGGCGTCAACCCCCACTAAATAAATCAATCATTAAACTTCTTTTTCATGCACAATTAAATGATAATCAATACTCATTTGTAAATAAAATCAACCTACCTGAAACGTTTATAACTTTGACGGGATACGTTTTTCCTCCTTTGCGAAACCGAGCTTTAGTATGGGCACCTGTTTTCCTCATAACTTTGTCCGATATGAAATCGGCCGGAATTATGGTGGTTTTTTTCTCCAGGACCCAATAAACTAAGCATTTCTCATATTTAGTCGGCTCAGCTTTAGCAGGCTCTTTCAAAGACATTTCCGTCGCTTTTAATAATGATTTGACATCGATGTTGGACATTTTCAGAATTCGATCTTTTGTTTTCTTATAATTAGTCGCCGGGCAGAAGCCCGCGACTTCTATTTTTAATAGCTTTTCGGAAATCACATGGGAGGGCGGCTTATTATTAGAAAGAAACAAATCTAGATGATTTGAACATATTACAATTGTGGTTGTTTACGAACACTAATAAATGACACATCTAAAATGAAATAAATATTCCGATTTTTTAATGTTTGCAGTTTTTTTTATTTCACTCGCATTTAAGTATTTTGTCTTATTTACGAAGACAAAAGTGGTCCCTTCAAGACGTGAACCAACACCCCCTAATGCAGACTCTTATGTGTCATCATTGAGGTCAATTTCGGATTCTCCTTTTAATAGCAATTTTAACTTACTAAATGTTGTTTTCATGTTCAAAGAGATGTCTTGATTTGTGTAGAATTCATTTAATAATGTTAATCCATGAATATCTAAAGTAGGAACTGTTTCTAAGCTAAATATAGACCCTATTCTGTTGTGTAGTTTCGTGACCTTTAACATCGATTTTCGCGCATGCGCATTTCGATATGAAAAAGCGAGTGATATTATTTTATTTTAGACAAGTACAAGACGAATGTTTGACGCAAAGCGTCAAAGAGAAGCCGCAATATTTCGTTGTACATGTAGAAATAAGAAAAAAAGAACATTTTTAAATCCACAAACAATAAAACAATTTAAACTGTAGACGGTAATGCTGATATATTTCTCCTTTTGAAGACTTTTGTTTTCTTCAAATTACCTCCCTTTAAAGCAATACCAGGATATTTACCTTCTGATTCGAATAAGATTGACAAACATTGAAATTATATGAATGAATACTATTATTTAAATAAGTAACAACAGCAAAATTAAATTAAAGCCAAATAAATGTGTACACATTTCGTTAATTTGTTATAGATACCCTAATGTATAGATATGAATATAAACTTTATAAACAAATGTTTTCATTTCAACGTTCCTAATGTTTGAATAGACTAAGGAAAGTCAAGAATACATAAATAAATCAATGCAGTCTTTTCCGGCGACATTGATGCCTTGCATCAACTTTCTCTTGTTCTATTGTTTAAAATGCCGCGGATGATTAGGGCTCATGATTAGTCATGATTAGGCGTTGATTCTTGGAAATTGACCAATCAGCTCAAAGTAAGTCAGATACAGAAGCTGCGGTGTTATAGCAATTTATACCTGATCGAATTGGTACAGTATTATCAGCTTATTTGATGGTACACATTTTCAATCGGTCGCATTATTATTATATTAATTGAGAAGCATTCAAGATTCCATGCCAATTTTCGCGTATTTAAAAAAAAAATCGGCGGAAGATATTTCCGTGTGTATATCATAGGAGTAAATATCCGTTGTTTACAACAACACCGTATGACTTGGGATTCCCCTGTGGGCATTCCCATGTTGTCGAGAAGCTTCGAGAATGCCGGAGAAATTCCGAGACGTATGACGTAATTGGAACCAGTATCTTTTGTTTACCAAAAAATGGCGGATGGTAATACACTCGATAAACGATCATACAACAAACGATTTCGCGAAGAAAATGCCGTAATTCCTCGTACGACAAGATGGAGACTAATGAAAAGATTGAAAGAAAGTACAGAAAATGCCAACATCATGCAAGAAAGGTTATTTATATTTTATTTTTATGACTTAGTAATGGCGCACAGAAAACTGACTCCTTGCAGAGACGTATCTACTCATTGTCCTATCTCCACTCCTCGGCTTTTCGTAAATTTAAGACCTTTAATTTATCACTCAGAATTGAAATTGTTCTCCTTGATAATTTTAAACGGACCCAATTGCTGTAAACAGAAGGATTTTGGGAAAGGGAGCAACTATGTGTCGTGCACGTAGACAATTTATTAAGGCTTTTACCAAGCATTATTTATTTTTTCTGAAATGTTTAGCACATAAGGTTTCCGGAAATGTAGTTTTGCATTATTTCATTATTTTTCAAAAAAATTGTTGATGTCCCAAACCAGGGACATAGATAAGACTTATCTTATTTCTACGTCCCTGCCCAAAAGGAATGCATAGAAATTAATTGGAGATAGAGTATATACTGACACATGTGTTACTATTACAGAAATTTGTGTCTAAATGGTTTTATATCATTTGGATGTTAGTAATTGCTTTTGTAGCTCAAGCTTTAACTTTATATTTCTGACTGAGAAATGATAGGTCAGGGTCTTGACAAATTGTCTTTTTTGTTCCAGAAATTCTCAACTCACAGAACCTGTAGATTTAAACATGTCTGGTGCAAGTTCAGGAAATGGTACCCAAGAAGTTGTTCATGAATCAATTGACGCAACAGGTATTTGAACTGTTAATGAAATTTTTCCGCCAATGCAATTACTTTTGATGGATCTGCAGCAGATGTTCTAAAAACTTGTGTTTAAAGGAGAAATAGTTCATAATGAGCTAATTATTTTATTGCCATATTTTTTTCACCGTATCTTCATAAATATGCACTTTCACTATTCACATATTTGATTACATGCAGATTCTTTCAAATTACAGGAATCTAAATGATTGTAATATAAGCAGGTAATGGGTTAATGACATGGCACATCTATGAACCTATGCTCTGGGAGTCACTTAGTCAGATAGCAGATTGAGCTGTTATACTCTCCTTTGTCACTGTGTTCTGATATTGAGTAAAAGATAGTGTAGGAAATGAAGATTTTACTAGTCGAAGCAATTTCTCCTTTTACAGCAAAGTAAATGCGATACAGAGAATAAAAGAACTTCTCCTTATTGTCACACCTGCAAGATAGCAAGTTTGATTTAAATTAGGCTTCTAGTTGACTTCCAGTTTTCTTGCATTCCTTTTGTCGATCAGGTATATGTCTACATTTTCTGGTGCGCTATGTTTCATAACATTGGCAGAATTAGAAGGTGTGTCACAGACAACTTGAGACAAGAAGAATTCTAACAAACAATTTTTTTTTATTGATTGTGTTAAAATGCCGTTTTCAACAATGTTTAGTCATATTACAGCAGCCAGTTCACATACCCATGTGTTTCTAGGCTTTCTCACACCAGTACTCTGCACAGCAATCTTTCCAAGCAACTGGCTGCTTAATTTTCCACATAGACTGTTAGCCTATTAGTGAAAGACAAATGACACTTGTCACATTGACTTTTGTCAAGTGTCAGAAAGAATGTTGGCCAAGCCGGGGTTCAAACTCACAATCCCCTTATTGACAGCCAGGTTGCAATCAACTGAGCTACAAGGTCTCTGCTTTATGCATATAGTAAACACACTCCAATACAGATACAATATAGCCTTCTGCAAAACCTTTCTGCTACAGAAACATCAAATGTCATCTGTACCAGAAAAGAGATAAACAGGACTATTGAAATTTGAAAGAATTTTTGTTCATACTTTTTCAGTAAGTGATGAATCAATAAATGAAAATCAAGACGGCAATGCTGGGTCTTTGTATGACACTTTACAAGATGCAGAAAATCAAGAAGATCATCAGGACAATTTCCAGAATGAAGGACAACAGCCAATTTATGAAGGAGCTCCAATTTCTCTAGATCAAAGCATGCTCCTGATATTGACATTTACATTTCGGCATTCTCTGACAGGACAATGTCTGTCAGATCTATTGACTTTAATTTCCCTCCATTGTATGTCTCCAAACATTTGTAAGACTTCTCTTTATCTCTTCAGAAAGTACTTCAGCAATATTAACTTTCCTCTAGTATTTCACAAATACTGCTCAGTGTGTTTTTAGCTCACCTGAGCTTTGCTCAAGGTGAGTTATTGTGATCGCCTTTTGTCCGGCGTCCGTTGTGCGTCGTGCGTCAACTTCTTCTCCTCAGTAACCAGTGGGTCAATTTGGATGAAACTTCACAGAATGCATCCTCTCAATGACCTCACCAGAATTCCTTCAAATTTTTGGGATCCATGCAAAATTCTGGTTTCCATGGCAACGAAACTGAAAAAACTTCAAAATTCTTCTTCTCCCAAACTGGTTGGCAGATTTTCAAATAATTTTGTAGAAATGTTCCTTAGATGACCCTCTATCAGATTCCTTCAAGCCATGTTGATTGGTCGAAAAACATGGCCGCCAGGGGGGGCGGGGCTATTTTGCCTTATATGGCTATAGTGAAAACTTAAAAAATCTTCTCCTCCGAAAGTGTCAGGCCGATTTTCAAATAATTTTGTAGAAATGTTCCTTGGGTGACCCTCTATCAGATTCCTTCAAGCCATGTTGATTGGTCGAAAAACATGGCCGCCAGGGCGGGGCTATTTTGCCTTATATGGCTATAGTGCAAACTTAAAAAATCTTCTCCTCCAAAAGTGTCAGGCCGATTTTCAAATAATTTTTTAGAAATGTTCCTTGGGTGACCCTCTATCAGATTCCTTCAAGCCATGTTGATTGGTTAAAAAACATGGCCGCCAGGGGGCGGGGCTATTTTGCCTTTTATGGCTATAGTGAACACTTAAAAAATCTTCTCCTCCATAAGTGTCGGGCCGATTTTTAAATAATTTTGTAGAAATGCTCCTTGGGTGACCCTCTATCAGATTCCTTCAAGCCATGTTGATTGGTCGAAAAACATGGCCGCCAGGGGGCGGGGCTATTTTGCCTTATATGGCTATAGTGAAAACTTTAAAAATCTTCTTCTCCGAAAGTGTCAGACCGATTTCCAAATAATTTTGTAGAAATGTTCCTTGGATGACCCACTTTCAGATTCCTTCAAGCCATGTTGATTGGTAAAAAAACATGGCCGCCAGTGGGCAGGGCTATTTTGCCTTATATGGCTATAGTGAAAACTTAAAACATCTTCTCCTCCAAAAGTGTCTGGCCGATTTTCAAATAATTTTGTTTAAATGTTCCTAGGGTGACCCTCTATCAGATTCCTTCAATCCAAGTTGATTGGTTGGAAACTATGGCTGCCAAGGGGCGGGGCTTATATAGCTAAAGTGAAAAAAAAATATTAGGTGAGCGATTCCAGGGCCATCATGGCCCTCTTGTTTTAAAATTGCCATTTCATTCTTGTCCGGCCTTCATCTCACAACCCCTTTGCCACATTTATATGAAACTTCACAGGAGTCATCGGTAGAACGTCTAGTTGCGCATATTACTAGGGCGTTTAATTTGACCTAATTTTGGTTGAGTTATTGCCCTTTTTAGCTCACCTGAGCTTTGCTCAAGGTGAGTTATTGTGATCGCCTTTTGTCCGGCGTCCGTCGTGCGGTGTGCGTCGTGCGTCAACTTCTTCTCCTCAGTAACCAGTGGGTCAATTTGGATGAAACTTCACAGAAAGTATCCTCTCAATGACCTCACCAGAATTCCTTCAAATTTTTGGGATCCATGCAAAATTCTGGTTTCCATGGCAACGAAACGAAAAAAACTCCAAAATTCTTCTTCTCCCAAACTGCTTGGCAGATTTTCAAATTATTTTGTAGAAATGTTCCTTGGATGACCCTCTATCAGATTCCTTCAAACCGTGTTGATTGGTCGAAAAACATGGCCGCCAGGGGGGGCGGGGCTATTTTGCCTTATATGGCTATAGTGAAAACTTAAAAAATCTTCTTCTCCGAAAGTGTCAGGCCGATTTTCAAATAATTTTGTAGAAATGTTCTTTGGGTGACCCTCTATCAGATTCCTTCAAACCGTGTTAATTGGTCGAAAAACATGGCCGCCAGGGGGGGCGGGGCTATTTTGCCTTATATGGCTATAGTGAAAACTTAAAAAATCATCTCCTCCGAAAGTGTAAGGCCGATTTTCAAATAATTATGTAGAAATGTTCTTTGGGTGACCCTCTATCAGATTCCTTCAAGCCATGTTGATTGGTCGAAAAACATGGCCGCCAGGGGGGGGCGGGCTATTTTGCCTTATATGGCTATAGTGCAAACTTAAAAAATCTTCTCCACCAGAAGTGTCAGGCCGATTTTCAAATAATTTTGTAGAAATGTTCCTTGGGAGACCCTCTATCAGATTCCTTCAAGCACTGTTGATTGGTCGAGAAACATGGCCGCAAGGGGGCAGGGGCTATTTTGCCTTATATGGCCAAAGTGAAAACTTAAAAAATCTTCAACATCTTCTCCTCAGTAACCAGTGGGTCAATTGGGATGAAACTTCACAGAAAGCATCCTCTCAATGACCTCACCAGAATTCCTTCAAATTTTTGGGATCCATGCAGAATTCTGGTTTCCATGGCAACGAAACGAAAAAAACTTCAAAATTCTTCATCTCCCAAACTGCTTGGCAGATTTTCAAATAATTTTGTAGAAATGTTCCTTGGATGACCCTCTACCAGATTCCTTCAAGCCATGTTGATTGGTCGAAATCACGGCCGCCAGGGGGGCGGGGCTATTTTGCCTTATATGGCTATAGTGCAAACTTAAAAAATCTTCTCCTCCAAAAGTGTCAGCCCGATTTTCAAGTAATTTTGTAGAAATGTTCCTTGGATGACCCACTTTCAGATTCCTTCAAGCCATGTTGATTGGTCAAAAAACATGGCCACCAGTGGGCAGGGCTATTTTGCATTATATGGCTATAGTGAAAACTTAAAAAATCTTCTCCTCCAAAAGTATCTGGCCGATTTTCAAATAATTTTGTAGAAATGTTCCTAGGGTGACCCTCTATCAGATTCCTTCAGGCCAAGTTGATTGGTCGGAAACTATGGCTGCCAGGGGGCGGGGCTTATATAGCTTAAGTGAAAAAAAATAAAAAATCGGGTGAGCGATTCAAGGGCCATCATGGCCCTCTTGTTTTAAAATTGCCATTTCATTCTTGTCCGGCCTTCATCTCACAACCCCTTTGCCACATTTCTATGAAACTTCACAGGAGTCATCGGTACAATGTGTTGTTGCGCATATTACGAGGGCGTTTAATTTGACCTACTTTTGGATGAGTTATTGCCCTTTTTTTAAATTGCCATTTCATTCTTGTCCGGCCTTCATCTCACAACCCCTTGGCCACATTTCTATGAAACTTCACAGGAGTCATCGGTACAACGTCTAGTTGCGCATATTACGAGGGCGTTTAATTTGACCTAATTTTGGTTGAGTTATTGCCCTTTATTTAAAATTGCCATTTCATTCTTGTCCGGCCTTCATCTCACAACCCCTTTGCCACATTTCTATGAAACTTCACAGGAGTCATCGGTACAATGTCTTGTTGCGCATATTACGAGGGCGTTTAATTTGACCTACTTTTGGATGAGTTATTGCCCTTTTTAGCTCAACTGAGCTTTGCTCAAGGTGAGTTATTGTGATCGCCTTTTGTCCGGCGTCCGTCGTCCGTCGTGCGTCGTGCGTCAACTTCTTCTCCTCAGTAACCAGCGGGTCAATTGGGATGAAACTTCACAGAAAGCATCCTCTCAATGACCTCACCAGATTTCCTTCAAATTTTTGGGATCCATGCAGAATTCTGGTTTCCATGGCAACGAAATGAAAAAAACTTCAAAATTCTTCTTCTCCCAAACTGGTTGGCAGATTTTCAAATAATTTTGTAGAAATGTTCCTTGGATGACCCTCTATAAGATTCCTTCATGCCATGTTGATTGGTCAAAAAACATGGCCGCCAGGGGGGGCGGGGCTAATTTGCCTTATATGGCTACAGTGAAAACTTAAAAAATCTTCTTCTCCGAAAGTGTCTGGCCAATTTTCAAATAATTTTGTAGAAATGTTCCTTGGATGACCCTCTATCAGATTCCTTCAAGCCATGTTGATTGGTCAAAAAACATGGCCGCCAGGGGGGCGGGGCTATTTTGCCTTATATGGCTATAGTGAAAACTTAAAAAAGCTTCTCCTCCGAAAGTGTCTGACCGATTTTCAAATAATTTTGTAGAAATGTTCCTTGGATGACCCTCTATCAGATTCCTTCAAGCCATGTTGATTGGTTGAAAAACATGGCCGCCAGGGGGGGGCGGGGCTATTTTGCCTTATATGGCTATAGTGAAAACTTAAAAAATCTTCTTCTCCGAAAGTGTCAGGCCAATTTTCAAATAATTTTGTAGAAATGTTCCTTAAGTGACCCACTTTCAGATTCCTTCAAGCCATGTTGATTGGACAAACAAACCATGGCCACCATGGGGCGGGGCTATGTTGCCTTATATGGCTATTATAGTGAAAATTAAAAAAACTTCTCCGATGAAAGTATGAAGCCCATTTTCAAAAAAAATTGTAGAAATGTTCCTTGGTTGACCCTCACCAAAATTCCTTCACATTTTTGGGATCCATGCAGAATTATGGTTTCCATGGCAACGAAACGAAAAAAACTTCAAAAATCTTCTTCTCCCAAACTGGTTGGCAGATTTTCAAATAATTTTGTAGAAATGTTCCTTGGATGACCCTCTACCAGATTCCTTCAAGCCATGTTGATTGGTCAAAAAACACGGCCGCCAGGCGGGCGGGGCTATTTTGCCTTATATGGCTATAGTGAAAACTTAAAAAATCTTCTCCTCCGAAAGTGTCAGGCTGATTTTCAAATGATTTTGTAGAAATGTTCCTTGGGTGACCCTCTATCAGATTCCTTGAAGCCATGTTGATTGGTCGAAAAACATGGCCGCCAGGGGGGTGGGGGGGGGGGGGCGGGCTATTTTGCCTTATATGGCTATAGTGCAAACTTAAAAAATCTTCTTCTCCAAAAGTGTCGGCCCGATTTTCAAATAATTTTGTAGAAATGTTCCTTGGATGACCCACTTTCAGATTCCTTCAAGCCATGTTGATTGGTCAAAAAACATGGCCGCCAGTAGGCAGGGCTATTTTGCATTATATGGCTATAGTGAAAACTTAAAAAATCTTCTCCTCCAAAAGTATCTGGACGATTTTCAAATAATTTTGTAGAAATATTCCTAGGGTGACCCTCTATCAGATTCCTTCAAGCCAAGTTGATTGGTCGGAAACTATGGCTGCCAGGGGGCGAGGCTTATATAGCTAAAGTGAAAAAAAATAAAAAATCAGGTGAGCGATTCAAGGGCCATCATGGCCCTCTTGTTATAATGTTAAAACGGTTGATTTGAAATGTCCTGTATGTAATAGAGATCTAAATGATTTAAAGGCTGTATCATATTTTGTTGAGATACCACTTGCTGATCAGATTCAAAAATTATTCAAAAGACAAAATTTTCATAAAGAACTCTATCATAGATTTGAAAGAAAAAAGAAATCTGCTGATGGAATTGAAGATATTTATGATGGTGAAATTTATGTTGAGCAATCCAAAAAACATGGCTTTTTGTCAAATCCAAATAACATTTCTCTGATGTGGTATACTGATGGTGTAGCTTTGTTTAAGTCTTCAAAGTATGGAATCTGGCCTCTTTTCTTTTCAATAAATGAACTGCCATACAAAAGTAGGACAAAAGCAGAAAATCTTCTTTTTGGTGGACTTTGGTTTGGAGAAGTAAAGCCATCTATGGGTACTTTCCTAAAACCTTTTTTTAAAACATTACAGACTTTAAATCAGGACGGTGTAAATGTTGAATGTAATCACAGGGCTGTACAAATCCCATAGCCCGACGCCCGGGGCAAGTCATAAATCGCATCGGGCAAGTCGCTAATTGCAACATCTCAGTCCCGGACAAGTGGCATTTTCCAAAAATCCACGTCCCATTATATCAACCCATTTACGTAACAGTGAATGTAAATAACTGTGTCTGGTAGCCCGGCTTAATTACTAACACACATGTCTGTCGTGTATAAATTTGACTGTATGTTACATGGGAAAAACCACTCGCGCGTGACCATAACAAATCAATAACAGTAGGCGGAGTTACCCACCTGTCATATCGAGTGATTTCAGCCAACCGAATCGCGTCAGTAATAGTCGATTAACGTGGTATATATATCCAATAAGGCGGTCCAATCATAAGTGACAATTGTTTCTTGGGGCTGTGTTATTTCATAAAAGCTAGGGAATTACCTATGGATCGGTCTCATTAAAATATTCCCTTAAATGTATTTCGATCCATATTTCTACTTTCGGTATGCGATGTTTGCAAACTGGTGCAAACCGGTTCAGAAAGACTTGTAAGAAATTTTCGCCATGCAGAAGTTAATAAAATAAATTCGATCCAAATTAAAGACAATACGACAACTGCTAAAAATTATCTTGCCGTTTATCAATTTGAAATACCTTCAAGATCAACATAATATTCGTAATATCAGGGACACAAAGAAAATTGTTTGGAATGAAATATATAAATGATTCCCCCGAGTATGATAATTGCCCAATCACGGCTTTGTTTACCAAAATTAATTAGCATAAATGGCGGGAAAAAAAATCATATGACTTAATAGTTGCGATTTCATTGGGTGTATGACATTCGCGACCTGAAGACCCAGGGGGGCGGGGCTATTTTGCCTTATATGGCTATAGTGAAAACTTAAAAAAGCTTCTCCTCCGAAAGTGTCTGACCGATTTTCAAATAATTTTGTAGAAATGTTCCTTGGATGACCCTCTATCAGATTCCTTCAAGCCATGTTGATTGGTTGAAAAACATGGCCGCCAGGGGGGGGCGGGGCTATTTTGCCTTATATGGCTATAGTGAAAACTTAAAAAATCTTCTTCTCCGAAAGTGTCAGGCCAATTTTCAAATAATTTTGTAGAAATGTTCCTTAAGTGACCCACTTTCAGATTCCTTCAAGCCATGTTGATTGGACAAACAAACCATGGCCACCATGGGGCGGGGCTATGTTGCCTTATATGGCTATTATAGTGAAAATTAAAAAAACTTCTCCGATGAAAGTATGAAGCCCATTTTCAAAAAAAATTGTAGAAATGTTCCTTGGTTGACCCTCACCAAAATTCCTTCACATTTTTGGGATCCATGCAGAATTATGGTTTCCATGGCAACGAAACGAAAAAAACTTCAAAAATCTTCTTCTCCCAAACTGGTTGGCAGATTTTCAAATAATTTTGTAGAAATGTTCCTTGGATGACCCTCTACCAGATTCCTTCAAGCCATGTTGATTGGTCAAAAAACACGGCCGCCAGGCGGGCGGGGCTATTTTGCCTTATATGGCTATAGTGAAAACTTAAAAAATCTTCTCCTCCGAAAGTGTCAGGCTGATTTTCAAATGATTTTGTAGAAATGTTCCTTGGGTGACCCTCTATCAGATTCCTTGAAGCCATGTTGATTGGTCGAAAAACATGGCCGCCAGGGGGGTGGGGGGGGGGGGGGCGGGCTATTTTGCCTTATATGGCTATAGTGCAAACTTAAAAAATCTTCTTCTCCAAAAGTGTCGGCCCGATTTTCAAATAATTTTGTAGAAATGTTCCTTGGATGACCCACTTTCAGATTCCTTCAAGCCATGTTGATTGGTCAAAAAACATGGCCGCCAGTAGGCAGGGCTATTTTGCATTATATGGCTATAGTGAAAACTTAAAAAATCTTCTCCTCCAAAAGTATCTGGACGATTTTCAAATAATTTTGTAGAAATATTCCTAGGGTGACCCTCTATCAGATTCCTTCAAGCCAAGTTGATTGGTCGGAAACTATGGCTGCCAGGGGGCGAGGCTTATATAGCTAAAGTGAAAAAAAATAAAAAATCAGGTGAGCGATTCAAGGGCCATCATGGCCCTCTTGTTATAATGTTAAAACGGTTGATTTGAAATGTCCTGTATGTAATAGAGATCTAAATGATTTAAAGGCTGTATCATATTTTGTTGAGATACCACTTGCTGATCAGATTCAAAAATTATTCAAAAGACAAAATTTTCATAAAGAACTCTATCATAGATTTGAAAGAAAAAAGAAATCTGCTGATGGAATTGAAGATATTTATGATGGTGAAATTTATGTTGAGCAATCCAAAAAACATGGCTTTTTGTCAAATCCAAATAACATTTCTCTGATGTGGTATACTGATGGTGTAGCTTTGTTTAAGTCTTCAAAGTATGGAATCTGGCCTCTTTTCTTTTCAATAAATGAACTGCCATACAAAAGTAGGACAAAAGCAGAAAATCTTCTTTTTGGTGGACTTTGGTTTGGAGAAGTAAAGCCATCTATGGGTACTTTCCTAAAACCTTTTTTTAAAACATTACAGACTTTAAATCAGGACGGTGTAAATGTTGAATGTAATCACAGGGCTGTACAAATCCCATAGCCCGACGCCCGGGGCAAGTCATAAATCGCATCGGGCAAGTCGCTAATTGCAACATCTCAGTCCCGGACAAGTGGCATTTTCCAAAAATCCACGTCCCATTATATCAACCCATTTACGTAACAGTGAATGTAAATAACTGTGTCTGGTAGCCCGGCTTAATTACTAACACACATGTCTGTCGTGTATAAATTTGACTGTATGTTACATGGGAAAAACCACTCGCGCGTGACCATAACAAATCAATAACAGTAGGCGGAGTTACCCACCTGTCATATCGAGTGATTTCAGCCAACCGAATCGCGTCAGTAATAGTCGATTAACGTGGTATATATATCCAATAAGGCGGTCCAATCATAAGTGACAATTGTTTCTTGGGGCTGTGTTATTTCATAAAAGCTAGGGAATTACCTATGGATCGGTCTCATTAAAATATTCCCTTAAATGTATTTCGATCCATATTTCTACTTTCGGTATGCGATGTTTGCAAACTGGTGCAAACCGGTTCAGAAAGACTTGTAAGAAATTTTCGCCATGCAGAAGTTAATAAAATAAATTCGATCCAAATTAAAGACAATACGACAACTGCTAAAAATTATCTTGCCGTTTATCAATTTGAAATACCTTCAAGATCAACATAATATTCGTAATATCAGGGACACAAAGAAAATTGTTTGGAATGAAATATATAAATGATTCCCCCGAGTATGATAATTGCCCAATCACGGCTTTGTTTACCAAAATTAATTAGCATAAATGGCGGGAAAAAAAATCATATGACTTAATAGTTGCGATTTCATTGGGTGTATGACATTCGCGACCTGAAGACCCCGATGTTTACATTCAACGCTGTTTACCGATTTCTAATTCTCAAAGTAGGGAACCATGATTAACATTGCGCAATCATCAAAATGGCGGCTATGCAGCGAATAATACCGCAACACCAATCTGACTAAAGTACACAATCTGACTAAATGTAAATGCGTAGCGTTAATAGGAGATGATTTTAATGAGATTGACCGCAATACATGAAACAAATTTAACGTTTTGTTGTCTTTCATTTTTTTTGACAAGATTTTTTGATTTAATAACTACATTGAACCTGATAAATTTGACTTTTGGTTAATAAAATTGAATTTATCAATGTCTTTCTAAATGTAAAACTGACCCTGGTATCGAACACTGCCCTGTTTCGGTGAGGGATCTAAATCGGTGACATTATTTTGTTATCTTCAATTTGAAGTGCTATTGCATCATTTGACTATGTTGTCTCAAGTTTAACATTTATGTCAATAGCTTTTGAATCTTTTGTAAATATGGATAAAATACATACATTTTATGCAGAATATTTCAAATAACCTAGTGAAAAATAATCTCTTTTCCAAATTTCATTTTTTTTAACTGAATGCTGCACTACAGGTCTTTTGCAATAATGTTATTTGAATTGGTCACTACCCTTAAATCATGTACAGTGTGTGCTCTTAATGTTATCTTTATACAGAACTAGAAAATAACCCACTAAAAAACAAATAAAACACTCAAGAAACCGCGATCCGGGCTACCACACAATTCTTAAATTTGTCGCATGTTAAACTTGGTTTGCAGAAAAGTGGGACAAGTGAGAATCTTAGCAGGACAAGTGGCATTCTGAAAGTCACTTGTCCTGGACAAGTGGCTGATTTCTTTTTTTGTACAGCCCTGAATCACTGTAACATTCAGATCAATGTTAAAGCTACACTATTGTGTGGAACTTGTGACTTGCCCGCAAAATCCATTGTTTTAAATATGACCCAGTTCAATGGTATGTATGGCTGTCCCAGATGCAAACAAGAAGGCAAAGTTGTCAAAGCTGGTAAAGGCCATACAAGAGTTTTTACTTTCAATAAAATTGATCCTTGTGGTCCACTCAGACTTCATGATGAAACAAAGTTACATGCCGCTGAAGCAGTTAGAGAGAATAAGGCTGTTTTTGGAATAAAAGGGCCATCATGGTTTTCATATCTGCAACTTGATATAATAAGAGGTACTGCTATCGACTATATGCATACAGTTCTCCTTGGTGTTGTCCGCAGACTTCTCACTCTGTGGTTTTCTTCCACTTTTTCTTCAGAAAAGTTTTCTATTTCAAAGAATGTAGATCTAGTAGATAAAAGACTGTTGACAATAAAACCTCCAAACTTTGTGACCAGAATTCCTAGAAGTATTAAAGATCATTCTGCATACTGGAAGGCAAATGAATGCAGGTCATGGCTTTTGTTTTATTCTGTTCCAGTCTTGTATGGTGTACTTGACATTGAATATTACAAGCATTACATATTGCTTGCTGAAGTTATTTATTTATTGAGCAGTGATTCCTTAACAAAGGCAATGCTTAGAAAGGCAAATTCACTGTTAACCTATTTTGTATGTTTACATGAAGCTTTGTATGGTGAAAGGCATATGTCTGCAAATATTCATCAGCTTATTCATTTACCAGAAGTTGTTAAAGATTTAGGTCCTCTATGGGTATATGGTTGTTTTCCATTTGAAAATATGAATGGCCAATTAGTAAAATTATTTCATGGAACGAGGCATCCGGAAATACAAATAAGCTCTGCAGTTTCTACATTATTACACTTAACAGAGTTGGGTCAAAAGTTAGATAAAGAAACTCCTGTTGGTTTGTTTTACTCAAATTTATCTATGACAGGATCAACAAAAGTGATCAAGTACATTGGTGACAAAATAGGTATTGTTGGCCGTTGTATTCCACGTGTGCTTCCAAATGCTCAATTATTGGCTGGTACAGAATCATTTGGCTCACAACCAAAAGAGATTTTATGTTTTTTTCGACTTTTAAAAGATGGCAAAGTTTTTCAGTCACTACAATACACGGCAGTAGAAGAGAGAAATTCATACACTGTAATGTTTTGTGAAGTAGATGGAGTGAAAAAATTTGGACATATTGACAGATATGTAGAAATTATTCCAACATGTTCTAGAATGTGTCATCAATGTATCTGAAAACCTGTACATTATGCTGTTGTTAAGGAATTAGAAACAAATCCAGACATAGTTCTGAGAAATGGGGTATCAGATGAATCTCCTATAAATATCTATCCTGTGAAACCAAAATATGTTAATTACAGGGCAGTTCCCATTATAAATGTTTTAGATTTGTGTGTTTATATTCAGCTAAATGATTGTAGTTTCTCCCAACTCACTTGAATGTGACTAAATGTATTATTATGACCATTTATTAGTTTAAAGAAAAAACAAATTATTTTCACTGAGGCATATACAGCTTTAAAAAAGTCCTTTGTGGCATTTTAAGTAATGCTGTAAATATATATTCTTTCCAATATTCAAAGAGAGGAAACTAATAACTTGAGCTATTAAAATACATACCAACATTTTACTTTTAATCATTGTTACTATTTAAAACTATTTAGTACATTTTGTGTTGAAAGTGAATACAAGCTTGAGGTCGTACGAGCTAAATGTTGTACGAACTTAAGCTCGTGCGAACTCTACAGTTTTACGCGCTTGATCCAACCAACGAGCATTCACAAGCTCGTGACTAGCTAGTGCCAAGCATACTAGCTTAGTACGAGCTTGATATTAGCTCGTTACGAGCTCGTACGAGCTCGCTACGAAGTAGCATTTTCATGAGGGAGGCCCCTTCCCCTTTTTCAGAAAAAAACCCCTGCATGGCGTCACAAAAGAAGAAATTGCTCAAACAAGCAATCTCTCTTTTTGTCACCATGTTTTCAAATCAATTCAATTATTGTACTTTTATTTAAAGGGAGTAACCAAATGTTTTCAGGTATGTTGCATAGTCAACTAAATATTTGCTGTATGAGGGAAAGGGTTAAATGTACATTGTTGTTGGTAATATTTTCTGTAAAATCTGAATATTCAAAGTTTGAAGCCTGATGGAAAATTGTACTGTTTTCTTACAAATCAAAATATATTTTGAAATAAATATATCAATAAAGAATTTCATTATTAATATTTTCACACAAAATACAGTTTTAGATAATATGTATACTAATATAGTTAAATGTAGTACATCTACATGTCTTTTCTGCTACAATCAACTAGTAAAAACTTTGTTACAAAATGAGAAATTGCCCTAGACAAGCAATTGCTCCTTTAGTCACAATGTTTTTAACATTATGTTCAGTATACCTTTATATAAATAGAGATTTTCTGTGTTTTTGTCATTATTTTGTCAAAGTCATATGCTGCAGATTTGTCATGTGTTGGAAAGGCTTAAACTTTAAATACCTATTGAAAATCAAATTTCTGATATTTATTGTATTTCAGAATTTGGCAATGAGGAGATCACAATGGTGTGTGACCATTTTGCAAAGACATTAGCATATATATATGTTAATCCTGATTTTTCAAGGACCAGTGCTGTGAGTGAATGGAACTTGCTGAAGAAAGTTTGAAAGAAAAGGTAAACTTTTTGTAAAATTACTTGATCATTGTGTTTTTTTTGTAACATCGGCCCATATGATTCAAGCAGAAGAACATTGATTATGCTCACAAAACTGTGCGAACTTACAGAATACAATAACCTGTATCTTTTTCGTGAACTGAAACTACAACTTTATCCCTTTTCCTAATTACCACAAATCTGATGCAGATAATATTGAAAGCAGCTAGGCAAAATAAGGAAAGTCTCTAGTTATTGAATAGAGTCGTGGCTCGAATTTAGCCAGATTTTCTACTTGCATTTTTTTCGCAAGTGCTATTTTTTCTTACTTGCTAAATGAGTAAACAACTTGCATTTTTGAGAACTTATTAGAACTTTAATATTAATATTAAGCAACACAATGCTAACTACAAAAGTGCAGTACATATACTGCTTTGGTAAATGTAATGTAAACACAGCAAACATGACCCAAATTATGCTGTGTAAAGAAGCTGCTGAGACTGTCAGATATACAGCATGGTCTAGACACTGTTGCTCTGTTTCAGTCTCCAAATGGCAGAATATCGGGTAATTTCTGTCTTAGGCCAGACTACCACCATCTTGTCACAGCAGGTTTTCGGGTTATATTCTCTATACGGGCAACTTAAATTCTTATCATAACATCAAGTATTTCAGCACCAAGCCTTAAATCACCCCCAGTCTGCTTATTGTGGAAAAAGCTCTCTCATGTGATGCCAAAAAGCACACAGAACAAACCCCAATTAATACAGGTTTGCGGATCGATCATAATGGTGTTCTGGTGAAGATCGAATCCAACAAAAATGAGAATTAAGATAATGTTCAAAAGTTAAATAAAAAAAAAATCCAGCCTTTTATTTGTGGGCTTTGTTTGTGAAGAAAAGTAATTCATGAAACTTGATGAGCTATTTTTGTACTTAGTTCAAAACAGGAATCAAGAGTATCATTCTCAATTTCTGCTTGGTATCATACTAAATTATTTTCCTGCTGAGGATCATATGTTTTGAAAATTTATGACATGTACGCTGCAATATTTCAGTGATTGACCTAAATCCGTGAGCTTGTTATTTTGCATAAAAAAAATTATGCTCATCAATTCGAAGAGTTCTATGATATCAATGTTATTTGTGGTCTAAAGTGTAAATATATAAACACAGAAATAGTTTTTTAATATGTCATAGCCCTTTTTATCATGTATCTAGGGTGTGCTTTAAGTGCAGAAACATCCATTTCTTCGATCGCCATAGAGAATACAAGTTGGGAAACCCAAATATACACGTGACCATTCCAGCCAATCGTATTTGTGATATATAAACTAAAACTAATTTTAGACTTCCGAATGCCCAAATGTATACATGTGGTAAACGTCATCAATATTGGGGCCGTTGAATAGGCATGCGCACGAGACATGCGATTGTAAACTTCCGCTAATATTGCAAAACTGAAAGTATTCTCGGTAGATCTCGAAAATTCACTGCAATTACCGCGAATTGACTAAGAAAAAACTCTGTAAAGATCTACAGTTAGAATTGCATATTATTCGGTCAAAAAAAAATTCACTCGCCAAAAAAAGCTGGTGCCTGAAATCTCACCTCGCAAATTGAAATTACCACTCGCAATTCGCGAGTATGCGAGCTTAAATTCGAGCCATGAGAGTAGAAAACACTTGAAACAAACGGAAAATTACTTATTATGAGAGGCATCAAAAAGTGTTTCTATGAGGAAAAGTGCTATTGTTTGACTTGTTTCAAAGTATGTGTTGTTTTTGTTTTGACAGGCATGGCAATAAACTCCCTGGCAGTCAGTGGAGTTCGCTGTTGATTGCAGAAGATGGTGATTTTACACATATAACCATGGTGATTGATCTGATGCTGACCTTTCCTCCTGCAAGTGTCAGTTGTGAAACTACATTCAGCCAGATGAAGCTTATTAAAACTGTAGGAGGACCAGACTAAGATCATCAACACTGAACAGCCTTCTGTTAGTCAAGTTAGAGTCCCCAGCTATAACAGAGTTTGTCCCTGACAAGGCAATTGAACTATGGTTGGTAGGTAGTCAGTTTGTCAGTTATCAGATACCAGCTTTATGTTCAAAATTTAAAATAATTTAAAATTATTTACGCCATGATAATGTTAAGCACAAGCTGTATTGGTTTATTCATAAAATGCTTGCAACAAGTTGGAACCAACTGTGCATATTTATTTATTTTTAGCTCACCAGAGCACAAAGTGCTCAATATGAGTTTTTGTGGTCGCCCTTTTGTCCGTCGTCCGTCGTCAACATTTGCTTGTTAACACTCTACAGGCAACATTTTGCATCCAATCTTCATGAAAGTTTATCAGAACATATATCTCCATCAAATCTAGGCCAAGTTCGAAAACTGAGTCATGTCGGGTCAAAAACTAGGTCACTAGTCCAAATTTAATGAAAATCTTGTAAACACTCTGGAAGCCGCATTTTTTGCTTGAGCATATTGAAACCTTGTCAGAAAGTTTGTCCTTATAATATCTAGGCCAAGTTCGAATATGGGTCATGTTCGATCAAAACTAGATCACTAGGCCAAATTTAAGGAATATCTTGTTAACACTCTGGAAGCCACATTTTTGGCTTGAGCATGTTGAAACTATGTTTGAATGTTTGTCTTAGTGATATCTAGGCTAAGTTCGAATATGGGTCATGTCCAGTCAAAAACTATGTCACTAGGCAAAATTTAAGGAGAATCTTGTTAACTCTCTGGAAGCCACATTTTGGCTTGAGCATGTTGAAAATTTAAGAAATATCTTGTTAACACTCTTGAAGCCGCATTTTAAACTTGAGCATGTTGATGAAACTTTATAAGAAAGTTTGTCCTGATGATATCTAGGTCAAGTTCGAATATGGGTCATGTCCTGTCAAAAACAAGGTCACTAGGCCAAATATAAGGAAAATCTTGTTAACACTCTGGAAGCCACATTTTTGGCTTGAGCATGTTGAAACATTATCAGAATGTTTGTCTTAGTGATATATAGGCCAAGTTCGAATATAGGTCATGTCCGGTCAAAAACTAGGTCACTAGGCCAAATTGAAGAACATCAATCATTAACAATCTTGTTAACGCCCTGGAAGCCGCATTATTGGCTTGGGCATGTTGAAACTTTGTCAGAATATTTGTGTTGATGATATCTAAGATCGGTTCAATTATGGGTCAGGTCAGGGTCCTGTTGGTTCAAAAAGTAAGTCACTAGGTCAAATTGAAGGAAAATCTTTTTAACATCCTAGAGGCCGCAATTTTCAGCAGTTTGAAATTTTGTCAGAATGTTTGTCTTAAAGATATCTAGGTCAAGTACGATTATGGGTCATATTGTGTCAAAAACTAGGTCACTAGGCCAAATTGAAGGAAAATCTGGTTAATTCTGTAGAAGCTGCATTTTATGCTACAGCAGCTTGACATTTGATGAGAATGTTTATCTAAATGATATCTAAGCCAAGTTTAAATATGGGTCATGTAGGGTCAAAAACTAGGTCACTAGGCCAAATTGAAGAAAAATCTTGTTAACACTTTGGATGCCACATTTTTTGCTTCAGCAGCTTGAATGTTTGTCTGAATTATATCTAGGTCAAGTCCGAATATGGGTCATATTGGTTCAGAAACAAGGTTAATAAAGGAAAATATTGTTCAAACTCCGGAGGCCACATGTTTACTTTGAGCAAGTTGAAACTTTGTCAGAATGTTGTCTTGTCTTGATGATATCTAGTCCATGTTGGAATATGGGTCATATCGTGTAAAAATATAGATCACTAGGCCAAATGAAGGAAAATCTTGTTAACAGTGGAGGTTGCATTCAGAATAATTGTCTTGATGTGTTTTGCATTGCAGTACATTGTATAATTAAGGTGAGCGATGCAAGGCCATCATGGCCCTCTTGTTAGGTCACCTGAGCTTTGCTCAAGGTGAGTTATTGTGATCGCCTTTTGTCCGTTGTGCGTCATGCGTCAACTTCTTCTCCTCAGTAACCAGTGGGTCAATTGGGATGAAACTCTACAGAGAGCGTCCTCTCAATGACCTCACCAGAATTCCTTCAGATTTTTGGGATCCATGCAGAATTCTGGTTTCCATGGCAACGAAATGAAAAAAACTTCAAAATTCTTCTTCTCCCAAACTGTTTGGCAGATTTTAAAATAATTTGTAGAAATGTTCCTTTGATGACCCTCTATCAGATTCCTTCAATCCATGTTGATTGGTCAAAAAACATGGCCGCCAGGGGGGGCGGGGCTATTTTGCCTTATATGGCTAAAGTGAAAACTTAAAAAATCTTCTCCTCCAAAAGTGTCAGGCCAATTTTCAAATAATTTTGTAGAAATGTTCCTAAGGTGACACTCTATCAGATTTCTTCAAGCCAAGTTGAGTGGTTGGAAATTAATGCCGCCAGGAGGGGCGGGGCTTATATGGCTAAGGTGAAAAGAAAAAAAATCAGGTGAGCGATCCAGGGCCATCATGGCCCTCTTGTTTTATTATTTTGTTCGGACTGAATATATATAGGGGAAACACTTAAAAAATCTTCTTGTCTTAAAGTAGAGGGTTCAGGCCCAGGGCCAGCCCTGGCTCAAAAAAAGTTTGAGCCACTGCTTGAGCCATTTTACAAAATCTTGAGCCATTTTTGAGACATCGGAGCCAACATTCTGAGCTATATAAAATATTTGTTAAAACAATAAAAAAAAAAAGTAAATCAATACATATGGTTTCATTTCTTTATTTATGACATAGCACATTGTTTATATATATTTTCAGTTATATTAACAACAATCTCACATAGCACAAATAATATATTTATATTACATTATTTACATTGTTTTTGTTTGATCACAACTTCATAGCACATATAAATTTTAGTCTGGTTCCCTGCGTACTATATGACAAATACTACGTCAGGCACACAACATAAATGGCGGCGCCCAGTGTATTCGTTAAGGTAAATACAACAAAGAGTAACTCCTATACCGTGTAGGGCACACTTTTTAAAATTTCAACTTGCACTTATATTTGTGTATGTTAAAAGAAAATATCTTCATTTTGTCCCTGTTTCGTAGTGTTAAGAAATAATTCATCAATTTAGTTACTTATCAAGTAGCTACATTTCGGATGGTGTTATGTATTTCGGATACACATAAGAGTATATTCTATTTCGAGATCTTATCTGTCAATGTATTAAGGGGTGGGTACGTAACGCATTGAATATACATTGAATATACATATCATTTGGTTTTATACCTTGAAGTGGCTTACTAGGGCATATAATATATGATATAATTTTGTCTTTTTAAGGTTATTTCTGAAGCAATTACAAAATATAATGAGCTTTTTTCAACACATATACAATCACTTAAGCCTCTGCAACATGATACTTTGCAAAAGTGATTCATTCCCAATTACAATCATATATTGTAAGTCCATTAAATGGATTGGATATGGTTATGAATTTTCCAGGATGATTTTGGGAGACAACTTCTACAATTTGTTTGGAGTTTAACGCCGCTTTAAACAGCTTTGGTCATATCACGGCGGTCAGTGCACCTACCCATGTTTTCCTGGCTTTCCTACACCAGTACTTACACAACATTCTTTCGAAGCCACTGACTACTTTCTCACATAGATCAGAAGTGAGAGGCGATAGATAAATCGCCCGAAAGAATGTCGCCGCAACCGGGTAGCGAACCAGTGACCTCCAGATCACGAGTCAGATACGCTACCAATTGAGCTACCCGGCCGGGCTACAACTTCTACAAAGACAACAAGTTGCCTGAGACAGCACGTGTAGTAATGTTTCATTCCTCGATGGAAAAAAGCCAAGGATTGGTTAGTAAACTTCATATAAATGTGATTATCAGATTTCTCCTTTTGTCACAATGTTTTCAAACTTCGTCTTATGCAGAGGCATCTGAAAAACCAGTATGAGGGAAATGGTTAATAGTTACTGATTAAATGAATTTTAACTACATTTATAGGCAGCCACACACCGAAGAGTCAACATATGGCTGCTGAACACATATTGCAGTTTAATACAAGCCTAATAAAGAAGAAAACGTTGTTTTGGTTAATCTTCAAGTGGCTGCATAAAAGGGGTGATCGCTAACACAAGTTGACTGTACCAGTATTTCACAATAAATGAAGGCAGTTGTAATTTGAATCTTTAACCAGTTGTTACTTCTCAAAAATGTAGATTTTGTTACCATGACTAATAGTAATAGATATGATTTCTTTTACATTTCTCTTGTTTTAGCGTTTTTCCTGTAGAGGTTGAGGAATCACGTTTCCTCTTTGAAACTGTTTCTTTCTTCTCTGGTGTTGTTGCAGGTTTACTGCCATTAAAATGCCCGTGATCAACATGAAGAAAGCTTGGTGTCTTTTGACTATCACTAGTATCAGTATATTTAGGTGTAACTGTGTTAGAGTATATATGGTCCATAATCTACAAATACAATAGGAAGGAAAATATTATTTATTTGACAAGAAAGAAATATAGGATAAGGGGCATTCGTTATTTTCTTTCTAGATGTACAAAATGAAAACAAATTGGGTTGGTTGTTTTTATTAATGGGAGACGATCGGGTATTTGTAGCCTAAGGATAGAGATTTGAACAAAAAATATCAAGACTCTTCAAAAGCCATTTAGAAGTTATGTTGACTGGGAACTCTGTATTAGAAAATATACATTCATTTCCGACTGTGATTGTGAATGAAGCTTTCATTTATTTGACTAAATATTGTGTATTCTTTCAAAATAATTGCAAATATGTTGATTCTATACACTTTTCTTTTCATTTACTCCTATTTTTAAACCTAGTTATATTCCATGTGGCCAACATATACTCGTAGGTTATGCGAACTTAAAGGTAACATTTATCCGAAATTACAAGGCATCCGAAATACGTCTACTTAACGAATGCATTATAAAACAACGGTTAGCAGGAAAGGCAATAAAATATAAACTTATCAATGACTTTTTAGTTATAATATTCACACGAAAAAACTACTGCGATGAAAGTGCCCAACAGACAACCTTGACTTTAACTGTAACACAATGGTCCTGTGGGAGCCGCCATTTGTGTAGTATGCCTGACCCGTAACATAGTGGTAGGGGCAGGTAATCCAGACTAATATAAATTTATACTACATATATACATTACAATAACCTAGGGCAAATGTTGAATGTCTATTTTTTTCTTTTGATAATCATTTTACTTTTTAATTTAAAATACGTCTGGCTTTCTTTTTTGCCCAAACCCCAAAAGCTTTCTTGTAATCCATAGTTTCGACCCCTGGCCCATTGATGCCAATTCCTAAAATGAGATCTAATGATTTGGATATCATATGAACTGTATTCTCAGTATTTGGCTTTATCTTTGTAATATCTTATACACTTTCAAGTTTTCATAGTACAAGTACTGTAGTTTTCATACTTTCCCAAAAATGTAGCAGAACTGTTAGATTCAATGTAAAAAAGTATATATTTACCTGCTCTATACATAAGGAGTTCAGATGGGGTATGATCGCGCTTGACAAGTTGTGTTGTACTCCAAAGTAGACATTCTTTAAGGCAGCTGTAACAGCTCTTTCATTTTTACTTAAAACATTGAGTCTTGCTGTTTCCATTGTTGATGACTGTGTGTTGGCAGTAACTGCTAGGAGATGATCTTTGCATTTCGCATGTTTTGATACTGAATCTCTTTTGAGCACAGTGCACCCTACGGTAAACGTATTTGATTTTTGAATTTTAAAACAGAGGTCACAAAACATTGACTTGGAGGTTGTTTCATATCGCAACCATGGATTGCCTATTTTCCAGCTGTCTTGGAATTGTCTGCATGTTGAAAGCTTAGCTTTTTTTGAAGGAGGAGTGTCAAAACATTCAAGTGAGCGCTTAGAAGCCATTTCGGCAATTGATAATGTAGTACTGAATTGGTAAACATATATAGTGACCTCGATTTATAATTATTTTGTTTGGTTTTTAAAATTGATCATACCTACCTTTAATTAATTAATCGCCGACAAACATCAAAATCAACCGGCCTTTAATTGCTGCTAATTTAATAAAATTACGCATTACGTCACGGGCAATTATGGTGATTTGTTTTAAGTTTTCAATCAACGAAATTAATACGTAATTGGACGGTCTTTAATTGTAAACAACTTAAAAGCAGTTTGTTTTAACATATCAATTCTCCGTGAACACGCTTATGTCATCAGTTTGACACTGTACACAAACCACTTTAGTATACACTCATAGACTGGTTTAACTTAATCTACCCGATATTTTACCCGATAGCGATACACGCTATACTCTAAATCCGTGAACCAGTCAGTTATGCAGACGACTATTGATATTTTTAACTTGGATTACACACTTCTGGTAATGAAATTTTACGATATCGAATTTTCGCCATTAATTTCTTGTGAAACATGGCTTGAGCCAATTTTGTTTTTTCTGAGCCAATTTTTTCATTTAAGAGCCAATGGCTCAATTGGCGAACGACAGCGCGAGCCCTGTTCAGGCCTTTGATATTGGGTATGTAGCATCATCTAGTGAACCTCTACCAAGATTGTTCAAATTATAGCCCTGGGGTAAAAAATTACCCCTCCCGGCGGGTCACTTGTTTGTCATAGATAGGGGAAAAACTTTAAAAATCTTCTTGTCTCAAAGTAGAAGGCCCAGGCCTTTGATATTTGGTATGTAAGCATCATCAACTTACACACAGGAAACTCACTACACGTCCATCTTATACATTTTGAAAGAACATTTGTGCATTTCCACACTCCTAAGGAGGTGTTATTTGAAGTTTAGTGCTTAACACTTATGACTTGAACACTTTCACCAGCAAAAAGTAGACTTTATTCATGAAAGTCACTGGATATGAGTTTACACACATTAAAGTGACTACATCAACTTACACACAGGAAACTCACTACAAGTTCATCTTATACGTTTTAAAAGAAAATCTGTGTATTTCCGCATTCCTAAAGAGGTGTTATTTGAAGCTTAGGGCTTAACACTTTCACCAGCAAAAAGTAGACTTTATGCATGAAATTCACAACATATGGTCACAACTGGATATGAGTTTAAACACAGGAAACTCACTACACGTCCATCTTATACGTTTTGAAAGCAAATCAGTGTATTTCCGCATTTTTAAAGAGGTATTATTTGAAGTTTACGGCTTAACACTTTCACCAGCACAAAGTAAACTTTATGCATGAAATTTACAACATATGGTCACATCACTGGATATGAGTTTACACACATTAAAGTGACTATATCAACTTACACACAGGAAACTCACTACACATCCATCTAATACGTTTTGAAAGAACATTTGTGTATTTCCGCACTCCTAAAGAGGTGATTTTTGAAGTGTAGGGCTTAACACTTTCACCAGCAAAAAGTAGGCTTTATGCATGAAAGTCACAACATATGGTCACATGACTGGATATAAGTTTACACACATTAAAGTGACTACATCAACTTACACACAGGAAACTCACTACACGTCCATCTTACACACATTAAAGTGATTACATCAACTTACACACAGGAAACTCACTACACGTCCATCTTATACACATTAAAGTGATTACATCAACTTACACACAGGAAACTCACTACACGTCCATCTTATACACATTAAAGTGATTACATCAACTTACACACAGGAAACTCTCTTCACTTCTATGTAAAACGTTTTGAAAGAAAATATGTGCATTTCCACATTCCTATAGGTGTCATTTTAAATTTAGGGCTTTACATTTCAATACTTTCACATAATGGATCTTAATTATACACACTCAGGTGACTACAGGACACTAATCAAACTTCCTTATAATAAGTTTAGAAAGGAAAAAGAGAGACTTATGCATGAAAGTCACTACACATGGTCACATGACTGAATATAAGTTACATACATGAAAGTGACTCCAGCTTACACACAGGAAACTCACTACATGTCCATGTTATACGTTTTGAAAGAACATTTGAGCATTTCTAAAGAAATGTTATTGGAAATTTATGGCTTAAAACTTAAGACTAGCACTTTCACCAGCAAAAAGTCGACTTTATGCATGAAAGGCACGACACATGGTCACATGACTCAATATAAGTTACACACATCAAAGTGACTACATCAAGTTACACACAGGAAACTCACTACATGTCTCTATAATATGTTACGCGCATTCCAAAAGAGGTGTTATTTGAAGTTTAGGGCTTAACACTTATCACTTTAACACTAACAACAGGAAAATGTAGACTTTATGCATGAAAGTCTCAACATATGGTCACATGACTAGATATGAGTTTACACACATTAAAGTGACTGCATCAAATTACACACAGGAAACTCACTACACATCCATCTAATTCGTTTTGAAAGAACATTTGTGTGTTCCTAAAGATGGGCAGTTTGAAAGTAAGGGTTTAAAAACTCAAAAATGTCGCTAGAAAAACATAAACTTTACACATGAAAGTCACTTCACATGGTCACGTGACTGGATATGAGGTATACACATCAAAGTGACTACATCAACTTACACACAGGAAATTCAGTACACTACCTTGTAATACGTTTGGAAAGAAAGCATATGCATTTCCCCTTTCCTAAAGAGGTGTCCTTTGAAATTAAGGGTATTACACTTTAACATTTTCACCAGCAAAAAATAGACTTTATGCATGAAAGTCACTTTGCGTGGTCATGGGACTGGATATGAGTTACACTCATTAAAGTGACTACATCAACTTACACACAAGAAATTCTGTACACTACATTGTTACACGCTTGGAAAGAAAGTATATGCATTTTCACGTTCCTAAAGAGGTGTCGTTTGAAATTAAGGACTTTACTCTTTAACATTTTCAAAAATGGGGCAATTTTTTGTCCCGCTTGGCAGCACGCTATATATATAGCGTGTAGTTTCACACCAAACTTCATTTATCGACCCGCTTTGGACGATTGCTTCATGCGAGTGGCACGCACATGGTACGAAAATTGATGCATGCCGAATTTTTGAAAATTTCAAAAAATTTGTGCCAGTGTCAGGGTGGCTTAAGACAGTTAAGGCGTTCCATAGTATTTCATGTATGAACATCCTTTTCAGACCCTATAAACAGATGTTGTAGGTATTCGAAAGCAGAATTTCATTGAGGTGATATTTTTTTAGTACCACAACATAGGATATGTTGGGGAAAAACAGTTTATTCTTCCCTTTTTTGACTTCTGGACATCAGTATAAGGGTACAATATGTAGCTACAATCCTTGAGCATAAAGACATTGATATGTATGTTGTTCAAAGTCAATTAACCCTTTCGGAAATTGTCTGCACACTTATCTTCGTAATACTGTGTGGATGAATATTTACATAGTAATTAAAATGCTTTTGTGTTAATTACTGACAATAATGTACATCTTTAATATCATATCATTTAACCCTTTCAACATACAGACACCTTAGAACTGATGACTCTGTTTTGTAAAAATTGTGACAAAATGGGAAAATTGCTCATTATGAGCAATTACTTCTTTTTCCACAATATTTTCAACTTTATTTAATAGTTCTCTCATTCAGGGGCGTAGCTTGACTGAAATAAATGTGTAGGCCATATCTAGGAGGGGTTCTGGGGTCATGCTTCCCCGGAAAAAACAATTAAGGTATATTTTATTGAAATTCTATAGTTTAGCCCCTTTCCCCCCCCTATGCCTCTAGTTTTTATTGCAGTTTTGGCATTTTTAAATTTTCTATTTTTTTGGGGGGGAAATGGAGGCCACGGCCTATAGCAAACTACGTCGCCTCAATGCAGATTTCTCACATGTTTGCCAATATGTTTTAAAAGTCGTCTGCTGCAGGTTTGTTGTTGATGAAAAAGAGTTACATGGAATGGATTCCATCATAACCCTATATCTCATTTCCTATATAGTCCTTTTCCACATGCTGAGGCATCTACAGAAAGAAACTTTGTGTAAAAGGAGAAATTGCTCATGATGAGAAAATGTCTCCTTTTACCTCAAAGTCTTGATCTAAGTTTAATAAGTATACCGACATTAAAGGAGAGTATCCTTATTTTTTCCAAGATGTTTTAAAAGTTGTCTGAAATGATTTTTGTGGCGATTGGTTTGAAAATCGCCAGTGCTAACAGAAACAACAACAACGAACAAATTTACATAGTCAGTTTTGTACAGCCCGTTGACTTTTTATTCCTTAATGCAAACCAATTAACCTACATCCGTTAAACCGCCAAATATATTGTTCCACCAGTGATGCAGAGACAGGATTAATAATAATCATGTCAGTGCTACTTTGCTACTTTCTTCATGTTTGGGCAGATAATAAATATTATTGCGCGTTCTATAATTCGCATAATAAACAAAAATCAGGGTTTTCAATAAGGACCGGCACCAGGCAAATCATTGCCGTTTCGTTTTGTCAAAATCGCTAGTTCAAATCTGTGCCACAATAAAAAAATTATTAGAGCTGTTTTTAGCTCTACTGGCCAAAGGCCAGAAGGGCTTATGTCGTGGCGATTTGTCCGTCGTCCGTCCGTCCGTAAACAATTTCTTGTTAACACGATACAGTCTTCACTTTTGATTGTATCTCAACCAAACTGATACAGTAGTTAGATATCTATGAGAGCTCGGTTCCTTTCGAAAACCAGCCAGATCCGCCCATGCATGACTGGATTATGGCCCTTGAAATGGTAAAAATTGCTATAAAAGAGCTTGTTAACACGATACAGTCTTCACTTTTAATTGTATCTCAACCAAACTTATACAGTAGTTAGATATCTATGAGAGCTCGGTTCCTTTCGAAAACCAGCCAGATCCGCCCATGCATGACTGGATTATGGCCCTTGAAATGGTAAAAATTGCTATAAAAGAGCTTGTTAACACGATACAGTCTTCACTTTTGATTGTATCTCAACCAAACTTATACAGTAGTTAGATATCTATGAGAGCTCGGTTCCTTTCGTAAACCAGCCAGATCTGCCCATGCAAGACTGGATTATGGCCCTTGAAATTGTCCAAATTGCTATAATTGAGCATGTGAACACAATAGAGGCTCTATTTACTATCTGATCTTCACCAAACTTAGGTAGTAGTTAAATATCGATGAGAGCTTGGTTCCTTTTGAAAACCAGCCAGATCCGCACATGCAAGACTGGATTATGGCCTATGAAATTGTAAAAATTGCTATAATACAGCTTGTGAACATTTAACGATTAACGATGACTTATGCTTTGTTTAGGTGTCTTCGACAAGGTCCGCGTCTAAATTCCCGACTTTCATCAAATCATTTGAGTGCTTTAAATTATGACGACTGGCAAACGCTTACAAGTCAATGTACTAAAGGCTTGTTTATAAAGCATTTAGAATACTTTGATTATAGCAGAACGAATAGGGAACGAATATTCTTGCAAGAATGAAGAAGAGAAAAATCGATCATTTCTTTCGGCCGAAATCAGGTAAACGCCCCGTTTGATGCGTTTTGTTTCGTTCATAGAGTTGACCGAGATGGTGATACAAAGAACATGAAAAAACTAATTATTCTACTGTCAAAAGATGCAGCTTTTCTCAAATTTACCCACACGCACCAGAGTGCACTATTATTGAAAATCGCAAGGCCTAAACCGAGATACTGATTGTTACTTTGCAGGATTTTTTCATACGATCGCCACTACAGTGCCATCGGCGCTTTGATTTTGTATGTGACAAGGAGTTGAATTATTACCATCTATTTTCAGACATCAATGACTGCTAATGTGACCTGTCAACATGGTGGGAACTGCTCTGATCTTGTCAATGATTTAATATGTAACTGTGACAGTGGATGGACTGGTAGACATTGTGAAACAGGTATTTGGGGCTGCTTTTTGTGGAGGCATACAAATTGTTAAACCTTTTCCTGTTAAATAATACAATTGACCCTTTTGCATATATTGAAACACTCTACATTTAAAATAGAGGAATTTCTCCTTTTCCCACATTGGTTATAACTCTGCATCAAAGTATTAAATACAATTTTCCAGATTTTATGATTTTGTCTGATTTTGTCAACAGTTAAACCTCAAGTTAAATCAGTTCGAGTTCTACAGAAGACGACTTTTGAAAACATTGTTTTCAGTACTTTCAATAATCAAGCCTAGAGATTTTTTATATTTTTACTAAAATTATTTCCAAATTGTCTGCTGAAGGATTGCTATTTATGGGACAAAGATAACTTGTCATTAACCCTTTCCCACATACAACAAATCTGCAGCAGAGGACTTTGAAAACTTACCTGTTGAAAACATGGTCACAAAAGGAGAAATTGTTCGTTTTGAGCAATTTCTTCTTTTGTCAACATGTTTTCAAGAAGCCGTCTGCTGCAAAGGCGTCAGAAAGCGTTTATGTATATGAGGGAAAGTGTTAAACCCTAAGTTGTCCACACACATAACAATACTTTGGGCAAGGACATTTTTATACCTCCTTATTGAGGTCACTCAATTGTAGATTAAAATATTGTATAACATAGATGCAATTCCGTCATTGGTCACAATATCTTCCAAAGGCATTTGATACAAAATTATACATTTTTACTAAAGATTTCTCATAATTTTGCCGGGATTATTTCACAGATGTCTGCTGCTGATTTGTTGAATGTGAGACATATTTAATTCTATTTACTCTCAAATAATATATACTCATACCAGAAGCTGCTTAGGAGAAGGAAATCTTGTCTGAATCTACACTGATTAAACCTTTCCCAGATAGGACAAAACGAAAGCATATTCATTTGTAAACATTAAGGCCAACATTTGGAAAAGTTCTAAGGCCAACATTGGATAGAGTTGAAAACATTGTGGCAAAAGGTGAAATTAATCATTATGAGCAAGCAATTGCACCTTTCGTCACAATTTTGTCAAAATGCGTCTATATAAATGAATGTGTTAATGCCACATCTCACTGTGATGCCAATGCTAATTGTACTAATATGAATGGATCATTTACATGTCTATGTAACCCAGGGTATACAGGGAATGGCACACATTGTGCAGGTATGTCAATAGTTATTAACCACGAACCTACAGAATTCCTGCTGTGGTAATCTTTACTCTGGATGGTTAACAAATTCGTACATACATCTGATTTATAAATAATTTTGCAACACTTCCTTGTTCACCAATTTGTCTCTCTTCCAAAGATTGGCCAAGCCATCTTTTAAATTGTCAAGTATGTCTCACATTAACATTCTTTCCAACACAATTCATCTTCAGCAGACGATTTAGAAAACATGAAAAATATAGAAAATCTCTTTAACCCTTTCCCTCATACGACAATTCTGCAACAGACGACTTTAAACATATTTTGTCAAAAATAGAAAATCTCTATAATTGAATGGATAACCTATGACTAAAAGTGGAAAACATTGTGGCAAAAGGAGAAGTTGCTCGTTCTGAGCAATTTCTTCTTTTGTCACTATGTTTTCAAAAAACCGTCTGATGCAGAGGCGTCAGAAAGCGGCTATATGAGGGAAAGGGTTAACTGAAAGGAGATCTAAAACTTTTGAAAAGAATCGGCTGCTGCCAAAAAAATAAAAATGCTTCTGACTTGTACCAAATAATGATCATTTTCTTTGTGATGCGCTTTCAAAATTTCTCATGTGACATTTCTATCTCAAATATGTATTACATGGGTACATGTAAATCAGAATGTTTTGAAAACCGACTCTATCTGTTTACATTTTTAGACAAACAGCACTGTTGTTGACTCAAGATTTGATTTTTACCAGTAGAGATTTTACTTTTATGTTTTAAAAGTTGTCTGCTGCAGGTTTGTTGGTGAAAAAGAGTTAAATGGAATGGATTCCATCATAACCCTAAATCGCTCATGTTGAGAAAATGTCTCCTTTTCACCTCAAAGTCTCGATCTATATTTAATGTGTATCCCTTCATTAAGAGAGATTGTCCTTATTTTTTCCAAGATGTTTAAAAGTTGACTGAAATGGGTTTGTTGTTTGTGACAAGGAGTTGAATAACATCTATTTCCAGACATCAATGTAACAACTAGTGTAACGCTAAGTACGAGGATGCCAACAGATGTTAACACAGCAACAACTCTAGATGTAACATCAAATTCAAGTACAGTCAAGAGTGTTACATCAAATTCAAGTGTAACATCAATGAATACAGTGACAACAGCTTCCCCAGGTATGTGTGTAACCCTTTCCAACATGCAATTTCATCTTCAGCAGACAACTTTTGAAAACTTTGGGACAAAAGAAGGAATCTTTTGAGTTTTTATTAGCTCACCTATGCACGAAGTGCAAGCTGAGCTATTGTGATTCCATTTTTTCTGGCGTCTGGCCGTGATGCGTCGTCAACATTTGCGCTTGTTAACACTCTACAGGCTACATTTTGCATCCAATCTTCATGAAAGTTTATCAGATAATTCATCTCCACAAATCTTGGACAAGTTCGAAACTGGGCCATATGAGGTCAAAAACTAGGTCACTATAGGTCAAATTGAAGGTAAATCTTGTTAAAACTCTGGAGGTTACATTTTCAACTTGAGCATGATGAAACTTTATCAGAATGTTAGTCTTGATGATATGTAAGTCAAGTTCGAACATGGGTTATGTCGGGTCAAAAAGTAGGTCACTAGGCCAAATTGAAGGAAAATCTTGTTAACACTCCAGATGCCGCAATTTTTGCTTCAGCTGTTTGAAATTTTGTCAGCATGTTTGTCTTTAAAATTTCTAGGTCAAGTTCGAATATGGGTCATATTGGGTCAGAAACTAGGTGACTAGGCCAAATTGAAGGGAAATCTTGTTAACACTGTAGAAGACGCATTTTTAGCTCACCAGAGCACAAAGTGCTCAAGGGGAGTTTTTGTGATGGCCTTTTGTCCGTCGTTCGTCATCATTTGCCTGTTAACAATCTAGAGGCAACATTTTGCATTTAATCTTCATGAAAGTTTATCAGAACAATCCAGCCAAGTTCGAAACTGGGTCATGTCCGGACAAAAACTAGGAAACTAGGCCAAATTTAATGAAAATCTTGTTAACACTCTGCATTTTTAGATCACCTAGAGCCAAAGGCTCAAGGTGAGCTATTCTGATCACTTTTTGTCCGTCCGGCGTCGTCCGTCGTTAACATTTAGACATTTAGATCATCTCCTGCTTAACCACTTGACCAATTTCAACCAAACTTCACAGAAATGTTCCTTTGGTGGACCTCTTTCAAAAAAATTATTCAAAGATTTAAATTCCATCGAGAACTTTGGTTGCTGCGGCAACAGAAAAGGGGAAAATTGCCAAATTTTAAAAAATCTTCTTGTCCAAAAGTACTGGCCCAATTTGAAAATTATTTTGCACAAATGTTCCTTGGGGTACCCTCTACCAAGAATGTTCAAATATTTCCGATCCGTTGAAAAACATGGCCGCCAGGGGGCGGAGCTTATTTTCCTAATATGTGCATTGTTAAAACTTTAAAAATCTTCTTGTCCAAAAGTACTGCCCCGATTTGAAAATTATTTTGCACAAATTTTCATTGGGGCACCCTTTACCAAGATTGTTCAAATATTTCCGATCCGTTGAAAAAACATGGCTGCCAGGGGGCTAAGCTTGTTTTCCTTATATGTGTATAGTTAAAACTTAAAAAATCTTCTCGTCCAAAAGAATTAGCCTGATTTGAAAATAATTTTTCGCAAATAGTCTTTGGGGCACCCTCTACCAAGATTGTTCAAATATGTCTGATCTGTTGAAAAACATGGCCGCCAGGGTTGCTGCAGCATCAGAAAGGGGGCAAAATGTCCAAGCTTTAATAATCTTCTTCTTTAAATCTGCATGTCTGATTCCATTATAGTTTAATAGAAATGTTCCTTAGGTGAGCCTCTACAAAGATCGTTCAAGGCATATGTTTGGTTGAAAAACATGGCAGTCAGGAGGCATCAGAAAAGGGGCAAAATGACAAAATTTGGAAATTCCATTTTTTTAAGTTCTTGTATGATATTAAGGAAATTGAATATAAATCTTACTTCAGTGATCCTCTACATTTAATTTGTTCAAGCTGTTTTGATTAGTTACAAAATCATAGCAACCTCGCGTCATCACAAAAGGGGTAAATTGAACTTTTAGCTACAAATGACAACTCCTACCATTCCACTTGACCAATTTCAACGTTACTTCACAGGAATGTTCCTTTGATGGTCCTCTTTCAAAATTGTTCAAATACTTGCATTCTGTGTAGAACCTTTGTTGCTGCAGCATCAGAAATTGAGAAAGCTCTTGTTAGATTTCAAGATAAAAATGGCTTTTACTGATGAACTATTTCTTTAACTGAGTGTCCACTTCTTGCAGTTTCATTTGAACTCCTGATCAAATTTTCACAGATATTTGCAGTTAAATATTTGCTTCTAATTAACTATCATTCAGGTGATCGATTTAGGGCCATCTTTTCCCTCTTGTTGGCTTGAGCATGTTGAAACTTTGTCAGAAAAATTGTCTTGATGATATCTAGGCCAAGTTCGAATATAGGTCATGTTCAGTCAAAAACTAGGTCACTAGGCCAAATTGAAGGAAAATCTTGTTAACACTCGGTAAACTGCATTTTAAACTTGAGCATGCTGAAACTTTGTCAGAAAAATTGTCTTGATGATATCTAGGCCAAGTTTGAATATAGGTCATGTCCAGTCAAAAACTAGGTCACTCAATCGAAGGAAAATCTTTTTTTACACTCTGTAAGCCACATTTTTGGCATGATCATGTTGAAACTATATTAGAATGTTTGTCTTAGTGATATCTAGACCAAGTTCGAATATGGGCCATGTCCGGTCAAAAACTAGGTCACTAGGCCAAATTTAAGGAAAATATTGTTAACACTCTGGAAGCCACATTTTTTGCTTGAGCATAGTAAAACTTTGTCAGAAAGTTTGTCTGAGCGATATCTAGGCCAAGTTCGAATATAGGTCATGTCGGGTCAAAAACTAGGTCACTAGGCCAAATTATGGAAAATCTTGTTAACACTTCAAACCGCATATTAAACTTGAGCATGTTGAAATTTTATCAGAAAGTTTGTCCTGATGATATCTAGGCCAAGGTTGAATATGGGCCATGTCCGGTCAAAAACTAGGTCACAAGGCCAAATTTAAGGAAAATCTTGTTAACACTATGGAAGCCACATTTTTGGCTTGAGCATGTTGAAACTGTCAGAATGATTGTCTTAATTATATCTAGGCAAAGTTCGAATATAGGTCATGTCGGGTCAAAAACTAGGTCACTAGGCCAAATTTAAGGAAAATCTTGTTAACACTCTTGAAGCTGCATTTTAATCTTGAACATGTTAAAATTTGTCAGAATGATTGTCCTAATGATATCTAGGCCAAGCTTGAAGATGGGTCATGTCCGGTTTAAAAACTATGTCACTAGGCCAAATTTAAGGAAAATCTTGTTAACACTCTTGATGCCACATTTTTGGCTTGAGCATGTTGAAAATGTCAGCATGATTGTCTTAATTATATTTAGGCCAAGTTAGAATTTAGGTCATGTTGGGTCAAAAACTAGGTCACTAGGCCAAATTTAAGGAAAATCTTGTAAACACTCTTGAAGCTGCATTTTAATCTTGAGCATGTTGAAATTTGTCAGAAAGATTGTCCTAATGATATCTAGGCCAAGCTCGAATATGGGTCATGTCCGGTTTAAAAACTATGTCACTAGGCCAAATTTAAGGAAAATCTTGTTAACACTGGAAGCCACATTTTTGGCTTGAGCATGTTGAAACTGTCAGAATGATTGTCTTAATTATATTTAGGCCAAGTTCGAATAAAGGTCACTAGGCTAAATTTAAGGACAATCTTGTTAACACACTTGAAGCCACATTTTTGGCTTGAGCATGTCGAAACTTTGTCAGAATGTTTGAATTAGTGATATCTAGGCCAATTTCGAATAAAGGTCATGTTGGGTCAAAAACTAGGTCACTAGGTCAAGTTAGGAAAATCTTGTTAACACTCTGGAAGCCCTATTTTAAACTTGAGCATGCTGAAACTTTGTCAGAAAGTTTGTCTTGATAATATCTAGGTCATGTCCGGTCAAAAACTAGGTCACTAGGCGAAATTGAAGGATAATCTTGTTAACACTCTGTAAGCCACATTTTTGGCTTGAGCATGTTGAAACTATTTCAGAATGTTTGTCTTAGTGAACTAACTTCGAATATGGGTTTTGTCAGATCAAAAACTATGTCGTTTTCCATTGCCTCTCACCTCTGATATATGTGAGAAAGTAGTCAGTGGCTTCGAAAGAATGTTGTGTAAGTACTGGTGTGGGAAAGCCAGGAACACATGGGTAGGTGCACTGACCGCCGTGATATGACCAAAGCTGTTGAAAGCGGCGTTAAACTCCAAACAAACAAACAAACAAAACAAAAACTATGTCACTAGGCCATATTGTAGAAATATCTTGTTAACACTATAGATATCACATTTTTTACTTGAATAGATTGAAACTTTGTCAGAAAGTTTGTCTTGATGATATCTAGGCCACGTGTGAACATGGGTCATATCAGGTGGTACATTTGGTTACTAGGCCAAATTGAAGAAGAATCTTGTTAACACTCTGAAAGCGGCATTTTTATCTTGAGCATGTTGAAACTTTGTCAAAATATTTGTCTTTAATATGGGTCAGGTCAGTTCAACAACTAGGTTACTAGGCCAAATTGTAGAACAATCTAGTTAACACTAGAGAGATTGCAATTTTGAAATTGAAAATTTTGTCAAAGTTTGTCTTGATGATAATTTGCGCTAGAAGAGTTAAGTCTTAAATAGCCCATTCTCAGGTGAGCGATTCCAGGGCCTCATGGCCCTTTTGTTTGCTTCAGCAGCTAGAAATTTGGTCAGAATTTTGAGCTGAACGATATCTAGGCCAAGTTCGAATATGGGTCATGCCGGGTCAGAATCTAGGTCACTAGGCCAGATTGAAGGAAAATCTTGTTAACTCTGTAGAAGCCGATTTTTTGGCTACAGCAGCTTGAAACATTTTTGTTTCAGCAGTTTGAAATTCTGTCAGAATGTTTGTCTTAAAGATATCTAGGTCAAGTTCGAATATGTGTCATGCCGGGAAAATCTTGTTAACTGCATTTTTAGCTTGACTATTCGAAGAATATGAGAGCTATACTACTCACCCTGGTGTCGCCATCCATGTCACACCTTGGTTAAGGTTTTGCATGCAAGTACTTAAATACTACATGTATTGCATTGCATCTTTCTACAACCCTACCCAACTATCACACCTATGTAGATTATCAAGTTAGATAACTCTATCCTGCATTTTATGCAAGTTATGGCCCTTTTTATGCCCCCCCGGAATCTCCGATTCGGGGGGCATATAGTTTTTGGCCTGTCTGTCTGTCTGCACGTTGGTTGGTCTGTCTGTCTGTCTGTCTGCACAAAAAAAACTTTAACCTTGACCACTTCTTTTGAACCATAACAGGTACGGCTACCATATTTCACATGTGTATTCCTTGTGACATGACCTTTCTGTCAGTACCAACATTTTTGACCTTGCGACCTTGACCTTTGACCTAGATATAGTTTTTGGCCTGTCTGCACGAAAAAAACTTTAACCTTGACCACTACTTTTGAACCATAACAGGTACGGCTACCATATTTCACATGTGTATTCCTTGTGACATTACCTTTCTGTCAGTACCAAAATGTTTGACCTTGCGACCTTGACCTTTGACCTAGATGTTGCCATTCTCGAAAAAAACTTTAACCTTGGCCATTACTTTTGAACCATAACAGGTACAGCTACCATATTTCACATGTGTATTCCTTGTGACATGACCTTTCTGTCAGTACCAACATTTTTGACCTTGCGACCTTGACCTTTGACCTAGATGTAGTTTTTGGCCTGTCTGCATGAAAAAAACTTTAACCTTGACCACTACTTTTGAACCATAACAGGTACGGCTACCATATTTCACATGTGTATTCTTTGTGACATTACCTTTCTGTCAGTACCAAAATGTTTGACCTTGCGACCTTGACCTTTGACCTAGATGTTGCCATTCTCGAAAAAAACTTTAACCTTGGCCATTACTTTTGAACCATAACAGGTACGGCTACCATATTTCACATGTGTATTCCTTGTGACATGACATTTCTGTTAGTACCAACATTTTTGACCTTGCGACCTTGACCTTTGTCCTAGATGTTGCCATTCTCGAAAAAAACTTTAACCTTGGCCATTACTTTTGAACCATAACAGATACGGCTACCATATTTCACATGTGTATTCCTTGTGACATGACCTTTCTGTCAGTACCAACATTTTTGACCTTGCGACCTTGACCTTTGACCTAGACGTTGCCATTCTCAATTTTTTTTTTAACCTTCCCCACTACTTTTGAACCATAACAGGTAAGGCTATCATATTTCACATGTGTATACCTTGTGACATGACCTTTCTGTCAGTACCAAAATTTTTTACCTTGACCTTTGACCTAGATGTTGCCATTCTCGAAAAAAACTTTAACCTTGACCACTACTTTTGAACCATAACAGGTACGGCTACCATATTTCACATGTGTATTCCTTGTGACATGACCTTTCTGTCAGTACCAACATTTTTGACCTGGCGACCTTGACCTTTGACCTAGATGTTGCCATTGGGGGGCATCAGTGTTTCACAAACACATCTTGTTTACTTAGAAATTCTGGTTAAAGTTTTGCGTGCAACTTAATTAAGAGTCCATATCTCAGTAATAACTTGATGCATTGCATTGAAACTTTCTACAACCCTACCCAACTATCACACCTATGCTGATAATCAAGTTAGATAACACTATCCTGCATTTTATGCAAGTTATGGCCCTTTTTTACTTAGAAATTCTGGTTAAAGTTTTGCGTGCAACTAAATTAAAAGTCCATATCTCAGTAATTACTTGATGCATTGCATTGAAACTTTCTACAACCCTACCCAACTATCACACCTGTGTAGATAATTGCAGTACATTGTATGAGCGAACAAGGGCCATCATGGCCCTCTTGTTTATTTTTGTAGAGCAATTAAATTTGGACCCTAAAACACTTACTCAGGTGAGCGATATAGGGCCATCATGGCCCTCTTGTTATTGGTTCTGACCTAAAACCAAAATACAGCTGGTGTTTTAATTCAGACTTTCATGGGTACTCAGTAGACATTAAATGAGATATTTTAAGCTTGGATCAAACATTGTGTACGTAATGCTGTTTTGACTGTAAATAGTTACGTACACAAGATTGTTTGGATCCCTTTTTAGATCACCTAGAGCCAAAGGCTCAAGGTGAGCTATTCTGATCATTTTTTGTCCATCGTCTGTCGTCCATCGTTAACTTTTAGCTTTAAACATCATCTCCTCCTTAACCACAGGACCAATTTCAACCTAACTTAAAAGGAATGTTCCTTTGGTGGCCCTTTTTCAAATCTGTTCAAAGATTTAAATTCCATTGCAACAAAAAAGGGGATATTTACCAAAACATAAATAACCTTTTTGTCTGAAAGTATAAGGATCATGCATTTGATATTTGGTATGTAGCATCATCTAGTGGACCTCTAACAAGGTTGTTCAAATTATGGCCCTGGGGTTAAAAATGGCCCCTCCTCGGGGTCACTTGTTTAACATAGACTTGTATAGGGAAAAAACATTAAAAATCTTCTTGTCTAAAAGTAGAAGACACAGGCCTTTGATATTTGGTATGTAGCTTCATCAAGTGGACCTCTACCAAGATTGTTTAAATTATGGCCCTGGGGTCAAAAATGGCCCCTCTCTTGGGGTCACTTGTTTTACAAAGACTTGTATAGGGAAAAAGCTTTAAAAATCTTCTTGTCTAAAAGTAGATGGCCCGGCCCAGGCCTTTGATATTTGGTATGTAGCTTCATCTAGTGGACCTCTATCAAGATTGTTCAAATTATAGCCTCCCGGCTCGGCCAACTTTCTTTCCGAGGATTGACAAAATTCAATGCGACATGCGTCATTTGTCTTCCACCAATGGGCTAAGTCCATGTGGAAAAGCAGCTAGTTGCTTGGGAAGATTGTTGTGTGGAGTACTGGTGTGAGAAAAGCAGGAAATGCATGAGTAGGTGAACTGGCCGCCGTGATATAACTGAGAAATTGTTAAAAACGGCGTTAAACCCCAATCAAATTAAAGCCCTGGGGTCAAAAATTACCCCTCCCCAGGGTCACTTGTTTTACATAGACTTGTATAGGGAAAACACTTTAAAAAAGTAGAAGGCCAAGGCCTTTGATATTTGGTATGTAGCTTCATCTAGTGGAGCTCCACCAAGATTGTTCAAATTATAGCCCTGGGGTCCCTCCCTTGGAGTCACTTGTTTTACATAGACTTGTATAGGGAAACATCTTTTTGTCTAAAAGTAGATGGCCCTGGCCTTTGATATTTGGTATGTAGCATCATCTAGTGGACCTCTACCAAAATTGTTCAAATTATAGACATGGGGTAAAAAATTACGCCTCCCCGGGGGTCACTTGTTTTACATAGATAGGGAAAAAACTTTAAAAATCTTCTTGTCTTAAAGATATTTGGTATGGACTATTTTGAACCTCTAGTGGACCTCTCTACCAAGATTGTTCGAATTATAGCCTTGGGGTCACTTGTTTTTCATAGACTCATATATGGGGGTCACTTGTTTTTCATAGACTCATATATGGGAAAGAACACTGAAAACTTTTTAAGTTTGATTAAATCAGGTGAGCGATATAGGACCATCATGGTCCTCTTGTTCAAATATAGTTCTTCAACATATCAAACGAGTTTTGGTGTCAAACATTTGGAATCCTTTTTTTAAGGTTTTGCTATTTGAGGACTCAAGTCCGTTTTAACATTTGTGTTTAGCTCAACGTTAGTTTTAAGCTCGACTATTCAAAGAAAAATGAGGACTTTACTACTCTTGTCCGGTAAATGTTTTAGGGCAAGCTAGCATTTTCATTTATAACTCCAATACTCTTCATTCAAATCACTTCATACTTTACACATTTATTAAGGACCATCACACAATTAGGTTAGATAACTCCATTGTATCCTAAATATGGAGTTACGGCCCTTCATTGACTTAGGAATGTTGATTTTTATCTCGACTTTTGAAAAAAAAAGAGCTATTGTCATGACCCTGGCGTCGGCGGCGGCGTGGTCGTCCGGTTAAGGTTTTTTGTTTAGCTCATTTTTTTTCATTTTTTTTTCTCCCTATCAGTCGAGCGTCTGTGCCGTACGCGGTGCTCTTGTTTAAATTTTATATTTAAATGTATGTATCTATTCATTTGCTTTTACATATATACATAGAGTATTTATGATTTAATAGTACTTCAGTGCAATATAATGAAATAGTGCTTTATGTGAATAAGCAGCATATAGTCGAGCAAGCTGACCTCCAACAGCTCTTGTTAATAACTACTTTCCATATTTCTTCTAGATGTAAGGCAAAATTACTCTTTTGTCTGATTAATGCAATGTGAATGTATTTTCGTAATACGATCGAACCAATGAAATTATTGTAAAGCAAATGGCAACCAATAAAACACTACTTTTCGCAGATGTTATACTACTGTTGGACACAGTTGCAGCCGTAAGTCGACTTTTCGAAAAGCATGCTAGGAATTGGATAGGGGTAAAAAATCCCAAATATGTTAACCCTTGTCCATAAAACATAGCGGTAGCATTTATAAAGTTAAATTAAATAATTATGACTCCTGAGACACAAACATACACATATGGTATTATATATCAAACTACATGTACTTGTAAAATTTAAAATAAAGTCTGTTCCTAACAGAATGGACAAAAACCTTGAATAATTTGGGAAGAGGAGCAGCCTTGAAAACATGGGTTTGTGATCAACAACCGAATTTGGAGCTGACGACTTCTGATTCAGTGTGCACGATGGGGTTGATGATCAGGGTTGTGACTGTATAAAATCAGTCTCCTCTTTTTATTTTCCCATTTGTGTATTACTATATACAACTGTCCTTAGTCGAAAAATAACTCTACTGCACAGCCTCATTTGAAATAGAGGTAAGTTTAATTATTTTATTTTGACAGAGGTAAGTTTAATCATTTTATTTTGTCAGTGACCTAGTAGGTCAAGTTTGAAATTGGGTCATATTGGGTAAGAAACTAGGTCACTAGGCCAAATTGAAGAAAAATCTTGTTAACACTCTGGAGATTGCATTTTTGGCATGAGCATGTTGAAACGTTGTCTGAATATTTGCCGGGAAAAGTATGTCAAGATATTTCCAGAAATATAAAAATATTTACATTTTCTATGACAAACTGTACAAATGAGTTAAATTAAATGTTATTTTGTCTAAGGTATACCATACAAATTGAAAATGTTCTTGTATCAATGATCTTCCTTTATTTGTAAATATCTATAGTATGCACTAGACAAGAAATTGGTATTGAAAAGATATCCAACATTTCTGTTATTGCATAATGTGTCCTGTTTATGGATAGCAGTTAGTCATTTCCCACATACAACAAATCTGCAGCAGACGACTTTTGAACAGAGTGACAAGAACCTTTAAAATCTCCATTTTAGATAGCTTAATTGTTAAATAAAGTTGAAAACATTGGCCAAAGGAGAAATTGCTCATGATGAGTAATTTCACTTATGGCTACAATGTTTTCAAAAGTTGTCTGCTGCTATTGCTTCAAAATGCGTCTACTGCTATTGCTTCAAAATGCGTCTGCAGCTTGGAAAGGGTTAACAATAATCTAAAACAGCTCTAAAATTGATGAAAATACAACTTTTATCACAGAAATGATAAGATAATCTAAATTCTAATTGGCATCATGCGTGGACTTTTTAGCTCACCTGTCACGTAGTGACAAGGTGAGCTTTTGTGATCGCCCTTTGTCCGTCATCCGTCATTTATTATCCGATGTTTACCAAACTTATTCAGTAGGTAGATATTAATGAGAGCTCTGTTCCTTTCGAAACCAGCCGGATACATTCATGCATGATGGAATTATGGCCCTTTAAAATTGGCAAAATTGCTATAATTGACCTTGTGTGAACAAGTTTAATTCATCATTTATTATCCAATGTTTACAAAATTATTCAGTAGCTAGATATTCATGAGAGCTTGGTTCCTTTCGAAAACCATGCATGATGGGATTATGGCCCTTTAAAATTGGAAAAATGGCTATAAGTGCATAATTTAGGTGAGCGATCTAGGGCCATCATGGCCCTCTTGTTTGTAATTAATGTGTAATGGTTGTTATTTAATTTCTGTTTAACATTTTATGTTGATGCGAGGGTATTCAATATTTAATTTAACATTGTTAGGCTCAGTGCCGAAATAAAAGAATACCATTTTAAGATATATATCAATCAGATTAGTTCTTGTTATCTTACCTAATCATTAAGTGTTCGAGGTTGAGCTTTTATGAGCTACTCTTGTCTGTTGTTTTTCATGCAGTTAGATTCTTTACACTTTTGTATCCACATTTCTGAACCAATCCTAAATCGGACATTTTTGGAAGAGTGATGTTAAACTGAAACTCTATTTGAAAGTTATTAGGTTCTTAAGAATGGTTTCTTTAAAATGCTAAGGTTGAATAGAATAAGTGGTAATTAAGATATAAATTCATGTAATATTTGTTTAATGGTACCTTATCGATTGTTAGGAGGAGATGGACTGATTAACAAGGAACACTAGGTTTAGGTGGGCTCTGTGTGACTGAAGGACAAGGTGGGCTATTCGACAAGGGATCCTTAAACAAGGTAGGCTGTTTTGACAAGATGAAATAGGAGGAGGTTAGCTATTTGTCAAGGGGCTGTTTGATATGAGACGCTAGGAAGTGGGTTGTTTGACAAAGGACGCCAGGAAGAGGTTGGTCATTGACAAGAGACGCTTGGAGCTGTGTTGTTTGACAATATGAGGAGGTTGGTTATTTGACAATAAACGCTAGGGGGCGGGCTGTTGACAAGGAACGCTAGGAGGAGGTAGGCTGTTTAATAAAGAATGCTAGGAGGAGGTGGGCTGTTTCATAAGGAAAGCAAGGAGGAGCCGGGCTGTTTGGAAAGGGATGCTAGGACGAGATGTGCGGTTTAATACGGGACAATAAAAGAAAATGAACTCTGACAAGGGACGCTAGGAGGAGGTAGGCTATTTGACAAGATACCCTAGGAGGTGTGCTGTTTGACAATGGACTATAGCAGTTTTTTTTTTTAAAAAGGAAACTAAGAGGTTGGATGTTTGACACGGAACGCTAGTAGGAGGTTGGCTTTATGACTAGGATGCAAAGCTGATATGGGCTGTTTGACATGGGACATTTGGCTGTTTGTCAAGGAATGCTAGGAGGAGGTGTGGTTATTGATAACAGCCGCTAGGAGGCTATGGGCTGTTTGACAAGGGACGCTGGGAAGAGATGGGTTGTTTTTACAAGGGACACTAGGAGATGGTGGGCTGTTTAAAAAGGGACGCTAGTAAGAGGTGGAATATTTGACTAGGGACGATAGGATGAGATGGGCTGTTTAATAAGTGGCACTAGGATGATGTGGGCTTTTTTCAAAAAGAACTGAAGAAGGAGATGGGCAGTTTGATTAGGTTCGCTAGAAGGAGGTGGGCTGTTTTTGAAGGGACGCTAGAAGGAGGTAGGCTGTTTGACAAGGGACGCTAGGATGAGGTGTACTGTTTAACAATGTTCACAATGAGGAGATGGTCTGTTTAACAAGGAACTGTAGGAGAAGGTGGGTTGTTTGTAAAGGGACGCTAGAAGGGGGTTGACTGTTTGTAAAAAGGATGCTAGGTCGAGATGGGCTGTTTGACAAGGAACGCTTGAAGGATGTGATCTATCATATCCAGTCATTTGACCATATGTTGTGAATTTCATGCATAAAGTCTTCTTTTTGCTGTTGAAAGTGTTAAGCCCTAAACTTCAAAAAACACCTCTTTAGGAATGCGGAAATACACAGATTTCCTTTCAAAACGTATAAGATGGACGTGTAGTGAGTTTCTGTGTGTAAGTTGATGTAGTCACTTTAATGTGTGTAAACTCATATCCAGTGACTTTCATGCATAAAGTCTACTTTTTGCTGGTGAAAGTGTTAAAGTCATAAGTGTTAAGCACTAAACTTCAAATAACACCTCCTTAGGAATGCGGAAATGCACAAATGTTCTTTCAAAACGTATAAGATGGACGTGTAGTGAGTTTCCTGTGTGTAAGTTGATGTAGTCACTTTAATGTGTGTAAACTCATATCCAGTCATGTGACCATATGTTGTGAATTTCATGCATAAAGTCTACTTTTTGCTGGTGAAAGTGTTAAGCCCTAAACTTCAAATAACACCTCTTAAAGAATGCGGAAATACACAGATTTTCTTTCAATATGTATAAGATGGACGTGTAGTGAGTTTCCTGTGTGTAAGTTGATGTAGTCACTTTAATGTGTGTAAACTCATATCCAGTGAGTTTCATGCATAAAGTCTACTTTTTGCTGGTGAAAGTGTTAAAGTCATAAGTGTTAATCACTCAACTTCAAATAACACCTCTTTAGGAGTGTGGAAATGCACAAATGTTCTTTCAAAACGTATAAGATGGACGTGTAGTGAGTTTCCTGTGCGTAAGTTGATGTAGTCACTTTGATGTGTGTAAACTCATATCCAGTCATGTTACCATATGTGGTGAATTTTATGCATAAAGTCTACTTTATGCTGGTGAAATTGTTGAGCTCTAAAAATCAAATAACACCTCTTTAGGAATGCGGAAATGCACAAATGTTCTTTCAAAACGTATTAGACGGACGTGTAGTGAGTTTCCTGTGTGTAAACTCATATCCTGAGACTTTCATGCATAAAGTCAACTTTGTGCTGGTGAAAGTTTTAAAAGTCATAAGTGTTAAGTCCTAAACTTCAAATATCACCTCTTTAGGAGTGTGGAAATGCACACATGTTCTTTCAAAACGTATAAGATGAACGTGTAGTGAGATTCCTGTGTGTAAGTAGATGTAGTCACTTTGATGTGTGTTACCTCATATCCAGTCATGTGACCATATGTTGTGAATTTCATGCATAAAATTTACTTTTTGCTGGGGAAAGTGCTAAAGTCATAAGTGTTAAGCACTAAATTCAAATAACACCTCTTTAGGAATGCGGAAATGCACACATGTTCTTTCAAAATGTATTAGATGGACGTGTAGTGAGTTTCCTGTGTGTAAGTTAATGTAGTCACTTTGATGTGTGTAACCTATATCCAATCACGTGACCACGTGTAGTGAATTTCCTGTGTGTAAGTTAATGTAGTCACTTTGATGTGTGTAACCTATATCCAATCACGTGACCACGGGTAGTGACTTTCTTGTGAAAAGTCTAATTTTTTCTGTTGGATCTTTTGAGCTATTAAACCCTATAATTATAACTGCGCATCTTAAGGAACACAAAAATGCCCATATTGTCTTTCTAAATGTGTCATAAGGCCATGTAGTGAGTTTCAGGTGTAAAGTCTCGTGTAGTGACTTTCCTGTGTATACAAGTATGTGTGTGTGCGTGTGTGTGAGCAGTGACGGGTATTTAACAGACATGCTGATGTCTCATCTTACCACACTGTTTTCAGTCCTATAGCATAGTTGGGTTGGTTCACCCGGGACGCGTGAGTATGTGAACTGTGAGCGTGATGGGACATAAATGCTGTTGAAAACGGCCTACAAAAAACCAACAACGCAACCAAAACGACCTTTGAAAACATGACGAGCAATGGCTCCTCTTACCACACTGATTTCAGTCCTATAGCATAGTTGGGTTGATTCACCCGGGACGCGTGAGTATGTGAGCTGTGAGGGTGATGGGACATAAATGCTGCTGAAAACGGCCTAAAACAATACCCGACAACGCAATCAAAACGACCATTGAAAACATGATGAGCAATGGCTCAACTTACCACACTGTTTTCAGTCATATTGCCTAGCTGGGCAGAATCACCCAGAAAACATGAGTATGTGAACTGTGATATGGCGTTTGCGCATACATGTACATGTTGTTGAAAACGGCCTAAAACCCCAACTATGCAAGCAATACGACCTTTGAAAACATGATGAGCAATGGCTGTTTTTATCACAGTGTTTTCGATAGCTCATTTATAGGGAGTTTATGCATGTGAGAACGGGGTTAGGGGAACATCGTTCACTGTACCGCCGAAAGGGATTTGACCTGCCAGAGGTGCGAAAAACATTGAATACATACTCACCCTTTCCCACATGCATATATTTTAACCCACTTTCCACACTTATTTAGTCATGCAACAACTCGCTTCCAAGATCAAAACCCCTTCCATGCAAACAAAACGACATTTTAAAGCATAACGGGCAATTGCTTCTTTTGCCACAATGTGTTCAGGTCTATTGTATGGCTGGGGTGATTCACCCAGGGATCACGAGTGTGTGAACTGACGGGTTGGTATGACTGGAATGATGTTGAAAACGGCCTAAAATACCCAACAATGCAATCACATTGACCTTTGAAAACAACATGATGAGCAATGGCTCGCTCCTCTTACCACACTGTTTTCAGTCCTATTGCATAGGTTGGCTTGATTCGCCCAGGACGAGTATGTGAACTGTAGGGGTGATTGGACAGACATAACTGCTGTTGAAAACGGCCTAAAACTCCGTAAAGTGCACGCAAAACGACCTTTGAAAACATGACGAGCAATGGCTACTCTTACCACACTGTTTTCAGTCCTATCGCGTAGATGGGTTGATTCACCCAGGAAGCATGTGTGTGTGTGTGAGCAGTGACGGGTATTTAACAGAAATGCTGTTGTAAACGGCCTAAAAAAAAACAACAACGCCATCAAAACGACCTTTGAAAACATGACGAGCAATGGCTCTTCTTACCGCACTGTTTTCAGTCTTATCGCGTAGATGGGTTGATTCACCCAGGGAGCATGTGTGTGTGTGAGCAGTGACGGGTATTTAACAGAAATGCTGTTGTAAACGGCCTAAAAAAAAAAAAAAAACGCCATCAAAACGACCTTTGAAAACATGACGAACAATGGCTCCTCTTACCACACTGTTTTCCGTCCTATCGCGTAGATGGGTTGATTCAGCCAATAAGCATGTGTGTGTGTGTGTGTGTGTGTGTGTGTGCGTGTGTGTGAGCAGTGACGGGTATTTAACAGACATGCTGATGTCTCATCTTACCACACTGTTTTCAGTCCTATAGCATAGTTGGGTTGGTTCACCCGGGACGCGTGAGTATGTGAACTGTGAGCGTGATGGGACATAAATGCTGTTGAAAACGGCCTACAAAAAACCAACAACGCAACCAAAACGACCTTTGAAAACATGACGAGCAATGGCTCCTCTTACCACACTGATTTCAGTCCTATAGCATAGTTGGGTTGATTCACCCGGGACGCGTGAGTATGTGAGCTGTGAGGGTGATGGGACATAAATGCTGCTGAAAACGGCCTAAAACAATACCCGACAACGCAATCAAAACGACCATTGAAAACATGATGAGCAATGGCTCAACTTACCACACTGTTTTCAGTCATATTGCCTAGCTGGGCAGAATCACCCAGAAAACATGAGTATGTGAACTGTGATATGGCGTTTGCGCATACATGTACATGTTGTTGAAAACGGCCTAAAACCCCAACTATGCAAGCAATACGACCTTTGAAAACATGATGAGCAATGGCTGTTTTTATCACAGTGTTTTCGATAGCTCATTTATAGGGAGTTTATGCATGTGGGAACGGGGTTAGGGGAAAATCGTTCACTGTACCGCCGAAAGGGATTTGACCTGCCAGAGGTGCGAAAAACATTGAATACATACTCACCCTTTCCCACATGCATATATTTTAACCCACTTTCCACACTTATTTAGTCATGCAACAACTCGCTTCCAAGATCAAAACCCCTTCCATGCAAACAAAACGACATTTTAAAGCATAACGGGCAATTGCTTCTTTTGCCACAATGTGTTCAGGTATATTGTATGGCTGGGGTGATTCACCCAGGGATCACGAGTGTGTGAACTGACGGGTTGGTATGACTGGAATGATGTTGAAAACGGCCTAAAATACCCAACAATGCAATCACATTGACCTTTGAAAACAACATGATGAGCAATGGCTCGCTCCTCTTACCACACTGTTTTCAGTCCTATTGCATAGGTTGGCTTGATTCGCCCAGGACGCATGAGTATGTGAACTGTAGGGGTGATTGGACAGACATAACTGCTGTTGAAAACGGCCTAAAACTCCGTAAAGTGCACGCAAAACGACCTTTGAAAACATGACGAGCAATGGCTACTCTTACCACACTGTTTTCAGTCCTATCGCGTAGATGGGTTGATTCACCCAGGAAGCATGTGTGTGTGTGTGAGCAGTGACGGGTATTTAACAGAAATGCTGTTGTAAACGGCCTAAAAAAAACCAACAACGCCATCAAAACGACCTTTGAAAACATGACGAGCAATGGCTCTTCTTACCGCACTGTTTTCAGTCCTATCGCGTAGATGCGTTGATTCACCCAGGGAGCATGTGTGTGTGTGAGCAGTGACGGGTATTTAACAGAAATGCTGTTGTAAACGGCCTAAAAAAAAAAAAAAAACGCCATCAAAACGACCTTTGAAAACATGACGAACAATGGCTCCTCTTACCACACTGTTTTCCGTCCTATCGCGTAGATGGGTTGATTCAGCCAATAAGCATGTGTGTGTGTGTGTGTGTGTGTGTGTGTGTGCGTGTGTGTGAGCAGTGACGGGTATTTAACAGACATGCTGATGTCTCATCTTACCACACTGTTTTCAGTCCTATAGCATAGTTGGGTTGGTTCACCCGGGACGCGTGAGTATGTGAACTGTGAGCGTGATGGGACATAAATGCTGTTGAAAACGGCCTACAAAAAACCAACAACGCAACCAAAACGACCTTTGAAAACATGACGAGCAATGGCTCCTCTTACCACACTGATTTCAGTCCTATAGCATAGTTGGGTTGATTCACCCGGGACGCGTGAGTATGTGAGCTGTGAGGGTGATGGGACATAAATGCTGCTGAAAACGGCCTAAAACAATACCCGACAACGCAATCAAAACGACCATTGAAAACATGATGAGCAATGGCTCAACTTACCACACTGTTTTCAGTCATATTGCCTAGCTGGGCAGAATCACCCAGAAAACATGAGTATGTGAACTGTGATATGGCGTTTGCGCATACATGTACATGTTGTTGAAAACGGCCTAAAACCCCAACTATGCAAGCAATACGACCTTTGAAAACATGATGAGCAATGGCTGTTTTTATCACAGTGTTTTCGATAGCTCATTTATAGGGAGTTTATGCATGTGGGAACGGGGTTAGGGGAAAATCGTTCACTGTACCGCCGAAAGGGATTTGACCTGCCAGAGGTGCGAAAAACATTGAATACATACTCACCCTTTCCCACATGCATATATTTTAACCCACTTTCCACACTTATTTAGTCATGCAACAACTCGCTTCCAAGATCAAAACCCCTTCCATGCAAACAAAACGACATTTTAAAGCATAACGGGCAATTGCTTCTTTTGCCACAATGTGTTCAGGTCTATTGTATGGCTGGGGTGATTCACCCAGGGATCACGAGTGTGTGAACTGACGGGTTGGTATGACTGGAATGATGTTGAAAACGGCCTAAAATACCCAACAATGCAATCACATTGACCTTTGAAAACAACATGATGAGCAATGGCTCGCTCCTCTTACCACACTGTTTTCAGTCCTATTGCATAGGTTGGCTTGATTCGCCCAGGACGCATGAGTATGTGAACTGTAGGGGTGATTGGACAGACATAACTGCTGTTGAAAACGGCCTAAAACTCCGTAAAGTGCACGCAAAACGACCTTTGAAAACATGACGAGCAATGGCTACTCTTACCACACTGTTTTCAGTCCTATCGCGTAGATGGGTTGATTCACCCAGGAAGCATGTGTGTGTGTGTGAGCAGTGACGGGTATTTAACAGAAATGCTGTTGTAAACGGCCTAAAAAAAACCAACAACGCCATCAAAACGACCTTTGAAAACATGACGAGCAATGGCTCTTCTTACCACACTGTTTTCAGTCCTATCGCGTAGATGGGTTGATTCACCCAGGGAGCATGTGTGTGTGTGAGCAGTGACGGGTATTTAACAGAAATGCTGTTGTAAACGGCCTAAAAAAAAAAAACAACGCCATCAAAACGACCTTTGAAAACATGACGAACAATGGCTCCTCTTACCACACTGTTTTCCGTCCTATCGCGTAGATGGGTTGATTCAGCCAATAAGCATGTGTGTGTGTGTGTGTGTGCGTGTGTGTGAGCAGTGACGGGTATTTAACAGACATGCTGATGTCTCATCTAACCACACTGTTTTCAGTCCTATAGCATAGTTGGGTTGGTTCACACGGGACGCGTGAGTATGTGAACTGTGAGCGTGATGGGACATAAATGCTGTTGAAAACGGCCTACAAAAAACCAACAACGCAACCAAAACGACCTTTGAAAACATGACGAGCAATGGCTCCTCTTACCACACTGATTTCAGTCCTATAGCATAGTTGGGTTGATTCACCCGGGACGCGTGAGTATGTGAGCTGTGAGGGTGATGGGACATAAATGCTGCTGAAAACGGCCTAAAACAATACCCGACAACGCAATCAAAACGACCATTGAAAACATGATGAGCAATGGCTCAACTTACCACACTGTTTTCAGTCATATTGCCTAGCTGGGCAGAATCACCCAGAAAACATGAGTATGTGAACTGTGATATGGCGTTTGCGCATACATGTACATGTTGTTGAAAACGGCCTAAAACCCCAACTATGCAAGCAATACGACCTTTGAAAACATGATGAGCAATGGCTGTTTTTATCACAGTGTTTTCGATAGCTCATTTATAGGGAGTTTATGCATGTGGGAACGGGGTTAGGGGAAAATCGTTCACTGTACCGCCGAAAGGGATTTGACCTGCCAGAGGTGCGAAAAACATTGAATACATACTCACCCTTTCCCACATGCATATATTTTAACCCACTTTCCACACTTATTTAGTCATGCAACAACTCGCTTCCAAGATCAAAACCCCTTCCATGCAAACAAAACGACATTTTAAAGCATAACGGGCAATTGCTTCTTTTGCCACAATGTGTTCAGGTCTATTGTATGGCTGGGGTGATTCACCCAGGGATCACGAGTGTGTGAACTGACGGGTTGGTATGACTGGAATGATGTTGAAAACGGCCTAAAATACCCAACAATGCAATCACATTGACCTTTGAAAACAACATGATGAGCAATGGCTCGCTCCTCTTACCACACTGTTTTCAGTCCTATTGCATAGGTTGGCTTGATTCGCCCAGGACGCATGAGTATGTGAACTGTAGGGGTGATTGGACAGACATAACTGCTGTTGAAAACGGCCTAAAACTCCGTAAAGTGCACGCAAAACGACCTTTGAAAACATGACGAGCAATGGCTACTCTTACCACACTGTTTTCAGTCCTATCGCGTAGATGGGTTGATTCACCCAGGAAGCATGTGTGTGTGTGTGAGCAGTGACGGGTATTTAACAGAAATGCTGTTGTAAACGGCCTAAAAAAAACCAACAACGCCATCAAAACGACCTTTGAAAACATGACGAGCAATGGCTCTTCTTACCGCACTGTTTTCAGTCCTATCGCGTAGATGGGTTGATTCACACAGGGAGCATGTGTGTGTGTGAGCAGTGACGGGTATTTAACAGAAATGCTGTTGTAAACGGCCTAAAAAAAAAAAAAAAACGCCATCAAAACGACCTTTGAAAACATGACGAACAATGGCTCCTCTTACCACACTGTTTTCCGTCCTATCGCGTAGATGGGTTGATTCAGCCAATAAGCATGTGTGTGTGTGTGTGTGTGTGTGCGTGTGTGTGAGCAGTGACGGGTATTTAACAGACATGCTGATGTCTCATCTTACCACACTGTTTTCAGTCCTATAGCATAGTTGGGTTGGTTCACCCGGGACGCGTGAGTATGTGAACTGTGAGCGTGATGGGACATAAATGCTGTTGAAAACGGCCTACAAAAAACCAACAACGCAACCAAAACGACCTTTGAAAACATGACGAGCAATGGCTCCTCTTACCACACTGATTTCAGTCCTATAGCATAGTTGGGTTGATTCACCCGGGACGCGTGAGTATGTGAGCTGTGAGGGTGATGGGACATAAATGCTGCTGAAAACGGCCTAAAACAATACCCGACAACGCAATCAAAACGACCATTGAAAACATGATGAGCAATGGCTCAACTTACCACACTGTTTTCAGTCATATTGCCTAGCTGGGCAGAATCACCCAGAAAACATGAGTATGTGAACTGTGATATGGCGTTTGCGCATACATGTACATGTTGTTGAAAACGGCCTAAAACCCCAACTATGCAAGCAATACGACCTTTGAAAACATGATGAGCAATGGCTGTTTTTATCACAGTGTTTTCGATAGCTCATTTATAGGGAGTTTATGCATGTGGGAACGGGGTTAGGGGAAAATCGTTCACTGTACCGCCGAAAGGGATTTGACCTGCCAGAGGTGCGAAAAACATTGAATACATACTCACCCTTTCCCACATGCATATATTTTAACCCACTTTCCACACTTATTTAGTCATGCAACAACTCGCTTCCAAGATCAAAACCCCTTCCATGCAAACAAAACGACATTTTAAAGCATAACGGGCAATTGCTTCTTTTGCCACAATGTGTTCAGGTCTATTGTATGGCTGGGGTGATTCACCCAGGGATCACGAGTGTGTGAACTGACGGGTTGGTATGACTGGAATGATGTTGAAAACGGCCTAAAATACCCAACAATGCAATCACATTGACCTTTGAAAACAACATGATGAGCAATGGCTCGCTCCTCTTACCACACTGTTTTCAGTCCTATTGCATAGGTTGGCTTGATTCGCCCAGGACGCATGAGTATGTGAACTGTAGGGGTGATTGGACAGACATAACTGCTGTTGAAAACGGCCTAAAACTCCGTAAAGTGCACGCAAAACGACCTTTGAAAACATGACGAGCAATGGCTACTCTTACCACACTGTTTTCCGTCCTATCGCGTAGATGGGTTGATTCACCCAGGAAGCATGTGTGTGTGTGTGAGCAGTGACGGGTATTTAACAGAAATGCTGTTGTAAACGGCCTAAAAAAAACCAACAACGCCATCAAAACGACCTTTGAAAACATGACGAGCAATGGCTCTTCTTACCGCACTGTTTTCAGTCCTATCGCGTAGATGGGTTGATTCACCCAGGGAGCATGTGTGTGTGTGAGCAGTGACGGGTATTTAACAGAAATGCTGTTGTAAACGGCCTAAAAAAAAAAAAAAACGCCATCAAAACGACCTTTGAAAACATGACGAACAATGGCTCCTCTTACCACACTGTTTTCCGTCCTATCGCGTAGATGGGTTGATTCAGCCAATAAGTATGTGTGTGTGTGTGTGTGTGTGTGTGTGTGTGTGCGTGTGTGTGAGCAGTGACGGGTATTTAACAGACATGCTGATGTCTCATCTTACCACACTGTTTTCAGTCCTATAGCATAGTTGGGTTGGTTCACCCGGGACGCGTGAGTATGTGAACTGTGAGCGTGATGGGACATAAATGCTGTTGAAAAACGCCTACAAAAAACCAACAACGCAACCAAAACGACCTTTGAAAACATGACGAGCAATGGCTCCTCTTACCACACTGATTTCAGTCCTATAGCATAGTTGGGTTGATTCACCCGGGACGCGTGAGTATGTGAGCTGTGAGGGTGATGGGACATAAATGCTGCTGAAAACGGCCTAAAACAATACCCGACAACGCAATCAAAACGACCATTGAAAACATGATGAGCAATGGCTCAACTTACCACACTGTTTTCAGTCATATTGCCTAGCTGGGCAGAATCACCCAGAAAACATGAGTATGTGAACTGTGATATGGCGTTTGCGCATACATGTACATGTTGTTGAAAACGGCCTAAAACCCCAACTATGCAAGCAATACGACCTTTGAAAACATGATGAGCAATGGCTGTTTTTATCACAGTGTTTTCGATAGCTCATTTATAGGGAGTTTATGCATGTGGGAACGGGGTTAGGGGAAAATCGTTCACTGTACCGCCGAAAGGGATTTGACCTGCCAGAGGTGCGAAAAACATTGAATACATACTCACCCTTTCCCACATGCATATATTTTAACCCACTTTCCACACTTATTTAGTCATGCAACAACTCGCTTCCAAGATCAAAACCCCTTCCATGCAAACAAAACGACATTTTAAAGCATAACGGGCAATTGCTTCTTTTGCCACAATGTGTTCAGGTCTATTGTATGGCTGGGGTGATTCACCCAGGGATCACGAGTGTGTGAACTGACGGGTTGGTATGACTGGAATGATGTTGAAAACGGCCTAAAATACCCAACAATGCAATCACATTGACCTTTGAAAACAACATGATGAGCAATGGCTCGCTCCTCTTACCACACTGTTTTCAGTCCTATTGCATAGGTTGGCTTGATTCGCCCAGGACGCATGAGTATGTGAACTGTAGGGGTGATTGGACAGACATAACTGCTGTTGAAAACGGCCTAAAACTCCGTAAAAGGCACGCAAAACGACATTTGAAAACATGACGAGCAATGGCTACTCTTACCACACTGTTTTCAGTCCTATCGCGTAGAAGGGTTGATTCACCCAGGAAGCATGTGTGTGTGTGTGAGCAGTGATGGGTATTTAACAGAAATGCTGTTGTAAACGGCCTAAAAAAAACCAACAACGCCATCAAAACGACCTTTGAAAACATGACGAGCAATGGCTCTTCTTACCGCACTGTTTTCAGTCCTATCGCGTAGATGGGTTGATTCACCCAGGGAGCATGTGTGTGTGTGTGAGCAGTGACGGGTATTTAACAGAAATGCTGTTGTAAACGGCCTAAAAAAAAAAAAAAACGCCATCAAAACGACCTTTGAAAACATGACGAACAATGGCTCCTCTTACCACACTGTTTTCCGTCCTAACGCGTAGATGGGTTGATTCAGCAAATAAGCATGTGTGTGTGTGTGCGTGTGTGCGTGTGTGTGAGCAGTGACGGGTATTTAACAGACATGCTGATGTCTCATCTTACCACACTGTTTTCAGTCCTATAGCATAGTTGGGTTGGTTCACCCGGGACGCGTGAGTATGTGAACTGTGAGCGTGATGGGACATAAATGCTGTTGAAAACGGCCTACAAAAAACCAACAACGCAACCAAAACGACCTTTGAAAACATGACGAGCAATGGCTCATCTTACCACACTGATTTCAGTCCTATAGCATAGTTGGGTTGATTCACCCGGGACGCGTGAGTATGTGAGCTGTGAGGGTGATGGGACATAAATGCTGCTGAAAACGGCCTAAAACAATACCCGACAACGCAATCAAAACGACCATTGAAAACATGATGAGCAATGGCTCAACTTACCACACTGTTTTCAGTCATATTGCCTAGCTGGGCAGAATCACCCAGAAAACATGAGTATGTGAACTGTGATATGGCGTTTGCGCATACATGTACATGTTGTTGAAAACGGCCTAAAACCCCAACTATGCAAGCAATACGACCTTTGAAAACATGATGAGCAATGGCTGTTTTTATCACAGTGTTTTCGATAGCTCATTTATAGGGAGTTTATGCATGTGGGAACGGGGTTAGGGGAAAATCGTTCACTGTACCGCCGAAAGGGATTTGACCTGCCAGAGGTGCGAAAAACATTGAATACATACTCACCCTTTCCCACATGCATATATTTTAACCCACTTTCCACACTTATTTAGTCATGCAACAACTCGCTTCCAAGATCAAAACCCCTTCCATGCAAACAAAACGACATTTTAAAGCATAACGGGCAATTGCTTCTTTTGCCACAATGTGTTCAGGTCTATTGTATGGCTGGGGTGATTCACCCAGGGATCACGAGTGTGTGAACTGACGGGTTGGTATGACTGGAATGATGTTGAAAACGGCCTAAAATACCCAACAATGCAATCATATTGACCTTTGAAAACAACATGATGAGCAATGGCTCGCTCCTCTTACCACACTGTTTTCAGTCCTATTGCATAGGTTGGCTTGATTCGCCCAGGACGCATGAGTATGTGAACTGTAGGGGTGATTGGACAGACATAACTGCTGTTGAAAACGGCCTAAAACTCCGTAAAGTGCACGCAAAACGACCTTTGAAAACATGACGAGCAATGGCTACTCTTACCACACTGTTTTCCGTCCTATCGCGTAGATGGGTTGATTCACCCAGGAAGCATGTGTGTGTGTGTGAGCAGTGACGGGTATTTAACAGAAATGCTGTTGTAAACGGCCTAAAAAAAACCAACAACGCCATCAAAACGACCTTTGAAAACATGACGAGCAATGGCTCTTCTTACCGCACTGTTTTCAGTCCTATCGCGTAGATGGGTTGATTCACCCAGGGAGCATGTGTGTGTGTGAGCAGTGACGGGTATTTAACAGAAATGCTGTTGTAAACGGCCTAAAAAAAAAAAAAAACGCCATCAAAACGACCTTTGAAAACATGACGAACAATGGCTCCTCTTACCACACTGTTTTCCGTCCTATCGCGTAGATGGGTTGATTCAGCCAATAAGCATGTGTGTGTGTGTGTGTGTGTGTGTGTCTGTGTGTGCGTGTGTGTGAGCAGTGACGGGTATTTAACAGACATGCTGATGTCTCATCTTACCACACTGTTTTCAGTCCTATAGCATAGTTGGGTTGGTTCACCCGGGACGCGTGAGTATGTGAACTGTGAGCGTGATGGGACATAAATGCTGTTGAAAACGGCCTACAAAAAACCAACAACGCAACCAAAACGACCTTTGAAAACATGACGAGCAATGGCTCCTCTTACCACACTGATTTCAGTCCTATAGCATAGTTGGGTTGATTCACCCGGGACGCGTGAGTATGTGAGCTGTGAGGGTGATGGGACATAAATGCTGCTGAAAACGGCCTAAAACAATACCCGACAACGCAATCAAAACGACCATTGAAAACATGATGAGCAATGGCTCAACTTACCACACTGTTTTCAGTCATATTGCCTAGCTGGGCAGAATCACCCAGAAAACATGAGTATGTGAACTGTGATATGGCGTTTGCGCATACATGTACATGTTGTTGAAAACGGCCTAAAACCCCAACTATGCAAGCAATACGACCTTTGAAAACATGATGAGCAATAGCTGTTTTTATCACAGTGTTTTCGATAGCTCATTTATAGGGAGTTTATGCATGTGGGAACGGGGTTAGGGGAAAATCGTTCACTGTACCGCCGAAAGGGATTTGACCTGCCAGAGGTGCGAAAAACATTGAATACATACTCACCCTTTCCCACATGCATATATTTTAACCCACTTTCCACACTTATTTAGTCATGCAACAACTCGCTTCCAAGATCAAAACCCCTTCCATGCAAACAAAACGACATTTTAAAGCATAACGGGCAATTGCTTCTTTTGCCACAATGTGTTCAGGTCTATTGTATGGCTGGGGTGATTCACCCAGGGATCACGAGTGTGTGAACTGACGGGTTGGTATGACTGGAATGATGTTGAAAACGGCCTAAAATACCCAACAATGCAATCACATTGACCTTTGAAAACAACATGATGAGCAATGGCTCGCTCCTCTTACCACACTGTTTTCAGTCCTATTGCATAGGTTGGCTTGATTCGCCCAGGACGCATGAGTATGTGAACTGTAGGGGTGATTGGACAGACATAACTGCTGTTGAAAACGGCCTAAAACTCCGTAAAGTGCACGCAAAACGACCTTTGAAAACATGACGAGCAATGGCTACTCTTACCACACTGTTTTCAGTCCTATCGCGTAGATGGGTTGATTCACCCAGGAAGCATGTGTGTGTGTGTGAGCAGTGACGGGTATTTAACAGAAATGCTGTTGTAAACGGCCTAAAAAAAACCAACAACGCCATCAAAACGACCTTTGAAAACATGACGAGCAATGGCTCTTCTTACCGCACTGTTTTCAGTCCTATCGCGTAGATGGGTTGATTCACCCAGGGAGCATGTGTGTGTGTGAGCAGTGACGGGTATTTAACAGAAATGCTGTTGTAAACGGCCTAAAAAAAAAAAAAAACGCCATCAAAACGACCTTTGAAAACATGACGAACAATGGCTCCTCTTACCACACTGTTTTCCGTCCTATCGCGTAGATGGGTTGATTCAGCCAATAAGCATGTGTGTGTGTGTGTGTGCGTGTGTGCGTGTGTGTGAGCAGTGACGGGTATTTAACAGACATGCTGATGTCTCATCTTACCACACTGTTTTCAGTCCTATAGCATAGTTGGGTTGGTTCACCCGGGACGCGTGAGTATGTGAACTGTGAGCGTGATGGGACATAAATGCTGTTGAAAACGGCCTACAAAAAACCAACAACGCAACCAAAACGACCTTTGAAAACATGACGAGCAATGGCTCCTCTTACCACACTGATTTCAGCCCTATAGCATAGTTGGGTTGATTCACCCGGGACGCGTGAGTATGTGAGCTGTGAGGGTGATGGGACATAAATGCTGCTGAAAACGGCCTAAAACAATACCCGACAACGCAATCAAAACGACCATTGAAAACATGATGAGCAATGGCTCAACTTACCACACTGTTTTCAGTCATATTGCCTAGCTGGGCAGAATCACCCAGAAAACAACTGTGATATGGCGTTTGCGCATACATGTACATGTTGTTGAAAACGGCCTAAAACCCCAACTATGCAAGCAATACGACCTTTGAAAACATGATGAGCAATGGCTGTTTTTATCACAGTGTTTTCGATAGCTCATTTATAGGGAGTTTATGCATGTGGGAACGGGGTTAGGGGAAAATCGTTCACTGTACCGCCGAAAGGGATTTGACCTGCCAGAGGTGCGAAAAACATTGAATACATACTCACCCTTTCCCACATGCATATATTTTAACCCACTTTCCACACTTATTTAGTCATGCAACAACTCGCTTCCAAGATCAAAACCCCTTCCATGCAAACAAAACGACATTTTAAAGCATAACGGGCAATTGCTTCTTTTGCCACAATGTGTTCAGGTCTATTGTATGGCTGGGGTGATTCACCCAGGGATCACGAGTGTGTGAACTGACGGGTTGGTATGACTGGAATGATGTTGAAAACGGCCTAAAATACCCAACAATGCAATCACATTGACCTTTGAAAACAACATGATGAGCAATGGCTCGCTCCTCTTACCACACTGTTTTCAGTCCTATTGCATAGGTTGGCTTGATTCGCCCGGGACGCATGAGTATGTGAACTGTAGGGGTGATTGGACAGACATAACTGCTGTTGAAAACGGCCTAAAACTCCGTAAAGTGCACGCAAAACGACCTTTGAAAACATGACGAGCAATGGCTACTCTTACCACACTGTTTTCAGTCCTATCGCGTAGATGGGTTGATTCACCCAGGAAGCATGTGTGTGTGTGTGTGAGCAGTGACGGGTATTTAACAGAAATGCTGTTGTAAACGGCCTAAAAAAAACCAACAACGCCATCAAAACGACCTTTGAAAACATGACGAGCAATGGCTCTTCTTACCGCACTGTTTTCAGTCCTATCGCGTAGATGGGTTGATTCACCCAGGGAGCATGTGTGTGTGTGAGCAGTGACGGGTATTTAACAGAAATGCTGTTGTAAACGGCCTAAAAAAAAAAACAACGCCATCAAAACGACCTTTGAAAACATGACGAACAATGGCTCCTCTTACCACACTGTTTTCCGTCTATCGCGTAGATGGGTTGATTCACCCAGGGAGCATGTGTGTGTGTGAGCAGTGACGGGTATTTAACAGAAGTGCTGTTGTAAACGGCCTAAAAAAAAAAAACAACGCCATCAAAACGACCTTTGAAAACATGACGAACAATGGCTCCTCTTACCACACTGTTTTCCGTCCTATCGCGTAGATGGGTTGATTCAGCCAATAAGCATGTGTGTGTGTGTGTGTGTGTGTGCGTGTGTGTGAGCAGTGACGGGTATTTAACAGACATGCTGATGTCTCATCTTACCACACTGTTTTCAGTCCTATAGCATAGTTGGGTTGGTTCACCCGGGACGCGTGAGTATGTGAACTGTGAGCGTGATGGGACATAAATGCTGTTGAAAACGGCCTACAAAAAACCAACAACGCAACCAAAACGACCTTTGAAAACATGACGAGCAATGGCTCCTCTTACCACACTGATTTCAGTCCTATAGCATAGTTGGGTTGATTCACCCGGGACGCGTGAGTATGTGAGCTGTGAGGGTGATGGGACATAAATGCTGCTGAAAACGGCCTAAAACAATACCCGACAACGCAATCAAAACGACCATTGAAAACATGATGAGCAATGGCTCAACTTACCACACTGTTTTCAGTCATATTGCCTAGCTGGGCAGAATCACCCAGAAAACATGAGTATGTGAACTGTGATATGGCGTTTGCGCATACATGTACATGTTGTTGAAAACGGCCTAAAACCCCAACTATGCAAGCAATACGACCTTTGAAAACATGATGAGCAATGGCTGTTTTTATCACAGTGTTTTCGATAGCTCATTTATAGGGAGTTTATGCATGTGGGAACGGGGTTAGGGGAAAATCGTTCACTGTACCGCCGAAAGGGATTTGACCTGCCAGAGGTGCGAAAAACATTGAATACATACTCACCCTTTCCCACATGCATATATTTTAACCCACTTTCCACACTTATTTAGTCATGCAACAACTCGCTTCCAAGATCAAAACCCCTTCCATGCAAACAAAACGACATTTTAAAGCATAACGGGCAATTGCTTCTTTTGCCACAATGTGTTCAGGTCTATTGTATGGCTGGGGTGATTCACCCAGGGATCACGAGTGTGTGAACTGACGGGTTGGTATGACTGGAATGATGTTGAAAACGGCCTAAAATACCCAACAATGCAATCACATTGACCTTTGAAAACAACATGATGAGCAATGGCTCGCTCCTCTTACCACACTGTTTTCAGTCCTATTGCATAGGTTGGCTTGATTCGCCCAGGACGCATGAGTATGTGAACTGTAGGGGTGATTGGACAGACATAACTGCTGTTGAAAACGGCCTAAAACTCCGTAAAGTGCACGCAAAACGACCTTTGAAAACATGACGAGCAATGGCTACTCTTACCACACTGTTTTCAGTCCTATCGCGTAGATGGGTTGATTCACCCAGGAAGCATGTGTGTGTGTGTGAGCAGTGACGGGTATTTAACAGAAATGCTGTTGTAAACGGCCTAAAAAAAACCAACAACGCCATCAAAACGACCTTTGAAAACATGACGAGCAATGGCTCTTCTTACCGCACTGTTTTCAGTCCTATCGCGTAGATGGGTTGATTCACCCAGGGAGCATGTGTGTGTGTGAGCAGTGACGGGTATTTAACAGAAATGCTGTTGTAAACGGCCTAAAAAAAAAAACACAACGCCATCAAAACGACCTTTGAAAACATGACGAACAATGGCTCCTCTTACCACACTGTTTTCCGTCCTATCGCGTAGATGGGTTGATTCAGCCAATAAGCATGTGTGTGTGTGTGTGTGTGTGTGCGTGTGTGTGAGCAGTGACGGGTATTTAACAGACATGCTGATGTCTCATCTTACCACACTGTTTTCAGTCCTATAGCATAGTTGGGTTGGTTCACCCGGGACGCGTGAGTATGTGAACTGTGAGCGTGATGGGACATAAATGCTGTTGAAAACGGCCTACAAAAAACCAACAACGCAACCAAAACGACCTTTGAAAACATGACGAGCAATGGCTCCACTTACCACACTGATTTCAGTCCTATAGCATAGTTGGGTTGATTCACCCGGGACGCGTGAGTATGTGAGCTGTGAGGGTGATGGGACATAAATGCTGCTGAAAACGGCCTAAAACAATACCCGACAACGCAATCAAAACGACCATTGAAAACATGATGAGCAATGGCTCAACTTACCACACTGTTTTCAGTCATATTGCCTAGCTGGGTAGAATCACCCAGAAAACAACTGTGATATGGCGTTTGCGCATACATGTACATGTTGTTGAAAACGGCCTAAAACCCCAACTATGCAAGCAATACGACCTTTGAAAACATGATGAGCAATGGCTGTTTTTATCACAGTGTTTTCGATAGCTCATTTATAGGGAGTTTATGCATGTGGGAACGGGGTTAGGGGAAAATCGTTCACTGTACCGCCGAAAGGGATTTGACCTGCCAGAGGTGCGAAAAACATTGAATACATACTCACCCTTTCCCACATGCATATATTTTAACCCACTTTCCACACTTATTTAGTCATGCAACAACTCGCTTCCAAGATCAAAACCCCTTCCATGCAAACAAAACGACATTTTAAAGCATAACGGGCAATTGCTTCTTTTGCCACAATGTGTTCAGGTCTATTGTATGGCTGGGGTGATTCACCCAGGGATCACGAGTGTGTGAACTGACGGGTTGGTATGACTGGAATGATGTTGAAAACGGCCTAAAATACCCAACAATGCAATCACATTGACCTTTGAAAACAACATGATGAGCAATGGCTCGCTCCTCTTACCACACTGTTTTCAGTCCTATTGCATAGGTTGGCTTGATTCGCCCAGGACGCATGAGTATGTGAACTGTAGGGGTGATTGGACAGACATAACTGCTGTTGAAAACGGCCTAAAACTCCGTAAAGTGCAAGCAAAACGACCTTTGAAAACATGACGAGCAATGGCTACTCTTAACACACTGTTTTCAGTCCTATCGCGTCGATGGGTTGATTCACCCAGGAAGCATGTGTGTGTGTGTGAGCAGTGACGGGTATTTAACAGAAATGCTGTTGTAAACGGCCTAAAAAAAACCAACAACGCCATCAAAACGACCTTTGAAAACATGACGAGCAATGGCTCTTCTTACCGCACTGTTTTCAGTCCTATCGCGTAGATGGGTTGATTCACCCAGGGAGCATGTGTGTGTGTGTGAGCAGTGACGGGTATTTAACAGAAATGCTGTTGTAAACGGCCTAAAAAAAAAACACAACGCCATCAAAACGACCTTTGAAAACATGACGAACAATGGCTCCTCTTACCACACTGTTTTCCGTCCTATCGCGTAGATGGGTTGATTCAGCCAATAAGCATGTGTGTGTGTGTGTGTGTGTTCGTGTGTGTGAGCAGTGACGGGTATTTAACAGACATGCTGATGTCTCATCTTACCACACTGTTTTCAGTCCTATAGCATAGTTGGGTTGGTTCACCCGGGACGCGTGAGTATGTGAACTGTGAGCGTGATGGGACATAAATGCTGTTGAAAACGGCCTACAAAAAACCAACAACGCAACCAAAACGACCTTTGAAAACATGACGAGCAATGGCTCCTCTTACCACACTGATTTCAGTCCTATAGCATAGTTGGGTTGATTCACCCGGGACGCGTGAGTATGTGAGCTGTGAGGGTGATGGGACATAAATGCTGCTGAAAACGGCCTAAAACAATACCCGACAACGCAATCAAAACGACCATTGAAAACATGATGAGCAATGGCTCAACTTACCACACTGTTTTCAGTCATATTGCCTAGCTGGGCAGAATCACCCAGAAAACATGAGTATGTGAACTGTGATATGGCGTTTGCGCATACATGTACATGTTGTTGAAAACGGCCTAAAACCCCAACTATGCAAGCAATACGACCTTTGAAAACATGATGAGCAATGGCTGTTTTTATCACAGTGTTTTCGATAGCTCATTTATAGGGAGTTTATGCATGTGGGAACGGGGTTAGGGGAAAATCGTTCACTGTACCGCCGAAAGGGATTTGACCTGCCAGAGGTGCGAAAAACATTGAATACATACTCACCCTTTCCCACATGCATATATTTTAACCCACTTTCCACACTTATTTAGTCATGCAACAACTCGCTTCCAAGATCAAAACCCCTTCCATGCAAACAAAACGACATTTTAAAGCATAACGGGCAATTGCTTCTTTTGCCACAATGTGTTCAGGTCTATTGTATGGCTGGGGTGATTCACCCAGGGATCACGAGTGTGTGAACTGACGGGTTGGTATGACTGGAATGATGTTGAAAACGGCCTAAAATACCCAACAATGCAATCACATTGACCTTTGAAAACAACATGATGAGCAATGGCTCGCTCCTCTTACCACACTGTTTTCAGTCCTATTGCATAGGTTGGCTTGATTCGCCCAGGACGCATGAGTATGTGAACTGTAGGGGTGATTGGACAGACATAACTGCTGTTGAAAACGGCCTAAAACTCCGTAAAGTGCACGCAAAACGACCTTTGAAAACATGACGAGCAATGGCTACTCTTACCACACTGTTTTCAGTCCTATCGCGTAGATGGGTTGATTCACCCAGGAAGCATGTGTGTGTGTGTGAGCAGTGACGGGTATTTAACAGAAATGCTGTTGTAAACGGCCTAAAAAAAACCAACAACGCCATCAAAACGACCTTTGAAAACATGACGAGCAATGGCTCTTCTTACCGCACTGTTTTCAGTCCTATCGCGTAGATGGGTTGATTCACCCAGGGAGCATGTGTGTGTGTGAGCAGTGACGGGTATTTAACAGAAATGCTGTTGTAAACGGCCTAAAAAAAAAAAAAAAACGCCATCAAAACGACCTTTGAAAACATGACGAACAATGGCTCCTCTTACCACACTGTTTTCCGTCCTATCGCGTAGATGGGTTGATTCAGCCAATAAGCATGTGTGTGTGTGTGTGTGTGTGTGCGTGTGTGTGAGCAGTGACGGGTATTTAACAGACATGCTGATGTCTCATCTTACCACACTGTTTTCAGTCCTATAGCATAGTTGGGTTGGTTCACCCGGGACGCGTGAGTATGTGAACTGTGAGCGTGATGGGACATAAATGCTGTTGAAAACGGCCTACAAAAAACCAACAACGCAACCAAAACGACCTTTGAAAACATGACGAGCAATGGCTCCTCTTACCACACTGATTTCAGTCCTATAGCATAGTTGGGTTGATTCACCCGGGACGCGTGAGTATGTGAGCTGTGAGGGTGATGGGACATAAATGCTGCTGAAAACGGCCTAAAACAATACCCGACAACGCAATCAAAACGACCATTGAAAACATGATGAGCAATGGCTCAACTTACCACACTGTTTTCAGTCATATTGCCTAGCTGGGCACAATCACCCAGAAAACATGAGTATGTGAACTGTGATATGGCGTTTGCGCATACATGTACATGTTGTTGAAAACGGCCTAAAACCCCAACTATGCAAGCAATACGACCTTTGAAAACATGATGAGCAATGGCTGTTTTTATCACAGTGTTTTCGATAGCTCATTTATAGGGAGTTTATGCATGTGGGAACGGGGTTAGGGGAAAATCGTTCACTGTACCGCCGAAAGGGATTTGACCTGCCAGAGGTGCGAAAAACATTGAATACATACTCACCCTTTCCCACATGCATATATTTTAACCCACTTTCCACACTTATTTAGTCATGCAACAACTCGCTTCCAAGATCAAAACCCCTTCCATGCAAACAAAACGACATTTTAAAGCATAACGGGCAATTGCTTCTTTTGCCACAATGTGTTCAGGTCTATTGTATGGCTGGGGTGATTCACCCAGGGATCACGAGTGTGTGAACTGACGGGTTGGTATGACTGGAATGATGTTGAAAACGGCCTAAAATACCCAACAATGCAATCACATTGACCTTTGAAAACAACATGATGAGCAATGGCTCGCTCCTCTTACCACACTGTTTTCAGTCCTATTGCATAGGTTGGCTTGATTCGCCCAGGACGCATGAGTATGTGAACTGTAGGGGTGATTGGACAGACATAACTGCTGTTGAAAACGGCCTAAAACTCCGTAAAGTGCACGCAAAACGACCTTTGAAAACATGACGAGCAATGGCTACTCTTACCACACTGTTTTCAGTCCTATCGCGTAGATGGGTTGATTCACCCAGGAAGCATGTGTGTGTGTGTGAGCAGTGACGGGTATTTAACAGAAATGCTGTTGTAAACGGCCTAAAAAAAACCAACAACGCCATCAAAACGACCTTTGAAAACATGACGAGCAATGGCTCTTCTTACCGCACTGTTTTCAGTCCTATCGCGTAGATGGGTTGATTCACCCAGGGAGCATGTGTGTGTGTGAGCAGTGACGGGTATTTAACAGAAATGCTGTTGTAAACGGCCGAAAAAAAAAAAACAACGCCATCAAAACGACCTTTGAAAACATGACGAACAATGGCTCCTCTTACCACACTGTTTTCCGTCCTATCGCGTAGATGGGTTGATTCAGCCAATAAGCATGTGTGTGTGTGTGTGCGTGTGTGTGTGAGCAGTGACGGGTATTTAACAGACATGCTGATGTCTCATCTTACCACACTGTTTTCAGTCCTATAGCATAGTTGGGTTGGTTCACCCGGGACGCGTGAGTATGTGAACTGTGAGCGTGATGGGACATAAATGCTGTTGAAAACGGCCTACAAAAAACCAATAACGCAACCAAAACGACCTTTGAAAACATGACGAGCAATGGCTCCTCTTACCACACTGATTTCAGTCCTATAGCATAGTTGGGTTGATTCACCCGGGACGCGTGAGTATGTGAGCTGTGAGGGTGATGGGACATAAATGCTGCTGAAAACGGCCTAAAACAATACCCGACAACGCAATCAAAACGACCATTGAAAACATGATGAGCAATGGCTCAACTTACCACACTGTTTTCAGTCATATTGCCTAGCTGGGCAGAATCACCCAGAAAACATGAGTATGTGAACTGTGATATGGCGTTTGCGCATACATGTACATGTTGTTGAAAACGGCCTAAAACCCCAACTATGCAAGCAATACGACCTTTGAAAACATGATGAGCAATGGCTGTTTTTATCACAGTGTTTTCGATAGCTCATTTATAGGGAGTTTATGCATGTGGGAACGGGGTTAGGGGAAAATCGTTCACTGTACCGCCGAAAGGGATTTGACCTGCCAGAGGTGCGAAAAACATTGAATACATACTCACCCTTTCCCACATGCATATATTTTAACCCACTTTCCACACTTATTTAGTCATGCAACAACTCGCTTCCAAGATCAAAACCCCTTCCATGCAAACAAAACGACATTTTAAAGCATAACGGGCAATTGCTTCTTTTGCCACAATGTGTTCAGGTCTATTGTATGGCTGGGGTGATTCACCCAGGGATCACGAGTGTGTGAACTGACGGGTTGGTATGACTGGAATGATGTTGAAAACGGCCTAAAATACCCAACAATGCAATCACATTGACCTTTGAAAACAACATGATGAGCAATGGCTCGCTCCTCTTACCACACTGTTTTCAGTCCTATTGCATAGGTTGGCTTGATTCGCCCAGGACGCATGAGTATGTGAACTGTAGGGGTGATTGGACAGACATAACTGCTGTTGAAAACGGCCTAAAACTCCGTAAAGTGCAAGCAAAACGACCTTGAAAACATGACGAGCAATGGCTACTCTTAACACACTGTTTTCAGTCCTATCGCGTCGATGGGTTGATTCACCCAGGAAGCATGTGTGTGTGTGTGAGCAGTGACGGGTATTTAACAGAAATGCTGTTGTAAACGGCTAAAAAAAACCAACAACGCCATCAAAACGACCTTTGAAAACATGACGAGCAATGGCTCTTCTTACCGCACTGTTTTCAGTCCTATCGCGTAGATGGGTTGATTCACCCAGGGAGCATGTGTGTGTGTGTGAGCAGTGACGGGTATTTAACAGAAATGCTGTTGTAAACGGCCTAAAAAAAAAAACACAACGCCATCAAAACGACCTTTGAAAACATGACGAACAATGGCTCCTCTTACCACACTGTTTTCCGTCCTATCGCGTAGATGGGTTGATTCAGCCAATAAGCATGTGTGTGTGTGTGTGTGTGTTCGTGTGTGTGAGCAGTGACGGGTATTTAACAGACATGCTGATGTCTCATCTTACCACACTGTTTTCAGTCCTATAGCATAGTTGGGTTGGTTCACCCGGGACGCGTGAGTATGTGAACTGTGAGCGTGATGGGACATAAATGCTGTTGAAAACGGCCTACAAAAAACCAACAACGCAACCAAAACGACCTTTGAAAACATGACGAGCAATGGCTCCTCTTACCACACTGATTTCAGTCCTATAGCATAGTTGGGTTGATTCACCCGGGACGCGTGAGTATGTGAGCTGTGAGGGTGATGGGACATAAATGCTGCTGAAAACGGCCTAAAACAATACCCGACAACGCAATCAAAACGACCATTGAAAACATGATGAGCAATGGCTCAACTTACCACACTGTTTTCAGTCATATTGCCTAGCTGGGCAGAATCACCCAGAAAACATGAGTATGTGAACTGTGATATGGCGTTTGCGCATACATGTACATGTTGTTGAAAACGGCCTAAAACCCCAACTATGCAAGCAATACGACCTTTGAAAACATGATGAGCAATGGCTGTTTTTATCACAGTGTTTTCGATAGCTCATTTATAGGGAGTTTATGCATGTGGGAACGGGGTTAGGGGAAAATCGTTCACTGTACCGCCGAAAGGGATTTGACCTGCCAGAGGTGCGAAAAACATTGAATACATACTCACCCTTTCCCACATGCATATATTTTAACCCACTTTCCACACTTATTTAGTCATGCAACAACTCGCTTCCAAGATCAAAACCCCTTCCATGCAAACAAAACGACATTTTAAAGCATAACGGGCAATTGCTTCTTTTGCCACAATGTGTTCAGGTCTATTGTATGGCTGGGGTGATTCACCCAGGGATCACGAGTGTGTGAACTGACGGGTTGGTATGACTGGAATGATGTTGAAAACGGCCTAAAATACCCAACAATGCAATCACATTGACCTTTGAAAACAACATGATGAGCAATGGCTCGCTCCTCTTACCACACTGTTTTCAGTCCTATTGCATAGGTTGGCTTGATTCGCCCAGGACGCATGAGTATGTGAACTGTAGGGGTGATTGGACAGACATAACTGCTGTTGAAAACGGCCTAAAACTCCGTAAAGTGCACGCAAAACGACCTTTGAAAACATGACGAGCAATGGCTACTCTTACCACACTGTTTTCAGTCCTATCGCGTAGATGGGTTGATTCACCCAGGAAGCATGTGTGTGTGTGTGAGCAGTGACGGGTATTTAACAGAAATGCTGTTGTAAACGGCCTAAAAAAAACCAACAACGCCATCAAAACGACCTTTGAAAACATGACGAGCAATGGCTCTTCTTACCGCACTGTTTTCAGTCCTATCGCGTAGATGGGTTGATTCACCCAGGGAGCATGTGTGTGTGTGAGCAGTGACGGGTATTTAACAGAAATGCTGTTGTAAACGGCCTAAAAAAAAAAAAAAAACGCCATCAAAACGACCTTTGAAAACATGACGAACAATGGCTCCTCTTACCACACTGTTTTCCGTCCTATCGCGTAGATGGGTTGATTCAGCCAATAAGCATGTGTGTGTGTGTGTGTGTGTGTGCGTGTGTGTGAGCAGTGACGGGTATTTAACAGACATGCTGATGTCTCATCTTACCACACTGTTTTCAGTCCTATAGCATAGTTGGGTTGGTTCACCCGGGACGCGTGAGTATGTGAACTGTGAGCGTGATGGGACATAAATGCTGTTGAAAACGGCCTACAAAAAACCAACAACGCAACCAAAACGACCTTTGAAAACATGACGAGCAATGGCTCCTCTTACCACACTGATTTCAGTCCTATAGCATAGTTGGGTTGATTCACCCGGGACGCGTGAGTATGTGAGCTGTGAGGGTGATGGGACATAAATGCTGCTGAAAACGGCCTAAAACAATACCCGACAACGCAATCAAAACGACCATTGAAAACATGATGAGCAATGGCTCAACTTACCACACTGTTTTCAGTCATATTGCCTAGCTGGGCACAATCACCCAGAAAACATGAGTATGTGAACTGTGATATGGCGTTTGCGCATACATGTACATGTTGTTGAAAACGGCCTAAAACCCCAACTATGCAAGCAATACGACCTTTGAAAACATGATGAGCAATGGCTGTTTTTATCACAGTGTTTTCGATAGCTCATTTATAGGGAGTTTATGCATGTGGGAACGGGGTTAGGGGAAAATCGTTCACTGTACCGCCGAAAGGGATTTGACCTGCCAGAGGTGCGAAAAACATTGAATACATACTCACCCTTTCCCACATGCATATATTTTAACCCACTTTCCACACTTATTTAGTCATGCAACAACTCGCTTCCAAGATCAAAACCCCTTCCATGCAAACAAAACGACATTTTAAAGCATAACGGGCAATTGCTTCTTTTGCCACAATGTGTTCAGGTCTATTGTATGGCTGGGGTGATTCACCCAGGGATCACGAGTGTGTGAACTGACGGGTTGGTATGACTGGAATGATGTTGAAAACGGCCTAAAATACCCAACAATGCAATCACATTGACCTTTGAAAACAACATGATGAGCAATGGCTCGCTCCTCTTACCACACTGTTTTCAGTCCTATTGCATAGGTTGGCTTGATTCGCCCAGGACGCATGAGTATGTGAACTGTAGGGGTGATTGGACAGACATAACTGCTGTTGAAAACGGCCTAAAACTCCGTAAAGTGCACGCAAAACGACCTTTGAAAACATGACGAGCAATGGCTACTCTTACCACACTGTTTTCAGTCCTATCGCGTAGATGGGTTGATTCACCCAGGAAGCATGTGTGTGTGTGTGAGCAGTGACGGGTATTTAACAGAAATGCTGTTGTAAACGGCCTAAAAAAAACCAACAACGCCATCAAAACGACCTTTGAAAACATGACGAGCAATGGCTCTTCTTACCGCACTGTTTTCAGTCCTATCGCGTAGATGGGTTGATTCACCCAGGGAGCATGTGTGTGTGTGAGCAGTGACGGGTATTTAACAGAAATGCTGTTGTAAACGGCCTAAAAAAAAAAACAACGCCATCAAAACGACCTTTGAAAACATGACGAACAATGGCTCCTCTTACCACACTGTTTTCCGTCCTATCGCGTAGATGGGTTGATTCAGCCAATAAGCATGTGTGTGTGTGTGTGTGTGTGTGTGCGTGTGTGTGAGCAGTGACGGGTATTTAACAGACATGCTGATGTCTCATCTTACCACACTGTTTTCAGTCCTATAGCATAGTTGGGTTGGTTCACCCGGGACGCGTGAGTATGTGAACTGTGAGCGTGATGGGACATAAATGCTGTTGAAAACGGCCTACAAAAAACCAACAACGCAACCAAAACGACCTTTGAAAACATGACGAGCAATGGCTCCTCTTACCACACTGATTTCAGTCCTATAGCATAGTTGGGTTGATTCACCCGGGACGCGTGAGTATGTGAGCTGTGAGGGTGATGGGACATAAATGCTGCTGAAAACGGCCTAAAACAATACCCGACAACGCAATCAAAACGACCATTGAAAACATGATGAGCAATGGCTCAACTTACCACACTGTTTTCAGTCATATTGCCTAGCTGGGCAGAATCACCCAGAAAACATGAGTATGTGAACTGTGATATGGCGTTAGCGCATACATGTACATGTTGTTGAAAACGGCCTAAAACCCCAACTATGCAAGCAATACGACCTTTGAAAACATGATGAGCAATGGCTGTTTTTATCACAGTGTTTTCGATAGCTCATTTATAGGGAGTTTATGCATGTGGGAACGGGGTTAGGGGAAAATCGTTCACTGTACCGCCGAAAGGGATTTGACCTGCCAGAGGTGCGAAAAACATTGAATACATACTCACCCTTTCCCACATGCATATATTTTAACCCACTTTCCACACTTATTTAGTCATGCAACAACTCGCTTTCAAGATCAAAACCCCTTCCATGCAAACAAAACGACATTTTAAAGCATAACGGGCAATTGCTTCTTTTGCCACAATGTGTTCAGGTCTATTGTATGGCTGGGGTGATTCACCCAGGGATCACGAGTGTGTGAACTGACGGGTTGGTATGACTGGAATGATGTTGAAAACGGCCTAAAATACCCAACAATGCAATCACATTGACCTTTGAAAACAACATGATGAGCAATGGCTCGCTCCTCTTACCACACTGTTTTCAGTCCTATTGCATAGGTTGGCTTGATTCGCCCAGGACGCATGAGTATGTGAACTGTAGGGGTGATTGGACAGACATAACTGCTGTTGAAAACGGCCTAAAACTCCGTAAAGTGCACGCAAAACGACCTTTGAAAACATGACGAGCAATGGCTACTCTTACCACACTGTTTTCAGTCCTATCGCGTAGATGGGTTGATTCACTCAGGAAGCATGTGTGTGTGTGTGAGCAGTGACGGGTATTTAACAGAAATGCTGTTGTAAACGGCCTAAAAAAAACCAACAACGGCATCAAAACGACCTTTGAAAACATGACGAGCAATGGCTCTTCTTACCGCACTGTTTTCAGTCCTATCGCGTAGATGGGTTGATTCACCCAGGGAGCATGTGTGTGTGTGAGCAGTGACGGGTATTTAACAGAAATGCTGTTGTAAACGGCCTAAAAAAAAAAAAAAACCGCCATCAAAACGACCTTTGAAAACATGACGAACAATGGCTCCTCTTACCACACTGTTTTCCGTCCTATCGCGTAGATGGGTTGATTCAGCCAATAAGCATGTGTTTGTGTGTGTGTGTGTGCGTGTGTGTGAGCAGTGACGGGTATTTAACAGACATGCTGATGTCTCATCTTACCACACTGTTTTCAGTCCTATAGCATAGTTGGGTTGGTTCACCCGGGACGCGTGAGTATGTGAACTGTGAGGGTGATGGGACATAAATGCTGTTGAAAACGGCCTACAAAAAACCAACAACGCAACCAAAACGACCTTTGAAAACATGACGAGCAATGGCTCCTCTTACCACACTGATTTCAGTCCTATAGCATAGTTGGGTTGATTCACCCGGGACGCGTGAGTATGTGAGCTGTGAGGGTGATGGGACATAAATGCTGCTGAAAACGGTCTAAAACAATACCCGACAACGCAATCAAAACGACCATTGAAAACATGATGAGCAATGGCTCAACTTACCACACTGTTTTCAGTCATATTGCCTAGCTGGGCAGAATCACCGAGAAAACATGAGTATGTGAACTGTGATATGGCGTTTGCGCATACATGTACATGTTGTTGAAAACGGCCTAAAACCTCAACTATGCAAGCAATACGACCTTTGAAAACATGATGAGCAATGGCTGTTTTTATCACAGTGTTTTCGATAGCTCATTTATAGGGAGTTTATGCATGTGGGAACGGGGTTAGGGGAAAATCGTTCACTGTACCGCCGAAAGGGATTTGACCTGCCAGAGGTGCGAAAAACATTGAATACATACTCACCCTTTCCCACATGCATATATTTTAACCCACTTTCCACACTTATTTAGTCATGCAACAACTCGCTTCCAAGATCAAAACCCCTTCCATGCAAACAAAACGACATTTTAAAGCATAACGGGCAATTGCTTCTTTTGCCACAATGTGTTCAGGTCTATTGTATGGCTGGGGTGATTCACCCAGGGATCACGAGTGTGTGAACTGACGGGTTGGTATGACTGGAATGATGTTGAAAACGGCCTAAAATACCCAACAATGCAATCACATTGACCTTTGAAAACAACATGATGAGCAATGGCTCGCTCCTCTTACCACACTGTTTTCAGTCCTATTGCATAGGTTGGCTTGATTCGCCCAGGACGCATGAGTATGTGAAATGTAGGGGTGATTGGACAGACATAACTGCTGTTGAAAACGGCCTAAAACTCCGTAAAGTGCACGCAAAACGACCTTTGAAAACATGACGAGCAATGGCTACTCTTACCACACTGTTTTCAGTCCTATCGCGTAGATGGGTTGATTCACCCAGGAAGCATGTGTGTGTGTGTGAGCAGTGACGGGTATTTAACAGAAATGCTGTTGTAAACGGCCTAAAAAAAACCAACAACGCCATCAAAACGACCTTTGAAAACATGACGAGCAATGGCTCTTCTTACCGCACTGTTTTCAGTCCTATCGCGTAGATGGGTTGATTCACCCAGGGAGCATGTGTGTGTGTGAGCAGTGACGGGTATTTAACAGAAATGCTGTTGTAAACGGCCTAAAAAAAAAAAAAAACGCCATCAAAACGACCTTTGAAAACATGACGAACAATGGCTCCTCTTACCACACTGTTTTCCGTCCTATCGCGTAGATGGGTTGATTCAGCCAATAAGCATGTGTGTGTGTGTGTGTGTGTGTGTGGTGCGTGTGTGTGAGCAGTGACGGGTATTTAACAGACATGCTGATGTCTCATCTTACCACACTGTTTTCAGTCCTATAGCATAGTTGGGTTGGTTCACCCGGGACGCGTGAGTATGTGAACTGTGAGCGTGATGGGACATAAATGCTGTTGAAAACGGCCTACAAAAAACCAACAACGCAACCAAAACGACCTTTGAAAACATGACGAGCAATGGCTCCTCTTACCACACTGATTTCAGTCCTATAGCATAGTTGGGTTGATTCACCCGGGACGCGTGAGTATGTGAGCTGTGAGGGTGATGGGACATAAATGCTGCTGAAAACGGCCTAAAACAATACCCGACAACGCAATCAAAACGACCATTGAAAACATGATGAGCAATGGCTCAACTTACCACACTGTTTTCAGTCATATTGCCTAGCTGGGCAGAATCACCCAGAAAACATGAGTATGTGAACTGTGATATGGCGTTAGCGCATACATGTACATGTTGTTGAAAACGGCCTAAAACCCCAACTATGCAAGCAATACGACCTTTGAAAACATGATGAGCAATGGCTGTTTTTATCACAGTGTTTTCGATAGCTCATTTATAGGGAGTTTATGCATGTGGGAACGGGGTTAGGGGAAAATCGTTCACTGTACCGCCGAAAGGGATTTGACCTGCCAGAGGTGCGAAAAACATTGAATACATACTCACCCTTTCCCACATGCATATATTTTAACCCACTTTCCACACTTATTTAGTCATGCAACAACTCGCTTTCAAGATCAAAACCCCTTCCATGCAAACAAAACGACATTTTAAAGCATAACGGGCAATTGCTTCTTTTGCCACAATGTGTTCAGGTCTATTGTATGGCTGGGGTGATTCACCCAGGGATCACGAGTGTGTGAACTGACGGGTTGGTATGACTGGAATGATGTTGAAAACGGCCTAAAATACCCAACAATGCAATCACATTGACCTTTGAAAACAACATGATGAGCAATGGCTCGCTCCTCTTACCACACTGTTTTCAGTCCTATTGCATAGGTTGGCTTGATTCGCCCAGGACGCATGAGTATGTGAACTGTAGGGGTGATTGGACAGACATAACTGCTGTTGAAAACGGCCTAAAACTCCGTAAAGTGCACGCAAAACGACCTTTGAAAACATGACGAGCAATGGCTACTCTTACCACACTGTTTTCAGTCCTATCGCGTAGATGGGTTGATTCACTCAGGAAGCATGTGTGTGTGTGTGAGCAGTGACGGGTATTTAACAGAAATGCTGTTGTAAACGGCCTAAAAAAAACCAACAACGGCATCAAAACGACCTTTGAAAACATGACGAGCAATGGCTCTTCTTACCGGCACTGTTTTCAGTCCTATCGCGTAGATGGGTGATTCACCCAGGGAGCATGTGTGTGTGTGAGCAGTGACGGGTATTTAACAGAAATGCTGTTGTAAACGGCCTAAAAAAAAAAAAAAAACGCCATCAAAACGACCTTTGAAAACATGACGAACAATGGCTCCTCTTACCACACTGTTTTCCGTCCTATCGCGTAGATGGGTTGATTCAGCCAATAAGCATGTGTTTGTGTGTGTGTGTGTGCGTGTGTGTGAGCAGTGACGGGTATTTAACAGACATGCTGATGTCTCATCTTACCACACTGTTTTCAGTCCTATAGCATAGTTGGGTTGGTTCACCCGGGACGCGTGAGTATGTGAACTGTGGGCGTGATGGGACATAAATGCTGTTGAAAACGGCCTACAAAAAACCAACAACGCAACCAAAACGACCTTTGAAAACATGACGAGCAATGGCTCCTCTTACCACACTGATTTCAGTCCTATAGCATAGTTGGGTTGATTCACCCGGGACGCGTGAGTATGTGAGCTGTGAGGGTGATGGGACATAAATGCTGCTGAAAACGGCCTAAAACAATACCCGACAACGCAATCAAAACGACCATTGAAAACATGATGAGCAATGGCTCAACTTACCACACTGTTTTCAGTCATATTGCCTAGCTGGGCAGAATCACCCAGAAAACATGAGTATGTGAACTGTGATATGGCGTTTGCGCATACATGTACATGTTGTTGAAAACGGCCTAAAACCCCAACTATGCAAGCAATACGACCTTTAAAAACATGATGAGCAATGGCTGTTTTTATCACAGTGTTTTCGATAGCTCATTTATAGGGAGTTTATGCATGTGGGAACGGGGTTAGGGGAAAATCGTTCACTGTACCGCCGAAAGGGATTTGACCTGCCAGAGGTGCGAAAAACATTGAATACATACTCACCCTTTCCCACATGCATATATTTTAACCCACTTTCCACACTTATTTAGTCATGCAACAACTCGCTTCCAAGATCAAAACCCCTTCCATGCAAACAAAACGACATTTTAAAGCATAACGGGCAATTGCTTCTTTTGCCACAATGTGTTCAGGTCTATTGTATGGCTGGGGTGATTCACCCAGGGATCACGAGTGTGTGAACTGACGGGTTGGTATGACTGGAATGATGTTGAAAACGGCCTAAAATACCCAACAATGCAATCACATTGACCTTTGAAAACAACATGATGAGCAATGGCTCGCTCCTCTTACCACACTGTTTTCAGTCCTATTGCATAGGTTGGCTTGATTCGCCCAGGACGCATGAGTATGTGAACTGTAGGGGTGATTGGACAGACATAACTGCTGTTGAAAACGGCCTAAAACTCCGTAAAGTGCACGCAAAACGACCTTTGAAAACATGACGAGCAATGGCTACTCTTACCACACTGTTTTCAGTCCTATCGCGTAGATGGGTTGATTCACCCAGGAAGCATGTGTGTGTGTGTGAGCAGTGACGGGTATTTAACAGAAATGCTGTTGTAAACGGCCTAAAAAAAACCAACAACGCCATCAAAACGACCTTTGAAAACATGACGAGCAATGGCTCTTCTTACCGCACTGTTTCAGTCCTATCGCGTAGATGGGTTGATTCACCCAGGGAGCATGTGTGTGTGTGTGAGCAGTGACGGGTATTTAACAGAAATGCTGTTGTAAACGGCCTAAAAAAAAAAAACAACGCCATCAAAACGACCTTTGAAAACATGACGAACAATGGCTCCTCTTACCACACTGTTTTCCGTCCTATCGCGTAGATGGGTTGATTCAGCCAATAAGCATGTGTGTGTGTGTGTGTGTGCGTGTGTGTGTGTGTGTGAGCAGTGACGGGTATTTAACAGACATGCTGATGTCTCATCTTACCACACTGTTTTCAGTCCTATAGCATAGTTGGGTTGGTTCACCCGGGACGCGTGAGTATGTGAACTGTGAGCGTGATGGGACATAAATGCTGTTGAAAACGGCCTACAAAAAACCAACAACGCAACCAAAACGACCTTTGAAAACATGACGAGCAATGGCTCCTCTTACCACACTGATTTCAGTCCTATAGCATAGTTGGGTTGATTCACCCGGGACGCGTGAGTATGTGAGCTGTGAGGGTGATGGGACATAAATGCTGCTGAAAACGGCCTAAAACAATACCCGACAACGCAATCAAAACGACCATTGAAAACATGATGAGCAATGGCTCAACTTACCACACTGTTTTCAGTCACATTGCCTAGCTGGGCAGAATCACCCAGAAAACATGAGTATGTGAACTGTGATATGGCGTTTGCGCATACATGTACATGTTGTTGAAAACGGCCTAAAACCCCAACTATGCAAGCAATACGACCTTTGAAAACATGATGAGCAATGGCTGTTTTTATCACAGTGTTTTCGATAGCTCATTTATAGGGAGTTTATGCATGTGGGAACGGGGTTAGGGGAAAATCGTTCACTGTACCGCCGAAAGGGATTTGACCTGCCAGAGGTGCGAAAAACATTGAATACATACTCACCCTTTCCCACATGCATATATTTTAACCCACTTTCCACACTTATTTAGTCATGCAACAACTCGCTTCCAAGATCAAAACCCCTTCCATGCAAACAAAACGACATTTTAAAGCATAACGGGCAATTGCTTCTTTTGCCACAATGTGTTCAGGTCTATTGTATGGCTGGGGTGATTCACCCAGGGATCACGAGTGTGTGAACTGACGGGTTGGTATGACTGGAATGATGTTGAAAACGGCCTAAAATACCCAACAATGCAATCACATTGACCTTTGAAAACAACATGATGAGCAATGGCTCGCTCCTCTTACCACACTGTTTTCAGTCCTATTGCATAGGTTGGCTTGATTCGCCCAGGACGCATGAGTATGTGAACTGTAGGGGTGATTGGACAGACATAACTGCTGTTGAAAACGGCCTAAAACTCCGTAAAGTGCACGCAAAACGACCTTTGAAAACATGACGAGCAATGGCTACTCTTACCACACTGTTTTCAGTCCTATCGCGTAGATGGGTTGATTCACCCAGGAAGCATGTGTGTGTGTGTGAGCAGTGACGGGTATTTAACAGAAATGCTGTTGTAAACGGCCTAAAAAAAAACAACAACGCCATAAAAACGACCTTTGAAAACATGACGAGCAATGGCTCTTCTTACCGCACTGTTTTCAGTCCTATCGCGTAGATGGGTTGATTCACCCAGGGAGCATGTGTGTGTGTGAGCAGTGACGGGTATTTAACAGAAATGCTGTTGTAAACGGCCTAAAAAAAAAAAACAACGCCATCAAAACGACCTTTGAAAACATGACGAACAATGGCTCCTCTTACCACACTGTTTTCCGTCCTATCGCGTAGATGGGTTGATTCAGCCAATAAGCATGTGTGTGTGTGTGTGTGTGTGTGTGCGTGTGTGTGAGCAGTGACGGGTATTTAACAGACATGCTGATGTCTCATCTTACCACACTGTTTTCAGTCCTATAGCATAGTTGGGTTGGTTCACCCGGGACGCGTGAGTATGTGAACTGTGAGCGTGATGGGACATAAATGCTGTTGAAAACGGCCTACAAAAAACCAACAACGCAACCAAAACGACCTTTGAAAACATGACGAGCAATGGCTCCTCTTACCACACTGATTTCAGTCCTATAGCATAGTTGGGTTGATTCACCCGGGACGCGTGAGTATGTGAGCTGTGAGGGTGATGGGACATAAATGCTGCTGAAAACGGCCTAAAACAATACCCGACAACGCAATCAAAACGACCATTGAAAACATGATGAGCAATGGCTCAACTTACCACACTGTTTTCAGTCATATTGCCTAGCTGGGCAGAATCACCCAGAAAACATGAGTATGTGAACTGTGATATGGCGTTTGCGCATACATGTACATGTTGTTGAAAACGGCCTAAAACCCCAACTATGCAAGCAATACGACCTTTGAAAACATGATGAGCAATGGCTGTTTTTATCACAGTGTTTTCGATAGCTCATTTATAGGGAGTTTATGCATGTGGGAACGGGGTTAGGGGAAAATCGTTCACTGTACCGCCGAAAGGGATTTGACCTGCCAGAGGTGCGAAAAACATTGAATACATACTCACCCTTTCCCACATGCATATATTTTAACCCACTTTCCACACTTATTTAGTCATGCAACAACTCGCTTCCAAGATCAAAACCCCTTCCATGCAAACAAAACGGCATTTTAAAGCATAACGGGCAATTGCTTCTTTTGCCACAATGTGTTCAGGTCTATTGTATGGCTGGGGTGATTCACCCAGGGATCACGAGTGTGTGAACTGACGGGTTGGTATGACTGGAATGATGTTGAAAACGGCCTAAAATACCCAACAATGCAATCACATTGACCTTTGAAAACAACATGATGAGCAATGGCTCGCTCCTCTTACCACACTGTTTTCAGTCCTATTGCATAGGTTGGCTTGATTCGCCCAGGACGCATGAGTATGTGAACTGTAGGGGTGATTGGACAGACATAACTGCTGTTGAAAACGGCCTAAAACTCCGTAAAGTGCACGCAAAACGACCTTTGAAAACATGACGAGCAATGGCTACTCTTACCACACTGTTTTCAGTCCTATCGCGTAGATGGGTTGATTCACCCAGGAAGCATGTGTGTGTGTGTGAGCAGTGACGGGTATTTAACAGAAATGCTGTTGTAAACGGCCTAAAAAAAAACAACAACGCCATCAAAACGACCTTTGAAAACATGACGAGCAATGGCTCTTCTTACCGCACTGTTTTCAGTCCTATCGCGTAGATGGGTTGATTCACCCAGGGAGCATGTGTGTGTGTGAGCAGTGACGAGTATTTAACAGAAATGCTGTTATAAACGGCCTAAAAAAAAAAACAACGCCATCAAAACGACCTTTGAAAACATGACGAACAATGGCTCCTCTTACCACACTGTTTTCCGTCCTATCGCGTAGATGGGTTGATTCAGCCAATAAGCATGTGTGTGTGTGTGTGTGTGTGTGCGTGTGTGTGAGTAGTGACGGGTATTTAACAGACATGCTGATGTCTCATCTTACCACACTGTTTTCAGTCCTATAGCATAGTTGGGTTGGTTCACCCGGGACGCGTGAGTATGTGAACTGTGAGCGTGATGGGACATAAATGCTGTTGAAAACGGCCTACAAAAAACCAACAACGCAACCAAAACGACCTTTGAAAACATGACGAGCAATGGCTCCTCTTACCACACTGATTTCAGTCCTATAGCATAGTTGGGTTGATTCACCCGGGACGCGTGAGTATGTGAGCTGTGAGGGTGATGGGACATAAATGCTGCTGAAAACGGCCTAAAACAATACCCGACAACGCAATCAAAACGACCATTGAAAACATGATGAGCAATGGCTCAACTTACCACACTGTTTTCAGTCATATTGCCTAGCTGGGCAGAATCACCCAGAAAACATGAGTATGTGAACTGTGATATGGCGTTTGCGCATACATGTACATGTTGTTGAAAACGGCCTAAAACCCCAACTATGCAAGCAATACGACCTTTGAAAACATGATGAGCAATGGCTGTTTTTATCACAGTGTTTTCGATAGCTCATTTATAGGGAGTTTATGCATGTGGGAACGGGGTTAGGGGAAAATCGTTCACTGTACCGCCGAAAGGGATTTGACCTGCCAGAGGTGCGAAAAACATTGAATACATACTCACCCTTTCCCACATGCATATATTTTAACCCACTTTCCACACTTATTTAGTCATGCAACAACTCGCTTCCAAGATCAAAACCCCTTCCATGCAAACAAAACGACATTTTAAAGCATAACGGGCAATTGCTTCTTTTGCCACAATGTGTTCAGGTCTATTGTATGGCTGGGGTGATTCACCCAGGGATCACGAGTGTGTGAACTGACGGGTTGGTATGACTGGAATGATGTTGAAAACGGCCTAAAATACCCAACAATGCAATCACATTGACCTTTGAAAACAACATGATGAGCAATGGCTCGCTCCTCTTACCACACTGTTTTCAGTCCTATTGCATAGGTTGGCTTGATTCGCCCAGGACGCATGAGTATGTGAACTGTAGGGGTGATTGGACAGACATAACTGCTGTTGAAAACGGCCTAAAACTCCGTAAAGTGCACGCAAAACGACATTTGAAAACATGACGAGCAATGGCTCTTCTTACCGCACTGTTTTCAGTCCTATCGCGTAGATGGGTTGATTCACCCAGGGAGCATGTGTGTGTGTGAGCAGTGACGGGTATTTAACAGAAATGCTGTTGTAAACGGCTTAAAAAAAAAAAAAAACGCCATCAAAACGACCTTTGAAAACATGACGAACAATGGCTCCTCTTACCACACTGTTTTCCGTCCTAACGCGTAGATGGGTTGATTCAGCCAATAAGCATGTGTGTGTGTGCGTGTGTGCGTGTGTGTGAGCAGTGACGGGTATTTAACAGACATGCTGATGTCTCATCTTACCACACTGTTTTCAGTCCTATAGCATAGTTGGGTTGGTTCACCCGGGACGCGTGAGTATGTGAACTGTGAGCGTGATGGGACATAAATGCTGTTGAAAACGGCCTACAAAAAACCAACAACGCAACCAAAACGACCTTTGAAAACATGACGAGCAATGGCTCCTCTTACCACACTGATTTCAGTCCTATAGCATAGTTGGGTTGATTCACCCGGGACGCGTGAGTATGTGAGCTGTGAGGGTGATGGGACATAAATGCTGCTGAAAACGGCCTAAAACAATACCCGACAACGCAATCAAAACGACCATTGAAAACATGATGAGCAATGGCTCAACTTACCACACTGTTTTCAGTCATATTGCCTAGCTGGGCAGAATCACCCAGAAAACATGAGTATGTGAACTGTGATATGGCGTTTGCGCATACATGTACATGTTGTTGAAAACGGCCTAAAACCCCAACTATGCAAGCAATACGACCTTTGAAAACATGATGAGCAATGGCTGTTTTTATCACAGTGTTTTCGATAGCTCATTTATAGGGAGTTTATGCATGTGGGAACGGGGTTAGGGGAAAATCGTTCACTGTACCGCCGAAAGGGATTTGACCTGCCAGAGGTGCGAAAAACATTGAATACATACTCACCCTTTCCCACATGCATATATTTTAACCCACTTTCCACACTTATTTAGTCATGCAACAACTCGCTTCCAAGATCAAAACCCCTTCCATGCAAACAAAACGACATTTTAAAGCATAACGGGCAATTGCTTCTTTTGCCACAATGTGTTCAGGTCTATTGTATGGCTGGGGTGATTCACCCAGGGATCACGAGTGTGTGAACTGACGGGTTGGTATGACTGGAATGATGTTGAAAACGGCCTAAAATACCCAACAATGCAATCACATTGACCTTTGAAAACAACATGATGAGCAATGGCTCGCTCCTCTTACCACACTGTTTTCAGTCCTATTGCATAGGTTGGCTTGATTCGCCCAGGACGCATGAGTATGTGAACTGTAGGGGTGATTGGACAGACATAACTGCTGTTGAAAACGGCCTAAAACTCCGTAAAGTGCACGCAAAACGACCTTTGAAAACATGACGAGCAATCGCTACTCTTACCACACTGTTTTCAGTCCTATCGCGTAGATAGGTTGATTCACCCAGGAAGCATGTGTGTGTGTGTGTGAGCAGTGACGGGTATTTAACAGAAATGCTGTTGTAAACGGCCTAAAAAAAACCAACAACGCCATTATGAGCAATTAATCCGTTTGCCACAATGTTTTTAAAAGTTGTCTGCTGCGGATACGTCAAAATGTGTCTATAGGTGGGAAAGGATTACCTTATTCCCATAAATACAAAACATCTGCACTGAGGACTTTGAATACAAGGTATTTATGAAAAAGTATGGAAAATCTCGATGAATAAAAGGACACTTTTTGTTATTAAATAGAGTTGAAAAGATTGTGGCAAAAGCTAGGATACATCAAAGTTATTTTGCAATATTTTAAATGTTTCTATTTTTTCTCCTGATGTAGTTTCAGGCACAATGTTTAAAAAGTAAATCCCCTTTACCCTTCCCTTCATACGTCAATTTGCAGCAATAGCTTTGTAAATAACAAGGCAGAAATAAGGAAAATCTCAATTAACCCATTCCCTCATATAGGCGCTTTCTGAAGCCTCTGCAGCAGACAGCTTTTTGAAAACATAGTGAAACAAGAAGAAATTTAATTATAGAGATTTTCTATCTTTTGACAAAATATGTTCAAAGTCGTCTGCTGCAGAATTGTCGTATGAGGGAAAGGGTTAATAAAGGAAAGTATGATCATTGAACAGAGTTGAAAAGGAGAAATTGATTATCAACATTAAGATCTACCTGTGCCACAATGTTTTAACCTTTTCCTTCATATAGACGCTTTCTGACGCCTCTGCAGCAGACAGCTTTTTGAAAACATAGTGACAAAAGAAGAAATTGCTCAAAACGAGCAATTTCTCCTTTTGCCACAATGTTTTCAACTTTTAGTCAGTGGTTATCCATTCAATTATAGAAATTTTCTATGTTTTGACAAACTATGTTCAAAGTTATCTGCTGCAGAATTGTCATATGAGGGAAAGGGTTAATAAAGGAAAGTATGATCATTGAATGAAGTTGAAAAGGAGCAATTGCTTATCATCATTAAGATCTACCTGTGCCACAATGTTTTAACTCTTTCCCTCATATAGACGCTTTCTGATGCCTCTGCAGCAGACAGCTTTTTGAAAACATAGTGACAAAAGAAGAAATTGCTCAAAACAAGCAATTTCCCCTTTTTCCACAATGTTTTCAACTTTTAGTCATAGGTTATCCATTCAATTATACAGAGATTTTCTCTTTTTTGACAAAATTTGTCCAAAGTTGTCTGCTGCAGAATTGTCGTATGAGAGAAAGGGTTAACCCTTTTCCACCAGCTGTTTTCCACATACTTCTATTTGCAGCAACAGCTTTGTAAATATCAAGGCAGAAATAAGGAAATCTCATTTAATAAGGGAAAGTATGATCATTGAACAGAGTTGAAAACACTCTAACAAAAGGAGAAATTGATTATCACCATTAAGTTCTCCCTGTGCCACAACGTTTTGAAAAGATGACTGCAACTGAAAATGTGAAAGGTTTAATATTTGTTTTTCAGGATGTCCTACGAAGATTTTTGTCACTATTACACGAGTCTGGATATTTGTCACATGGTCTCTGAACATCATTCTTCTCGTTCAAAAAGACGTGGCGTGAAGGCGTAGCCATTGGGGGAGTGGAGGAGGCCGGACAGATGTGGTGGATGCGGAAATCATTCTTCCTTCCTCAAAAATCATCAGGTTGGTCTCCTCATGTCTCTTTAACCCTTTCCCTCATACGACAATTCTGACATGTGACGACTTTGAACATATTTTGTCAAAAAATAGAAAATCTCTATAATTGAATGGATAACCTATGATTAAAAGTGGAAAACATCGTGTCAAACGGAGAAATTGCTCGTTTTGAGCAATTTCTTATTTTGTCACTTTGTTTTCAAAAAGCTGTCTGCTGCAGAGGCGTCAGAAAGCGTCTATATGAGGGAAAGAGTTAACCCATTCCCACGTGTTAGACCCTTTCTGACACCTCTGCAGCAGTCGACTTTTGAAAACGCTGTGGCAAAAGGAGAAATTGCTCATCATGAGCAATTTGTCTTTTAATCACAATTATTTCAACTCAATGCAATACATACATGTATTCATAAATTTATAGAAATTATCCAGATTGCTGCCTAGATTATTTCAGAGTCGTCTGCTGCAGATTTTTTGTATGTGGGAAAGAGTTTACATAAATTCGGATTAAGCAGACTATTTTTAATTGACTGGCACATTACCAATCCAGCTTTTTGCAAGATTGGGTTAAAGAAGTGTAAAATCATGTGACATCTACACATGTTTAATCAATAAAAAAAAAACTAATAGGATACCTGGTGAGGTCGCAGGTTTGATCCATGGTTGGGTCATACCAAATACTTAAAAAATGGTAGTAATTATTGCTTTCCATCCTTGGCCCGCCGAATTTTGGGGTTCGTATATAACTTACCCAGGAAATGAGGTGATATATCTGAAATGTTGTTGAAAGTGGCAATAAAACACCATAAAAACAAAGAAACAAAGAATATCTCATCCTTTTTGTACCATCCAGTATCAAGTTGATTATTTCAATTTACTCCCTCAGCTTCACACTGAATTAGATGGATATAATGTTGAACCCATTCCCACATACTACAAATCTGCAGCAGACGACTTAGGAGACATCTGGGCAAAAATTAGGCAAAGTCTCTATTTAACCCTTTCCCACATACAATAGATCTGCTGCAGAAGACTTTGAAAAAAACATTTACGTAAAATCATGGAAAATCTCCATTAACGAAAGTATAATAATCAAATAAAATTGAAAACATTGTGGCAAAAAGTTAAATTGCTTTTTATGAACAATTTCACCAATTGCCGCAATGTTTTCAAAAGTCGTCTGCAGCAGAGGAGTTAGTATGTGGGAAAGGGTTAAGAAAGTTTACATATTGATTACAGTTAAAAACATATTGTATCAAAATGAGAAATTGCTCATTATGAAAATGATCAGCAATTCCTCATTTTGCTTTGATGTTTTCAAAAGTCATCTGCTGCAGATGTGTCAGAATATGTTTGAATGTGGGACAAGGTCAATCAAATATTCTACAAGAATTTGGAAACAAGTTTTTACAAACTTATATCAATCACTCTTGATATCTGTTTTATGGATAATAAACCAGTACTTGTGCTGATTGCTATGATTGATCCAAAATCTCTAATTAAGAAAGTCATATGCGCTGATCTGGATCTTCACTTGTCACAAAGTATTGAAAGTCACTTATCACATGATGGGAATAACGTTATTCTTATTACATTTCAGTACACTTTTGACATCACTGATGATTCAGATGAAATCATGCTTTCTCTCGAACAGAAAGATAAACGTGTCGACAAAGGAACGGAAAACTATACGATCGGATTTTCAATTCTAAAAGTAGGACTGATATCAATTATTTTTTCCTTGCTTCAAGTATGTTTAAAAATCTTACGGGTTTGTTTTCCAGTGATAAATTGTTCTCCTCTTATATTTAAAATACAGATAACTAATATAATGTAAATAGTTAATGCTTTCTCAAATAGAACATTATTTACAGCAGAGCACTTTGAAAACATCTAGGCAAAGTTATGGAAATTCTTTTGATACAGTTAGCAACATTGTGGCAAAAGGAGAAATTGATAAATTTGAAAACAGTTGAAAACATTGTGGCAAACGAAATTGCTCATTTTGAGCAATTTCTACTTTGGCCACAATGTTTTCAAAAGCTATCTGCTACAAATGCGTCAAAATGTGTCAGTCAGTAGGAAAGTGTTCACCCTATATAATGAGCAATTTCTCCATTTGCCACAATGACTTCAACTCTATTCAATAATCATACTATCATTTATAGAGATTTTCTATATTTTGGACTTGATAATTTCAAAGTCATCTGCTCAAGATGTATTGTATATGGGAAAGGGTTAATTTTATCCAATTTATTCATTTCCTATACAGACGGATCTAAACAGGAAGTACAGAATGCATGATACACTGGAGCGGGTAGCTTCGGGTCCGTTTGTTTTATCACGAAGTGTGTTTAATCGAGTAAAACTACAGAAGGGTCGCTATGCCGTCATTCCTTCAACGTTTGATCCTGGATCTGAAGGAAAATATGTTCTACGACTCAACGCAAGTTACGATCTAAATCTAATGTAAGTTATATGTTCTACGACTCTACGCAAGTAAGAGTCTTAATCTAATGTAAGTTATATGTTCTATGACTCTACGCAAGCAATGATCCAAATAATGTAATTTATATGTTCTATGACTCTACGCTAGTAAGAATCACAATCTAATGTAAGTTATATGTTCTATGACTCTATATGCAAGTTACGATCTAAATCTAATGTAAGTTATATATTCTATGTCTCTATGCAACCAACAACCTAAATCTAATGTAATTTATATGTTCTACGACTCTACGCAAGTAAGGATCTTAATCTAATGTAAGTTATATATTCTATGACTCTACGCAAGCTACGATCTAAATCTAATGTTCTACTACTCTATGCAAGCAATGATCTAATTCTAATGTAAGTTATATGTTCTACGACTCTACACAAGTAACAATCTTAATGTAATGATAGTTATATGTTCTAAGACTCTACCCAACCAACCATCTAAATCTAATGTAAGTTATATGTTCTACGTCTCTACACAACCAACAATCAAAATCTAATGTAAGTTATATGTTCTATGACTCTACGAAACCAACAATCTAAATCTAATATAAGTTATATGTTCTATGACTCTACGCAACCAACAATCTAAATCTAATGTAAGTTATATGTTCTATGACTCTACGCAACCAAGCATCTAAATATAATATAAGTTGTATACTTTCCTTTAGATTAACGGTTCAATATAAAGATAAATTCTTTCCCCAGGCAGGTGAAAGGGCGTTTTTATATTGAGCAAAAACATTTTTTTTATTTAAAAATTCATGAATGGGAAAAGGATGGATTATTTTCATTAATTACAGAGAACTGGTGCATGAAGAGCCCATACCAGGGTCCTGCTGTGGATTCTCAAGAAAGACAAGTAAAGTGGCAGCCACACAGATAACCCTGGTGAAAGCTGACGGTCTGCAGTCTCAAGATTTGGCTACTGGTAAAGTTTCTAATAATTTAGCACTTCCTAAGAGTTGAAAACATTGAGGCAAAATGGGAAATTGCTCTTTATGACAAATTTCTCTTTTATACACAATGTTTTCATGAGTTATCTGCTGCAGAGGCATCAAAATGCATCTGTATGTGGGAAACGGTTCACATGCAGATGCACTTTGATGCATATGCAGTAGACGACTTAAAAACATTGTGGATAAAATAGAAATTTCTAATAATGAGCAATTTCTCCTTTTGCTACAATGTTTTCAACTCTATTTTAAAAACTAATTTAAAAAGACTTTCAAAATTTTTCTCGAGATGATTTCAAAGTCGACTGATATATATGTGTTGTATGTGAGAAACGGTTAACATACAATACAACAAATCTGCAGCAGAAAAACTATCTAGGCAAATATATGGAAAATCTTCTGAAAAGAGAGTTCAATCATAATAAGCACTATCTCCTTATCCCCTTCCCCCATATAGACGCTTTCTGACGCCTCTGCAGCAGATGGCTTTTTGAAAACATAGTGACAAAGAAGAAATTGCTCAAAAAGAGCAATTTCTCCATTTGCCACAATGTTTTCCACTTTTAGTCATAGGTTATCCATTCAATTAAAGAGATTTTCTACTTTTTGACAAAATATGTTCAAAGTCGTCTGCTGCAGAATTGTCGTATGAGGGAAAGGGTTAAGCGACAAAATATGAGCCATTCCGCGAGAAAACCAACATTGTGGACTCTGCATAAAGTATCGACCCGGATCAAACTAAGCATGCCGCTCAGGCTAACCTCGGATTTACACTTTTAGCCTCCCGTGGATTTTCTGTTTCAATAATCATTACTGTATACCTCTATCCCTCTGAGATGGAATGTGTCGGCCCAGGTCAGTCTGCGCTGATTGCTCAGGCTGATCTGGGTTGATACATTACGCAGACGCCATACTGTTGGTTTTCTCGCGGGACGGCTCATATTCAATGATGTTTGCTGTAGATGAATGAAACTGTGTCTGCATGTGGGAAAGGGTGTATAATCTTTTTTATATATTACTTCTTTCCCTGAAGGTCTAAGACCTTTGGGGTACAAATTACAAACATTTGACGACACAATGATAATTATCTTAATCAGTTCTGACATACAACAAATCGGCGGTGGATAACTTTGAAAGCAAATGCAAAAATATTGAAAATCTCAAAAAATTAAAGTATGATAATTGAATCGAGTTTAAAACATTCTGGCAAAAATAGAAGAAAAAATAGAAGCAATTTATCCTTTTGCCAAATTATTTTCAAGTTATCTGCATCAAAATTGTCTGTATGTGGGAGAGGGTTACACATATTTCCTAATATAATTAAATATATCATTTAATCCTTTATCAGATGCAGGTGACTTATAACAACTTTGTAGGAGAGAAAGTTTGAAAACATCCTCAAAAATGACCGCTTTGAACACAGTCTCTAAATTACATTTCTAACATTTCTAACATTTAATCATTTATTAGCAAGGGGCTCTTTAGAGCCAATTGCTATAGTAGCTAATTTTCGAAACGACGCATCATTTTGAGACTGGAATCTAGACAGGCGTTTTACGATATCGGCATGGAATTACTTCACATCTGTCTTTCTACATCAGCTCTCCGTTTCTGAACACCATCTCGACTTCATATAGATGTATTGGTGGTTGCAGATCGTACATAATGTCAATGAAAGTGGATGATTTGTGGAATATTTTGTTAAAAATGAAATGACTGTTGCCAGCTAATTTCCATGTTGGTCATCTTGAACTGCCAATAGTTCCTGTCTAAAAATCAAAATGCGGTAACTTGTTGACATATGAAGCCGAAAATTGATTTGATTCGACATCACTAACCCAAAAGGAATAACTCGAAAGAATTTTTATGTTAAAACATATGAATTACATGATTAATAATTAAAATGTATTTCTACGCTTTCAACATACTTGATCGCGCGTAAAGTTCATTGGTAATTCCTAAATATTGTAAATCGAATGGAGTAAAGGTAACTTTTCGATTCCGACTCAAAAACAAATTAAGATAAATGAGTTCCAATGATAACATATATACTCAAACATTCAAATTATTTAAATGATAATAAAATAAACAGATGACAAAATATAACATATATACGATACATGTGCAAGTGAGCCTAGGCGTCGTAATTTCCAAAAATCCTTTCGAATAAAATGTATTATCAGCGGAAACGTTAATCTGGAATCTAAGTACTAGAGTATTTCATTTTAGATTCCTAGGTAAATACATCAAATGTTCAACCAAAATTAACCTGAACAACCTCAGCAGACGGAATAAGATAGTCAAGTCAAGTCAATGACATTTGTTTTTTATCAAAATAAAACGTTTCATACTAAATATTTCACTAACTCGTGTATTGGTTTATAATTATGTTATAAATAAACTTTATCGAAGTGGCTGCGTAACGTAGTGGTTGGCATGTTTGGCTGTGAAACGGGAGACTTGAGTTCGATTCCCGCTCTGGGCAGATACTTTTTTTGTAAGAAAAATATAATATTTTTTGTCTTATAAATTGCCGATATCAGTGGTGCAATTGTCATTTAACACCGCTGCAATAAACTCTTTCATAATGTTTGGATTTAAAATGAATTCAAAAGCAATGCATTTAAAACTATTCACCTATGCGGTGTGAAACACTAAGAAATGATTAAATCGTGTGTATGATGTTTTACGTCGCTTTTAACAATATTTCAGTCATTGCACGCTGAAGAAAATGTAGATAACACGGGATTTTATTTCTGCTTTGAAAGTAAAATTGGACTCTCAATATAATTATCATTGTTAGGTTATTGTGATTTTGATATGAAATGTATATGTGTTAATTGCATTAAAAAAAGACACGACTAAAATCCATTGTAAACCAGGAGGTGTGCTAAGCAGAAACTATCCAGATAGCAGAGATGCGCACATGTGTATGCCAACTTTTAGTATATCGATAGACCATCATAGTGTGTTTACAGTGTTTTGCTTTACTCCTTTATCATTTAATATATGGATATAAAGTGCTAACTAACAAATTGCTAGTGTAAAGTGTTCAAGTTAGACTTTTGGGATCGGTAAATCCATGTCCAAATGTTATCTGCAGTTAGCCCCTTGCTGTGAGCACTTGCAGTGCTTTGATCATTATGTGTAACGGGAATAGTCTATTTAAGCCACCATACATACACATGCATTTACCTTTTACTTAGGAATCCGCTGTGGTCGAGTGGTTCGCGTTGGGGATTTCGAAACCGGGTGTCCAGCACTATGGTCATGGTGGAGTGCCCTTGGGCAAGGCACATTTTCTAGCCTAGTACTGGTTTGTTTACCCAGGGATCATGAATAAGTGAACTGTCCCCGTGATATAACTGAAATAATGTTGAAAGCGGCGTAAATCCCCAATAAATAAATAAATTACCTTTTCCTTTGACGCTTCTAATAACCACATTTATACCTGCCTTGATTACTTGTGTTATGCATGATTCATGTGATTCTTGTGTATACACAACTCATTCTCTACTATATAAGGCCTGTCTTTGGTATTTTTCCACACAAACGGCACGAGTACTGGTTAAGTCTCCAGGAAGCAGACATAGAGCGTGATTAATATCTCTCTCTCTCTCTCTCTCTCTCTCTCTCTCTCTCTCTCTCTCTCGCTCTCTCTCGATCAAGCTGTCTTCTTCTTAAATTCCTTCTGTCTGGTTGTATAGTAGTCTTTTTGTTATTTTATTTCTCATTTACATTGTTTAGCTGTGGAATAAACACAATATAGCGTTCTCTCTGTGTTGTATCCCAAATTGAACCTGCTGTGGCCAGTTACATATGTTTTCGAGGCAGACACCTTCGAAATGGCGTATCAGGGAATGTGTTGATACTGATAAACTATTCATTCCATGCTTTTTACAGGTGCGGATGCATACTGTATCATTAAATATGAAGGCCGTAAACTGCAGAACCATTACAAGGAGAACACTGTCAATCCAGAATGGAACGACCGGTTTACATTATATAGGAAGAAACCAACTGAAGACATTACCATAGAGGTATGAACTTTATTTTTGACAAGGACTTCCAAATGGCATTAATCTTTGGAACCCTTTCCCATATACAGAATGCTTTCCAACGACTTTAGAAAACCTTTTGAGCAATTTCTCCTTTTGCCACAATATTTTCAATACATATTCAATTGATATAAATTTTCCAAGATTTTGTCAAGATGTTTTTAAAGTCATCTACTGCAAAATTGCTTGTAACCCTTTCCACCATACAACCAATTTTCAGCAAAACACTTTGAATAATACATCTAGGCAAACAATTATCCTTTTGCCACAACATTTTCAAAAGTCGTCTGCTGCAGATGCATCATAATGTAGGAAAGGTTTTAGTTCATTAGAATATTGATTCAACCATTTCCCACATACTGACACTTTCTGACACTGTGGCAACAAACGCATTTTGCCACAATGTTTTCAACTGAATTCAAATATTATGTTTTCATTGCCTGATTGGTAGACTTTTTACATACTGTCTCGATGTTTTTCAAAGTAATAAGTTTCAGATTTGATGTATGTGGGAAAGAGTTAAGGAATCTGGTACCTCTTTCCCACAGGCAGGTTTGATGTAGTGTTTTACCTATTACTTGACATAGTTTACTTGGACATTCAAGTAAATAATCTGAATTAACACTTATAAGGAAAAGAGAAAGTAAAATAGAAAACATGTGTAAAAAGGCAAATTTTGCAAACTATTGTCACTTAACCTTTTTCCCTCACTTACAAAAAGACAGCAGCAGATGAATTTGTAAATATGGAAAGGCAGATATATTGGAAATCTTTATAAATGAACGCATATTTAGTGAATAAATTTGAAAACATTTTAGCTATAGGAGAAATTGCTTATCTTGAACATTTTCTCCTTTTGTCACAATGTTTTCGGAAGTCGTCTGCTGCAGATGCATCAGGCTTAACACTTTCCCTCGTATAGTAGGCCAGAAAAGCTTATGCCATGGTGTGGTGTCCTTTGTGCGTCCGTCCGTCCGTAAACAATTGATACGATATGTGAACGCGATACAGTCTTCAGTTTTGATTGTATCTGAATCAAACTTATACAGTAGAGAGATATCCATGAGAGCTTGGTTCCTTTCGCAAACTAGCCAGATCTGCCCATGAAAGACTGGATTATGGCCCTTGAAATTGTCAAAATTGCTATAATAGAACTTGTGAACACAATAGAGGCTCCATTTACTATTTGATCTTCACCAAATTAACACAGTAGTTAGGTATCCATGAGAGCTTGGTTCCTTTTGCAAACCAGCCAGATCCGGCCATGCAAGACTGGATTATTGCCCTTGAAATTGTCAGAATTGCTATAATGGAGCTTGTGAACGCGATAGTCTTCAGTTTTGATTGTATCTCAATCAAACTTATACAGTAGTTAGATATTCATGAGAGCTCGGTTTCTTTCACAAACCAGCCAGATCCGCCCATGCAAGACTGGATAATGGCCCTTGGAATTGTCGAAATTCTTATTATAGAGCTTGTGAACACAATAGAGGCTTTATTTAGTATCTGATCTTCACCAAACTTACTTAAATAGTAGTTAAATATTGATGAGAACTCGGTTCCTTTCGAAAACCAGCCAGATGTGCCCTTGCATGACTGGAATTGTCAAAATTGCTATTATACAGCTTGTAATCACAATAGAGCCTACATTTACTGTCCAGTCTTCATCAAACTTAAATAACAGTTAAATATTGATAAGAGCTCGGTTCCTTTTGCAAACCAGCCTGATCCGCCCATGCAAGACTGGATTATGGCCCTTGAAATTGTCAAAATTGCCATAATGAAGCTTGTGAACATAATAGATGCTCCATTTACTCTCCGATCTTCACCAAACTTAGATAGTAGTTAAATATTGATGAGAGCTCGGTTCCTTTCGAAAAACAGCCAGATGTGCTTTTGTATGACTGGATTATGGCCCTTGAAATTGTCAAAATTGCTATAAAACAGCTTGTGAACACAATAGAGGCTCCATTTACTATCCGATCTTCACCATACATACATGCTCTGGATTGAAAATGACCAAAGAACCATCACAGTAGAGCATAGGCCCTCATGGGCCTCTTGTTTGACAAAATGCTGCAGAATTGTCCGATGAGGGACAGGGTTAAAGTTCCTTAGGACCACAATTTTATACATATATATAAAGAAAACAAGATACAAGATATAAGATATTTATTTCGCGATTTATGTTTTCAAAAAGCCGCCTGCTGCAGAGGCGTCAGAAAGCGTCTATATGAGGGAAAGGGTTAAATCGTCATAAGTAGGAAATTCATAAAAGAAGTGAAACTGATCTTCAATAATGTACATATTTTTATCAAGACAGAAAGGGCAAAGACAGTCATAGGTGTTTACCTCACTCTATCATAAGGTCATGGTTAGAGCATCTAAAGTTACTATATATTATGTAAATAAGAGCAATTGCTTATTCTAGTCATTTAACTTCTTTTTTATACAGGTATGGAATCATAACATACTACGAGATACGTTGATGGGGATTGCCACACTCTCCATGAAGAACCCACATCAGTACACAGGCGGTAACATCATTAAGCGTTATAATTTGTTCATCAAAGAAAAACAGGGTATGGTGAAGAAACCTGGAGGTCTCTGGCTTAAAGTCCTTCACACGGACAATATGGATACAGTTTAACCCTGTCCCTCATGATGAGGCATCTGCAGCAGAAGACTTTTGAAAACAATGTGGCAAATGGAGAAATTGCTCTTAATGAGCAATTTCTCCATTTGCCACAATGTTTTTAACTTTTTTTCAGTAATGAAAATTTCATTTATAGAGGTTTTCTATTTGTCTTGAAGTTTTCAAAGTTGTCTGCTGCAGACAATAAAACCTGCAGCAGACAACTTTGAAAACATCTAGTGGAAACTATAGTACATCTTGATACATGAAAGTTAAATTATTGAATACAGTATAACTGAAAACAGTGTGATAATAGGAGAAACGGCTTTTTTCAAAAGTCGTCTGCTGTAGATGGGTTTGCATGTTAAAAAGGGTTAACCCTTTCCAACATGCGGATGACTTTGAGTTTTGATACTGTGTATCAAAATTACACAACTGATTATCAAGATGAATAAATTTGTCTAGCCATGATGAAGTAGCATAAGCCATGTGCATGTGGGAAATGTTTTAACAGTTATTTATATACCCCTTTCCAACATAGAACAAATCTGTAGCAGACGACTTTGCTTACATAAATGCAAAAATCTAAAAAAAACTTTTATAAATGATGGTATAACCATGGAAAAGAGCTGAAAAAATTGTGTCTAAAGGATAAATTGCTCATTTTTTAACAATTTTTTCTTTTGTCACAATGTTTTCCAAAGTCGTCTGCTGCAGATCTGTCTACAAGTGGGAAAGGGTTGATTTTTTTTTTTAAGCCAATGACAACTACAGCATGGCTTGTCATTTTGATACAATTTATGTTGAAAAGTGCCTTGTCAATTTTATTGTGATTTTTACTGAGTTTTGAAATTGAAAGTTTTAGGCTACAATATTCAACATCGAATCTGTTTGTGAACTTTGTATGATATAATTATAAGCCATATATAACATTTGACTCACTCAAAATATTTTTGATGTATGTTTTTCTTAATTTATTAGTTACTTTTGTATTCTTTGTCAATTTTTTGTTTATGTATATTTATAATCATCAGCTTAGAATTGTTTTACTACATACATGTATGAACATTTGTAACTGCTTGTATAGAGGGTACATATAATTGTTTTTTCCATGCAAGATCGAGATACTTTTTAACACTTTCCCTCATACAACAAATCTGCAGTAGACGACTTTGAAATCATACCTGAAAAAATTTGGAAATTCCCTTTAAATGAAAGTACAATAATTGAATAGAGTTGAAAACATGGTGACCAAAGGGAAAAATTGCTTGTTTTGAGCAATTTCTTCATTTGTCGCCATGTTTTTAAAAAGCCTTCTGCTGCAGAGGCATCAGGAAGCGTCTATATGAGGGAAAGGGTTATAGGAGTGAGCATAAAAAGTGATATTTTAATAGAGGGGTGAAAATATGTTTATGAGTAGGAAATTAGCTGGATCACACATTTAACCCTTTTCCTCATATAGACGCTTTCTGACGCCTCTGCAGCAGACGGCTTTTTGAAAACATAGTGACAAAAGAAGAAATTGCACAAAATGTGCAATTTCTCCTTTTGCCACAATGTTTTCCACTTTAAGTGCTATGTTATCCATTCATTTATAGAGATTTTCCAGTTTTTGACAAAATATGTTCAAAGTCGTCTGCTGCAGAATTGTCGTATGAGGGAAAGGGTCAAACAAACAATTCTCCTGCTTTTTCCACGCTTTTACTTACTAATGATATGTAGATATTAACCGTAACCCACATGTAGATGAATCTGCAGCAGACATTGTGGCAAAAGAAGAAAATGCTCATGATAAGCAATTTCTCCTTTTGCATTAATGTTTTCAACTTATAGTTCAGTAATAATACCGTCATTTATAGACATTTTTCAAATTTTGCCTAGATGTTTTCAAAGTCGTCTGCTTCAAATTTGTTGTATTTTGGAAAAGATAAATACTCAGCAATTTCTCCTTTTGCATTAATGTTTTCAACTTAGTTCAGTAATAATACCGTCATTTATAGATATTTTTCAAATTTTGCCTGGATGTTTTCAAAGTCGTCTGCTTCAAATTTGTTGTATTTTGGTAAAGATAAATACTCAGAAAACAATGAGTTTGTCAGGTTATAATTGACTGTAATTTCTCAATAATCCACTGAAAAGCATGAAATAAGATTATGAGTACATGTAGTTGTGTATCACTCTCATAGAAGATTGCTCAAGTTTGAGCTCACCTGTGGACAAAGCGCTAAAGGTGAGCCTTTGTTATCAGCTCTTGTCTGTTTTTCGTTGTCAACTATTTCTTTAAACAAGATCTCCCCCAAACCACTAGACTAATTTTATCAAAACTTGACAGGAGTGTTCTTATGGTGTTTCTCTTTAACCCTTTCCCCCATACGACAATTCTGCGGCAGACGACTTTAAACGCATTTTGTCAAAACATAGAAAATCTCCATAATTAAATGGATTACCTATGACAAAAAGTGGAAAACATTGTGGCAAAACGAGAAATTGCACGTTTTGTGCAATTTCTTCTTTTGTCACTATGTTTTCAAAAAGCCGTCTGCTGCAGAGGCGTCAGAAAGCGTCTATATGAGGGAAAGGGTTAAAGAAAATATTCAATTAATTAAATTCTTTGTAGATTTCTGGTTGCTGAGAATTCAGAAAGTAGAATAAATTACATTCTATCTGATTTGAAGCTAATCTAATTTCGCAGAAATATAATTTCTACATAAAATTGTTAGAGATATATAGATTTTGAACAACATGGCCAACAGGTCTGGTGTCATCAAAATGGAGATATAAAATGCCTCTGCTCTGAAAGTACTGGTCGGATTACAAACTAATTTAGCAGAAATTTTCTTAAGGTGACCATTTTCAAAAATGTGTTCAAGTATTGAATCCAGTTCAAAACATTGTGTGGCAAAAGGAGAAATTACTAATTATCAGCAATTTCTCCATTTTTCACGATGTTTGCAAAAGTTCTCTGCTGCAGGCCTCAAAATACGTCTGCATGTGGGAAAGGGTCAAAGGATACATGTTTTGGTGAGCGATTAAGTGCCTCATGTCCCTCTTGTTTATCTATCAATTGCTTAAACTTAAATGCGGAGACTTTCTTTTATAGATTTGAATCACTAGTCTCATGTCTTGTTTGTCAGCCATGTTTTGTTTAATTTTAACCATTTTTAAGTCTTTGTTTATTGGCGAGTGAAACACTATTGTTTCACGGACCTGATTCAATTTGTCTGTGATCTGTTAAATAAATCTGTCCAACCATACTTTACCATGGATATCTTAATCCTTTCCCTGATGCAGACGATTATGCGCCTTTGCACAATGAGGTCTTCCTTGTACAAAAAATAATACTCCCCATTTTCTACCTCTAAGCAGTCGACTCTTAACTTATTCCCTCATACAACAAATCTGCAGCAGACAACTTTGAATGTATCTTGTTAGAATTTGGAAATGTTCAATAAATGAAAGTATGACCATTAAAGGGAGTTGAAAACATTGTTGCAAAAGGACATTTGACACCATGTTTTCAAAAGGGGAAGGGATAAATCAATATCAGGTAAATGGTTAAACAAATTTATAAGGTGCAATTTTATTTTATTATTTATGATATTGTAAAACCTTTCCCACATACAACAAATCTGCAGCAGACAACTTCAAAAAAATCTCCAGGCAAAAATGTTGAAAATCTATAAATACAAAGTACAACTATTGAATAGAGATGGAAAGCAATGTGGGAAAAGGAGAAATGAGCAATTTATCCTCTTGTCACAATGTTTTCAAATGTCACTAGGTGCAGATGCTTTAGATGTGCCTGTAGGTGGGAAGGGGTTAACCCAGTACTTCACACAGACGACATTTGACACCTGCCATTGAACATCACTTTTGAAAACATTGCAATAAAATGTGAAATTGCTCAAAATGAGAAAATGAGAAATTTCATATTTAGTTGCAATATTTTCTACTTATTATCAATATAAATCTTTCAGTTTTCTAGATTGTTGAAATTGTTCGTCTGATGATTGTTAACCCTTTCCCTCATACGGCAATTCTGCAGCAGACGACTTTGAACGTATTTTGTCAAAAAATAGAAAATCTCCATAATTGAATGGATAACCTATGACAAAAAGAGGAAAACATTGTGGCAAAAGGAGAAATTGCACGTTTTGTGCAATTTCTTCTTTTTTCACTATGTTTTCAAAAAGCTGTCTGCTTTAGAGGCGTTAGAAAGCGTCTATATGAGGGAAAGGGTTAAGCAGACGACGTTTGAAAAGTCATGTGAAGTTATGGGTAAACCCCTCCCCACATATAGACGCTTTCTGATGCATCTGCAGCAGACGACTTTCGAAAACATAATGACAAAATTAGAAATTCCTCAAAACGATCAATTTCTCCTTTTGCCATAATATTTTCTAGTATTTTCAATAATTTTACCTACATTTCTAGAGCTTTTCCGTGTGTTTGCTTTCAAAGTCGTCTGCTGTAGATTGGTTGAATGGGGGAAAGGGTTAAACATGGCTGCCATACTGTAGATATTATAATGAGTCACATCACACGGAAATGGCCCTGCATGGCAAGTATGATTCTTTGATGCCTGTGATGTACTACATATGTCTGCAAACTCAAAATATGGAGAAAAAAAATTGGCAAAAGGAGAAATTATTTCAAAAGTCTTCTGCTGCAGATGTGCAAATTTAGTCTGCATGTGAGAAAGTGTTAACCTTCTCCCACATACAAAATATCTGCAGCAGACAACTTTAAAAACAGCTCAACAAATGAAAGTATAATTATTGGAGAGATTTTAAAACATTTAAGTGAAAGGAGAAATTGCTCGTTATGAGCGATTTCTCCTTTCGCCACAATATTTTCAAAATTCGGCTGCGGAGGCATCAAAAAGTGTCTGTATGTGAGAAATGGTTAATGGTTTATTTCTGTGTGACGTGGCCCATCATATCTTTGTTAGAATTATTATTACAGTTCTTGTTTCTGTATAAGTTGAAAGACATTGTTGTTTCAGTGTTTGCATGAACTGTAAAGATGGATGAAAATAGGATTTTAATCTCATTAAATATAAGGATAATTATAATTCAAAAAATCTATTTTTTGTATTTTTATAATCAGATATTTTCAAATTGGAAGGGTATTTTAATTAACCCTTGATGTGATATTTGATAAGTTTGCAGCATACGACACTTTTAAACAATCATGAAAAAGGGAGCATTTTTTCTTCTTTTCCCTCATTGTTTGAAATTCTGTATCAATATTCTATTCCTAGTTTTGCAGCAATTATCCCGTCTTAGAAAACTCCTGTCTTAGCAAGAAGTTTTCAAAGCAAAGAATCTGAATGATTTATGGTTTAACCCTTTCCTTCATACAACAAATCTGCAGCAAACAACTTTGAACATATTTTGTCAAAAAATAGAAAATCTCTATAATTGAATGGTTAACTTATGACTAAAAGTGGAAAACATTGTGGCAAAAGGAGAAATTGCTTGTTTTGAGCAATTTCATCTTTTGTCACTATGTTTTTAAAAAGCTGTCTGCTGCAGAGGCGTCAGAAAGCGTCTATATGAGGGAAAGGGTTAAGAGAAGAATGTTTTAACTATATAATATATATCATTTCATTTTAATTCTGTTATTGAATAAAAGATACAAAATACTCTTTATCATAACCATTCAGTTCCCATGCTTACCAACCCTCCAGATTCAATCGTGAGGCTCACGATTTGAATAGGGTAACCCCACCCCCATGATCGTGAGGTAAAAACTCACGATTTTCGAAATTTAAAAAAAAAATAAAAAAATTTTAAATCATAAGATACATATATGAATGTACTGAAAATTACTTCAACCATTTTGTAACATACACTTCTAAGCTTCTAAACAAATTGTCACTGATTAAAGGCCCTTTCTTTCAACAAGTTCAAAACAATGTGTGTCTGTCATTAATTTACTAAATGATTTCTCCCTGTGTCATTATAGATTAACAAAGATTCCATTGGTACTCATTATTTCATTCAAAAGTAGGTCTAATTTAAATGTGGTTAAGATTTTTCTTTCATGGATGCAATATGAAAAGACATTGACACAACACACAAATTGCTTGATTTTCTAGATAACCACAATTAAAAGGTTTTTTTAGTATCAATGCATGAATTTGAAAACATGCCAAAATAATATTTAAATGCTAACATACAGTTGAAAATATTCTGTTAAATAGTAAACATTCTCAAAATAAGTCTGTTTTATTCTTTTCCTATAAATATTGAAAGTATTGTCTCCTGCATAGTTATCTAAATTCCGTTCTATTGTGAAAATTTCTACTGTTCAATTAATCGCACTGAAAATCTCCCCCTTCAAACCCCAATCCCCCACTTTGAGATCATGAAACTCCCCCTTGAGAATGAGAAAAGGTTGGTAAGCATGAACTGTTCCTCCATTGTGGTTTTATGCTGCCCTTATTTAAACCCTTTCCCTAATATAACAAATCTGCAGCAGACAACTTTGAAAGTTGATAAAACTGTGGGACTCTGAGCAATCACTCCTATGGGCACAATATTTTCAAGTCATTGGCTACAAATTCATCAACATGATTGTCTCTGCATGTGGGAAAGGGTTAAAGGTAGTATGTTTTGACTATATCATTATTTTTAACATTCAATTTTTGAATAAAAGATACATTACTCTGTATTGCATATTATCATATTTTTACCCTTTTCCCACATACAGATCCCTTTTGATGCCGCTGCAGCATATGACTTTTGTAAATATTGTAAAAATTTATTGACCAAAGACTCCTGAATATATTATGCATTTCCCGCATAAAGATGCTTTCTGATGCATCTGCAGCAGACAGCTTTTTGAAAATATGGCGGTAAAATAATTTATTTATTTATTTATTTATTGGGGTTTTACGCCGCTTTCAACATTATTTCAGTTATATCACGGCGACAGTTCACTTATTCATGATCCCTGGGTAAACAAACCAGTACTATGCAAGAAAATGTGCCTTGCCCAAGGGCACTCCACAATGACCGAGGAGCCACGACTGGGGATCGAATCCCTGACGCTAACCACTCAACCACAGCGGATTCCTGGCGGTAAAAGAAGAAATTGCTCAAAACAAGCAATTTCTCCTTTTGTCACCATGTTTTCATCTCTTTTCAGTAACTATACCTGCATATATAGAACTTTTCCATGCTTTTCCCAAGATACTTTCAAAGTAGTCTGCTGCAGATTTGTTGTAAGTGGGAAATGGTTTACCTTTTCCCTCATATAAACGCTTTCTGACGCCTCTGCAGCAGACGACTTTTTGAAAACATAGTGACAAAAAGAGAAATTGCTCAAAATGAGCAATTTCTCCTTTTGCCAAAATGTTTTCCACATTTAGTCATAGGTTATCCATTCAATTATAGAGATTTTCTCTTTTTTGACAAGATGTGTTCAAAGTCGTCTGCTGCAGAATTGTCATATGAGGGAAAGGGTTAAATGAACCAATGCCCATGAAAACCCTGTTAATTATGGTGCTTTCAAGAATGTTCATGCAATACAGTCTCCCTATGTACACAACCTATGTTTCCAAAATACCACACTTCACTTACGGTACATAGTTACTGTAAAAGCTCGACTGTAAAGTGCTCTCGACCATAAGACGCTGCCCTGACTTTGGGGTCTCAAACCTTGGGTTTTATACTTGACTCTTACTTTCTAGAATGTTCATGCAATCCAGTCTCACTATGTACACAATCAATATTTCTAAAAAAACACACTTCGCTAACGGTACATAGGTACTGTAAAAGCTTGACTGTAAGGCGCTCTCGACTAGCCAAATTTCAAAAACTTGTCACAAAGTGCACTATTTTAATGAATTCCCTCCCAGCTATAGACCGTTTGAGGTACTACCATGATGAAGCCTTATAGGACGTTGTTTAATTGTTTTACGAATTTGTTGACATTGATCAACTGATTCATCTCCACTGTTTATATTAATCTTTTGATAATGCAAATAAGAGCGGATTATATTTATATATTTCCTACGACCTTTGTTTATAGTATTGATGATTTGGATATCCATTTAGGTTGGTCAAGAATAAGAATCAAAGTTCAAAGAAAATAAGTCTCTGTTTCGAATCAATCATTGTGATCCGGAACCCGTTTGCTGCTGGAACCGATTTTGTGAAGCCATTTAAAGCGAGGCCATTTGGCACATCCGCTTTGTCTAAACAGACACTGTTCTGATGGTTGCTCAATTCCGTGAGTCGTAAAACGTTTCTATATCATTTTATTTTATTATTATTTGAAATTCATGAGCTCATGGTTGCGTGGACTATTTTATTGATATTCTAAACTGTAAGGAGAGCGTCCATATTCTCTATTTTCTCATGTAAACATCAGCAATACACCGATAGTTTTCGAAATACAGCCCAACATTTCTTTAAGGATCACCCATGGGAAGCGAACAATATGGTCTTTGTTCACAGGTGGTATTATATTACATGGTTATTTATGCAGAAAATGGGTAATTAGTTAATTAAAAGTATGATTTCTAAAGGGAGGAAATTGCTATAAAAAGGTGCTATTCAGAACAGGTTTGATACCATTATGGGTAAGAACGTGTCGTTGACAAAACTTTCAAAAACTTCAGTAGACGTTACCCGTCATTCCGTCGATCAAATTAGCTCTGCTATATATAGAAACACTTGTATATGTTCGTCGATCAACATTAGCTCTATTAAATAGAAGAGTTTGAATTAAAAGCATTATAAATTACTGATGAAAATGAAATAAATGGAAGACATGTAAGTAATGCTATTTTTTATGATTTGATTCTTCAGGCGGATTAAGTTTTATATTGTTGTGCTTTTGGTGCTTTGAAGCATACAGTCAACACCCAATAATAAGTAAAAGTGAGCTTGAGTTTATTCAGACCGAAAGGAAGGTTGTCAAAAAGGTAGTTTGGTATGACTGTTTTTGTGGTCAAATAACTAGCAGATTTGCTAAATTTAAGCCTAGTAACAGATACGAGTATTATATCAATGATAGGAAAAATTGCAATGACAATATTTGTAACAAACCATTCATTCCATGTTCTAAGTTGGGGAGAGTTAGCTTGCATACACGCAATCCCTTAATACTATTCCATACATGATTTAAAAGTTAATGTTTATGTCTAAGAATGCTATTAATTCATATAATTGAATTACTTATCCAGACCCATACTGTTAAAACGTGAATGGACATCAATAATAATTAGTAAAAGATTAGTTCGATGGTTGGACTAGGGGATGAGGAATCAGAAGACTAAGTCAATTCTTTAAAATACATTTAGTAATCTTGCATTAATATTGCTTGATGAGCTTCTTTAAATGTCTGAGCGTTGCATGCTTTTACCACGGGCTTAGGTTAGGTAAATGAAGTAGTAACTTTTACAAGAGTAAATGGATCGTTCTAGAAAACTCAATCAAATTATTATATATTTACCACAGAAACCTGAAAGCACTGTACCGTTTGGACGCATCTTTTTATCTAAACCGATGTGGTCGTGTATTATAGTCCATTTTGCGTGTAACTGGAGTATATTTACTATTCTTATCAACGTACCTTTGTGGTCTACCGCTTACTATAAAGATCATGGTCTGACTTAGCTCGAAATCTCGATAGAAATTGTCTTAACACAAAATAAAGTTACTCTTTTTAGAAACCTGCGACATGCGAAAACCGCAAGCAGAAATGGTACCCCTTACGGCAACTCAAATATTAAGAAAACGAAGAGACGGATCAAAAATCGGGACAATCATTCGATGTAGCAACTGATGGGCTACACAACGCACACCGAGTGGTTTCTAAATTCGGAAAACTGTGGGAGGAGATAGTTTTCGCCCGTTTCCATAGCAACGATGGTTTCTATGGCGACCATACTACAAAAGGAACAACTAGAGCCTAGACCATTCATCCCTACCAGTTTTTGGTCGAAATCCGTTGAATAGTTTTGGCGCTACGCTTGCCACAAACAAACAAACAAACATTTTACAAATGGACAGAAACGAAGACCGACTTTAAGGGTCTCTAGAAGAGAGAACTAATAATAACTAGAGATTGTAACTGTAGCAACAGTTACGAACGATTCCCTTGCCATTTTATTTAACAAGGGGAGATAACAGAAACGAGTATTCGGTCATGCGCTAATACACTTGCGAAAGTAGTCCTACTTGATTAGGAACACATGTAATAAGTTTCAAGTCTCTACCACTTGTCGTTTTTGAGTTATACAATTCCGAAAAGTCGACCAATCAGAAACGAGTATTCGGTCATGCGCTAATACACTTGCAAAAGTAGTACTACCTGATTAGAAACACATGTACTAAGTTTCAAGTCTCTATCACTTGTCGTTTTTGAGTTATACAAGTCCAAAAAATCGACCAATCACAAACGAGCATTCGGTCATGCGCTAATACACTTGAGAAAGTAGTACTACTTGATTAGAAACACATGTACTAAGTCTCTATCACTAGTCGTTTTTGAGTTATACAAGTCCGAAAAATCGACCAATCAGAAACGATTATTCGGTCATGCGCTAATATACTTGTAAAAGTAGTACTACTTGATTAGGAACACATGTACTAAGTTTCAAGTCTCTATCACTTGTCGTTTTTGAGTTATACAAGTCCGAAAAATGGACAAATCAGAAACGAGTATTCGGTCATGCGCTAATACACTTGAGAAAGTAGTACTACTTGATAAGAAACACATGTACTAAGTTTCAAGTCTCTATCACTAGTCGTTTTTGAGTTATACAAGTCCGAAAAATCGACCAATCAGAAGCGAGTATTCGGTCATGCGTTAATACACTTGCGAAATTAGTACTACTTGATTAGGAACACATGTACTAAGTTTCAAGTCTCTATCACTTGTCGTTTTTGAGTTATACAATTCAGAAAAATCAACCAATCAGAAACGAGTATTCGGTCATGCGCTAATACACTTGAGAAAGTAGAAGTACTTGATTAGGAACACATGTACTAAGTTTCAAGTCTCTATCACTTGTCGTTTTTGAGTTATACAATCCGAAAAATCGACCAATCAGAAACAAGTATTCGGTCATGAGCTTATACACTTGCAAAAGTAGTACTACTTGATAAGAAACACATGTACTAAGTTTCAAGTCTCTATCACTTGTCGTTTTTGAGTTATACAAGTCCGAAAAATCGACGGGTATTATAACCACGTAGGTAACGATTACAATGCCGAATGTTAACGAGGACAGGCGAACATTAAGGAGTGACAGGTCAAACCTAATTACTAATATATGTATTTATCGACGGTAGTGTATACTCATATGTAAAGTATTTAGTCTATTGTATTGTATGTTGGCAGAAAAACTAAGCTCGTGCGAAGCAGGTTCTGTGTACTGTACACACGGTTGATGGTCATTCGAGAAGTATCCATTCAACTGTTCCGACCGATATCAAATTTCCGAGTTCTGATTTCTAAGAGTTTTCAATGCAGATTGCGAATTACGAGTTAAGACATATTCGTTTTGTGCAATTCGCTCACTGGAAAGCAATGCTAGGAGTCGAGTTCTGAGCTTAATTCAATGACTGTTATTAGATTCAAGGTTATGTCATATATAAATTCCAAACATGTATTGAACTAAGCTAATTCATTATAAGCGAATTCAATTATGAATCAAGTCCTTATGAGCATCTACTTCTAAAATTCCGATTAGTTATAATAACGTTTTAATTATATCCTTAGTCGCCGAGCAGAAGCCCTTATATTTTTAATAGCTTTTCGGAAATGACATGGGAGGAGAAGTTATTACCAGAAAAAAAACAAATTTAAATGTCTTGAACATATTACAGTTACGTTTGTTTAAAAACAATAAGTTATGACACATCTAAAATAAAATAAATAGTTTCTAGATTGCTGTATATCTGACACAGTCTCAGCAGCTTCTTTTCACAGCAATATTATATTTCAATGAAGGACATTCACTTCGTTGACTAACAAATGCAAGTTATGATACAGTTTCACTTGACCCCTCCCCTGATGTTCCAATATGCCCCTCAGTTGATAACTGTTTGTTCAACTACTATAATGTAAGTGTTATGCATCACTGCAGTATGGATTTCCGGCGACATTGATGCGTTGCATCAAGTTTCTCTTGTAATGTGTTTTAAGAGAAACGAATTCAATCATGTTGGAGGGTGGAGGAGGCGCCCAAAACTTACCAGAGCATTACCTCACCTCTCCCCTGTGTAATAAGAAACACGACAGATTAGGGTAGGGTGGCCCGCTCGAAGTTGCCGATTTCATGTTTCGTACTTAAACTACCCATCTATTCCCACTAGGATTTGGTAGCTTTTATATATATATGGGAGCATTAGGTTTTATAATCTGAGAGTTGTATGTACGGAAATAGTTATGTTTTGTTGTCGATTAACATGTACAATGCAGAACAGCAAAAATAAATGGTTGGACTTAGTTCCTCTAGCCTTAAATGTATATGGTGTTGTTATATAAGTATGTGTTTAAAGTAAAGTATATACATGATTTATGTGCGTTTGAAAGCATTGAATATGACACTGACAATGACAAATATTTTATTGATTTAAGGCCATCGACCCATAACAACATGTATGATATATAATACAACATCAGTCAGCGTACCGCACGCTTGTCACAAATATTCAGATATATATACAAACAAACATAACACTTATATTGGCGTTGGAAATGATTGCACACATATATTCTATATACATTCACAAACATCCTATAAACAATATATCTAACCACTTTCACTTTGTTTAATAAAACCTTTTCTTCGTTTGAAAGCATAGAATAAATAAAAAGATGTGCATCTAATCATTTTTAGCTCGACTTTTCGAAGAAAAGGCTAGCTATACTACTCGCCCCGGCGTCGGCGTCGACGTCGGCGTCGGAGTTGGTGTCAAACCTTGGTTAAGGATTTTGTACCAATTCCCTTTTTTGTCAAAACCATTACAGATATTGGTTTGAAACTTACAACACTTATTCACCATCATTACCTCCATCAACAGACAAGAGTACATAACTCTGTCAATGTTTTTGTATGAATTATTGCCCTTTTTCTACTTAGAATGTTGGTTAAGTTTTTTGTACCAATTTTCTTTTTTTCAAAACCATTACAGATATTGCTTTGAAACTTACAACACTTATTCACCATCATAACTTCTATCAACAAACAAGAGTACATAACTCTGTCCAGATTTTTGTAAGAATTATGGCCCTTTTTCGACTTAGAATATTGGTTAAGTTTTTTGTACCAATTTACTTATTTTCAAAACCATTACAGATATTGCTTCGAAACTTACAACACTTGTTCACCATCATTAACTCCATCAACAGACAAGAGAACATAACTCTGTCATTTTTATAAGAATTATGGCCCTTTTTCGACTTAGAATTTTGATTTTGATTAAGTTTTTTGTAACAATTTTTTTTTGCAAAACCTTTACAGATATTGCTTTGAAACTTACAACACTTATTCAACATCATTACCTCCATCAACAGACAAGAGTACATAACTCTGTCGAGGTTTTTGTAAGAATTATGGCCTTTTTTTTACTTAGAATTTTGGTAAAGTTTTTTGTACCAATTCACTTTTTTTTCAAAACCATTACAAATATGGATTCGAAACATACAACACTTATTCACCATCATAACTTCTATCAACAGATGAGAGTACATAACTCTGTCCAGATTTTTGTAAGAATTATGGCCCTTTTTCAACTTAGAATTTTGGTTAAGTTTTTTGTACCAATTTTTTTTTTTCAAAACCATTCCAGATATTGCTTTGAAACTTACAACACTATTCACCATCATTACTTCCATCAACAGACAAGAGTACATAACTCTCTCAAGGAAGTTTTTTGTACCAATTTACTTTTTTTCAAAACCATTACAGATATTGCTTTGAAACTAACAACACTTATTCACCATCATAACTTCTATCAACAGAAAAGAATACATAACTCTGTCAAGATATTTTTATGAAAGAATTATCGCCCTTTATCGACTTAGAATATTGGTTAAGTTTTTTGTACCAATTTACTTATTTTCAAAACCATTACAGATATGACTTCGAAACTTACAACACTTGTTCACCATCATTAACTCCATCAACGGACAAGAGTACATAGCTCTGTCAAGATTTTTGTAAGAATTATGGCCCTTTTTCGACTTATAATTTCGGTTAAGTTTTTTGTACCCAATTTTTTTTTTTTTCAAAACCATTCCAGATAGTGCTTTGAAACTTACAACACTTTTTCACCATCATTACCTCCAGCGACAGACAAGAGTACATAACCATTTTCGCCTTAGATTTTTTTGTTAAGTTTTTCGTACCACCCCACTTTTTTTCAAAACCATTAGTGATTCAGCTTATAAACTTACAATACTTATTAATCATGATTACCTTCATCAACAGACAAGGGTACATATCTCTGTCAAGTTTTGTTTAAGAATTATGACTCTTTTTCGACTATCACCCCAAAAAGTTTTGTTTTATTGGCAAGCACAAAAAAGTCGAGCATGCTGTCCTCCGACAGCTCTTGTTTCGTTTTGCGATGACATTAAAATATTAAACTTTTGTATACTAGGTATGGTTTAATATTTACAAGGACTGTATGACTTTCTAATGTCGTCATAAAAGTCACAACAAAGCAAAAAATGGTACTCATTTTCAATGACATTCGTTTTACATAATTTGCAAATCCTATTTCTTCTAGGAATATTTTGATAACGACCTCTTTCAATCTCAAGTTCATGTGCTCCAACTCTAAAATTTACATAAATATATCGAAATTTCCGTATGTCAAGCACTTCAAGATATTTTTCGTAACTGAATTCATTTTTATACATGTGATAACTATCTAATTTAGGGTTCGAATTTATTGAGGTGTTCCACTCTTGAAGGAAACAATCTTTTAGTCTGTTCACAAACAATTTTAAGAATAAAGGTTCTGATGCGACCATTTGATTTTGCCATACTATCCCAAAACCGTTTCTCTGTAAGATTAATCTTATGCTTGTAGCCCAATTAGTACGGCCGTTTACATCATCATTTAACATCATATCATAGCATGACTTAACAAATCGTGATTGTGGCATCCTTATTACTTTTAACCAATAGTTTATACAACGTTTTCGTGATGTTATATACATAGGGTAACGAGCACACTCGCCTACAATTGCAACATTTGATGCTTTCTGTTTAGCGCACATAAAGCGCTTACATGCATACTATTGTGCTCGCTCTAGTTCTCCATAGTTGTATGCACCCCAAATCTCGGAGCCGTACAACAATAAAGATGTGATTTTTACATCAAAAATTTTGAAAAATACAGTTTTCGATAATTGACCCGAGTCATATAAGGACTTTGATATTGAGATTAAAACACGTTTACCTTTTATACACTGTTCATGTACCATAGCATTCATAGACACTTTTCTAGTAAACAGAAGAACAAGATAGCAAATTTTATTAACTACCTCTAGTGTACTATTTCTATAATGCCATGTCTCATTTTTAAGTTTTGACCAAAATGATTTGGAATCGTTTATGTTTTGCGGTTATAACATTTAATTGTTCCTTTTTATAGTTCTGTTGCTTTGTATTGCATATATTTTTGAGAATTTTACGCTGTTCTATTTACAGCAGTAAATTATCGTCACATTTGTTATTTCTATAATTACGTAATAGGCAATACTTAAGCTTTTTTGCCTTAATGCACTCACGGTCGAACCAAAAAGGGTTCGCTCTTTTTGTATGTGTTTCGTTTGTTCAAAACGTTTTCCCTCATCTTTAAAATGTCCGTTCATTCTTGACACTAATTCATTTATATTTTGTGTAGGGTCATCAACAGTTTTTGCAAAGTTTGTTATCAATTCATTTGTAAATATTGAACTGGCGGTTTCTATAAATTCGTCTTTACGAAAACGGGGTATTTCATATACAATAGAAGGGATATTAATATTTTGAATATTTTTGTTCAGTTTAACAGGTACTGTCATATATAATGACAGCGTAAAGTGCTTTGATTCGCAACGCTCTTCTATTTTGAAGTTATTCACAATACTAATAATTTCATTTGAACAAAGACAATAATCTATTACACTACTGCCGTTTGTCGACGTGTAAGTGAAATTTCCAATGTGTTTGTCTTGTCCAATTCGTCCATTTAATATATATAGCGAGTATATCTTACATAATTCCATTAATTGTTTACCTTGTGCATTTATTTTCATGTCACACGCGAACTAAGGATCTCATCAACCGGGTATTGAAATATTTCATTTAAATCAGACATTTCATTTATATTTTCATCTACATATATGCATTCTGACAAATTCCCACATCTGCTGTTTAGATCACCTACAATAATAGTACTGCAGTTACTATAATTGCACATTAAGACTATAAGGTGTTCTTCTAGTAAAAACATTCCTTTGTATATTGATCAAAATAAAAGGGAAAAATCAAGTGGTGGTAAATATACAAATATAGCTAAAGCATCTTCAGAAAGTTGTGTGGGGGCTTTGTCTATAAGTAAGTTGATACCGAAACGGCAGGTGTCATCAGCTCTTTTTTTATATATTTCGTTATCTCATGTTTAACATATACACACACACTGGATCAATGGAAGATTGACTGCACCCAGTCTGCATATATGATTCTGTTGCGAATATTGTTTGCGTGTGGCACTTTTATAAAATCGTCCAGAATGGGGATGTGAACTTGCCTTTGTGTCCGATCTGTTAACTGATCTGATATGCAATTTTCCTTTATGGAAATAACCAGTGCGCCCACGTTGACGTAAGTTGTTGAGTATATCGCGTTCTCGTGTTGTCTGTTCTTCCGAAAGCTATATACCTTTCTCGCGTAAAGCAGCACGACCCGTGTATATCAAATGTTTATCATCGGCAGATTTGAACTTAGCAATTATGATGCGCTGATGTCAGTGTTGCGAGTACCAATTCTATATGCATCAATGCTAGAATCACTTTGCCAGTTATGGCCCGGACATGTCACCTTCAATACACCCTGTAGTAGTTTGGATTTTAAGGTATTTTCATTTTCTGTATCAGATTCAGACAAGCCGAAAATGCGCATAGAAGATTTAATTTTGTCGCGTTCTAGTTTTTCTACAGTATTTTCAACAAAGTCCAACTTATCACGCTGTCGGTCACAAATTTATTGTAATGCATCCATGTCTAAATGTAGTGTTTCTCTCTCAACGTTCAAATTATGTACATCATCCTCGAAAGTGCGTACAGCTTTTTCAAGCTTATACTGTTTTTCATCTAGGCTATCAACACGTAATTTGACACAATAATTTAATTTAACTGACTCAACCTCATTTTTGATTTGCACAGTATCCGCGCGAATCATGATGTCGTTTTTATCTTCTTGGTCCATACGTGGCCCATGAATTGTTTCGACGTCCATAGAGAGTATCGGTTGATCCTGTTGAAGGTTGGCATGTGTAGGTTCAATCCATGACGTTTGATACTTTAAACAGGCGTGTGGTATTAAGTGGGTATCCTGGACAAATATCGTGTGGGAAAACATTACCATCTGCTGCAGTTGTAGCAGTAATAATACAAATGTTATTTATAAATGTACCTGACCATAATACGAACAAACACCCGACACACACTGCAAACATGCGTAGATGAATATCGGATCCTGATGTCGTTGGGTTATAATTATTCACGTTCGAATGTCCACTAGACCCTCTACCTGGTCCAAACAGTCCGATTCTCGAGCGGTATGTGACTATGTCCAGATTCATGATGTTAGTATTATCCGTCCGTAGTCTCAATTACGTACGGACTATGTAAACTATATGACAAAGCAATTAACCGTTATATATTCATTCGTATAATGGCTGAAGTATACATGTAGTGAGCTATGGTCAATACAACCGGCACGGTCTGTCCAACACTGCAGTGAATACGTGCATAAGTGAAATCATGCGAAACTGAGTTGATACTCTTTACATAATTATGGATTGTCTATTGTTCTTTATTGTCTTTTATAAATCACATCAAAAGTCATACAGCTGTATAAGAACATAACATATTATTTACATTTTACAATAGCGTGGCAGGCCCCTTTGATTTATCTTTATAACGATATAAGGGAGATCACCGGGGAGGGTATGTTTCTAATTTTCAAAAAATATAAACGCAGACGCCACAGTGGTTTAACTTTTATAGAAACTAGAAAATATAAAAACAAATATCTGTTTTAATTAGTGTCTATTCATTTACATCCATTTTGCATGAGTAATAAAGGTGTTCAGCGTGGATGGTTTAGGACTAATCGAAGTCATTTTAGTCTCGATCCCAGTGATCTATTAAAGATCCAAGAAACAATGTTGCCTAAAATAGAAAATGACGTCACGGTATTTCAAACGTATTTTACGTTTTTTGTTTATTGTTAAGGAAGTATCAAACAGGACATGTTGTATTCTTATTTCCAAATACATATTCGTTTTGAATCGCGAGTACAAGACCTGGAAAAAGATGATTGGGTTTATGAAATTGGATTACACACTAGTTTAATGACTAAATAGGACCAGTGAATATTTGCTTTTTACATTCGGAAGATAGTAAAAGGTAAGGTATCATGTATTGAATATGTTACATAAGTACGTCTTGCTTTTACGTTCCCTCGATGTTATATAATTAGTCGTATTGTTTAAGTTAATATTTACCTGATGATTTGTACCCTTTCGGGGTTAATTTGGTGCAATATTGTCCAAAAAAGCTCTATAAATGAAAATAAAATTATTAAATAGAGTTGAAAACATAGTCGCAAAAGGAGGAACTGCTGTCTTTGTTAAATTTAAAATCAAAAGACGTCAGCTGCACGTCAGCTGCAGATGTGTCATATTGCATCTGCAAGTTGAAAAGGGTTTAGGTCATATTGTTTGACAAAAAAGTGAAGACTGATGTGCAGATACATACATTCTAACCGATTTCAACGTATGGTCTGAAATCAAGCTAGTTGTGTTACCTCGGTAGTTTTATGTATCTTTAAATAGTTTCAAACCATAAAGTCAATAAGACCAAAGATTATCATAATGAAATAATAAGCTAGATTTACTAACCCCTGTAAGGAGGATAATACCTTCTTAGCTGGCACGGTCATGTCATTCTATCAGACGTTGAGAAAAGAAGCTAGAGTTTTCAGGCCTACAACCACATATTGGAAATCTTGATCAGATACAACATTTAAATGTGGTGGGCTGATTCGTGTCTATACTTTTAGCAATACCCTAAGGTCCCTGTACATGCAACACCATCCATATGTTAAAAGCTCAGATAAAGCATAAACCAACTGTGAAAAACAACTTTAAACATCTTAAACATCTTAAACCTTAGTATAGGTAGATCCTGAGCAAACATCAAAATCAATTAATCTTGAGTCCCAGTTCAAATAGTGTAAGTGAATATGCACCATGAAAATATAATGTACTAGTTCAATACACATAGACCGTTATCACATATAAATATGTGACTGCCTTTCCGAGTCTGGTAAAATTTCACTTTATCATGTAAAAATCAACTCAAGTTCAGACTTGGAATATTTGGTGAAGCCCATTTGTCTTTTACTTCCATATAGAGGCATTTAGCATTCAGACAAAAGACGAATACTCTTTTGTCACAATGTTTTAAACAATATTCAATGAATACACTTTCACTTACAGAGATTTTTCACATTTTGTACAAATATTTTCATAGTCATCTGCTGCAGATGTGATTCATGCACATGCAGCAAATGTGCAAGCAGGTAGGCAAAGATATGTATGATCACAACAAATGTTATCAACATATTTGTTTATTTAGAGCTAAAAAGATTGAGGAAAGAGGGGGAATGGTGTGAAGCCCATGGTATTTTACCTATTCCTTTACGACATTTGTCAGCATTATGAAGCCTATCCAGCAGCCCACCTTTGAACAAATTGAGACAATAGGAGAGTTGCTCATAAATGACCAATTATTCCTTTTGTCTCAGCGTTTTCAACTTTATTCAATGATTATAATTTCGCTTACAAAAACTTTTCACTCTTTTGTCCAGATATTATCATAGTTTTCTGCAGCAGATTTTTTATGTGGAAAAGGGTTCCTTGCCCACATACTCCACAATTGCTTTAGAGAGTTTTGAAACCTGAAAGCATAGATAAAAGGAAAACTATGTAGTTATAGTATTTATAGAATAATTATTTATTTTGGTGTAAGATTCAGATATTTTTCTCTGTTTGAACACCAGAAGGGATATTTCTAACAACATCCTGTGTTCACCCAGAGAAATAACCAAAATAAACTATGTTTCTATTTGGTTTTGCTGAAGTATAACTGTGGGAAAAAACATGACGTGTTTTACCTTATAATGTCGGGTAAAATTAAACACCCAGTTTCGAATCGAGCTCGGCCAACGTTCATTCCGACGTTGGACAAAAGTTATTATGACCTTCGTCATTCGTCTTTCACAAATGGGCTGTTTAACAGTCCATGTGGAAAAGCAGCCAGTTGCTTGGGAAGTATGTTGTGCGGTGTACTGGTGTGGGAAAACCAGGAAACGCATGAGTAGGTGAACTGTCGCCGTGATATGACTAAAAAGTTGTTGAAGACGGCGTTAAACCCCAATCAATCAATCATTGACTATTAATTCTTATAAAACCATTTAAAATGATGAAGAAAAAGTAGTGGAATCATTATATGGCTTTTGTCCTCAGAATTATAATTATAATTATAAACACTCAGAATTATAAGGAAGCATTACTACCAATTGTTAAGTCTTCCATATAAACAAAACCTATATCTTTATTATCACTCATCCACAAATGCGTTCGCTTCTACTATGAATCTTTGAAATGAGTATTGTATATTGAATGCACTTTTGTTATAAAATGAAGAATCATAGTGTAAACATAAAAGATGATTAGTCGTTTAAGTGAACGCTTATCTCACAATTGTAGCAAATCTTGGCTAAATTTCTAATACAAATATACAAAACCACAACAGCTGTCCAAGGACAAAAACAAATGTTATTAATATGAAACAGGCAAAGCCTCATCACGAGCACAGCCCCTGTTATGGGTCTAAGCAGTAGGTATGTGATGACCATGATTAAGGAATCTATTATAAGCTGTCAATTTTTAAATCAAGACTCGCCTGTAGATCAAGTTTTGGCATTTTCCAATCTTTCTGATGCTGCTGCATCCAAAATACTATTTGGAATGAAATTCTGTAAATAACTTTGATAAAGAGGACCGCCTTATGAATATACCTGTGAACTAATTATGAATTAGGTGTATTGGTTCGGAGGAGATATGTTTGTAGGAAAACGTGAACGGCCGGACAGATAGACTACGACAATGGACGATAGGTAGTCCTTCACATGTTCAATTGACCCAAATAGAAAAAAATATAATCCCTCTTTTTGTTTCAAAATGTTTCATTCAATCAATGGATCTGCCAAATTACTCTTGGTCTGTATTTCAACATACTTGTGCCACTCTTTGAACTTAAACATTATGTTTGAATTGTATGCAAGTCCCGTAACTCATTATCTCTCATATAACATATTGTGATTTATGGCTTTCCTACACCAGCACTTCACACTGCTATCTTCACAAGCAACATGCTTCTTTCCTCCATTGACCTGTAACCAGCTTTGTGAACAATGAATGGCCATTATCATATTAACTTTTGTCAAATGCCTGAAAGAATGTTGTCAGAGCCAATTTTGAACTCGCTCTCCCTAGATTGAAAACCGGTGCTGATACTGTCTGAACTACCTGGGCTTGGCACATGTATTGTATGACCCCAAAGTTATGCGAGGTGTTGGCTCTGCAGTAATCTGAAGACATACCCAGTACCTGTAATAAGTGTTTTACTTTCTGACTGTCCACTCTTCTCACTTTTGCTGTTCTCATGTGTTAATAAGATGTGATCTTCTTGACCTGCAAGTATGTTGGTCTCACTTTCTGACTGTCTACTCTTGTCAATGTTTAATATCATCTTGTGTTAGTGATATGTGATATCATAGATGTGCATGTATAGGGTCTCACTTTATCATTGTCTACTATACTGACTTTTGTTGTTATGCTGTGTTAATGCGATGTGATCCTCTTGACCTGCAAGTATGTGGGTCTCACTTTCTGACTGTCTACTCTCGTCACTGTTTGTTATCCTCTTGTGTTAACGAGATTTGATCTTCAAGAATAAACGCCTCTTCATATTTTTCTGTGTCGACCTATACAGTGACATTGAGTTTAACTTCCCGTCTTACAACATGTCTCCTTTCTGTTGTTGTCCCCTGTATATAATACGCCATATTAGGGTCAGGAAATGGGTTTTCCTTGCTTCCGCAGTCGACTAGTGGTTATCGTCTGTGATTTGGAACCAGGTATCCCGGGTTAGATCGTTGTTACGGTGCTGTGGTCTCTAGGGCAAGGCATATGTCTTAGCCTAGAACTGGTTAGTTTACCCAGGGATCATGATTAAGTGAATATTCGCATTGATATAACTGAATCAGTGTTGAAAAAGGCAATAAACAACAACAAAGCTAACAAAGTAGTAGACACAGTCACACACTGATTAACCATTCCACTTAAACAGACGCTTCCTGTCCGCTCTGCAGCAAACGACTTTTGAAGACATTGTGACAAAAGGAGAAATTGCTAAAACCAATGTGTTTAAATCTTTTCAGTAATTAAACATTTTTAGAGCTTTTCCGTGTTTTTGTCAGGATGTTTTCAAAGTCGTCTGCTGCAGATGTGCTGCAATGTGGAAAAGGGTTAATACAGTTTACAATCACATTTGTTTATTTTGATTACGTGTAGTCTGTAACCAACAACAAGAAGAATTGTCTATTAATTGTATATCATGTATTGTGTTGTACTCAATTGCATTTGTGCGAAGTCAACGACTTCACGAAATCGTTTAAAACATGGCAGTCCGGAAGCATATTTTTCATCTATTTCTTTTTTTTATTCAACCAGGAATCTAGAGTATTCATTCTAGATTCCTAGTTACGTCAATTATTGCATGCAAATGTGTCAGTTCGAACAGAGACATATTAATAAATGTTTGTAAATGTCTCTGGTTCGAAGGAATTAGTGTCAACTGGCTACTTTCGTGAATACTGTCGAAGACCAATATTCTACTTTATAAAAGTATATTAGGCCTACTTAACAACACTTTAGAAGATGGATTTCTATTCAAATAGCTCAATATTTCATAATCAGTTCCATTTATTTTTAACTATTTCTTAAACAGGGTAGTTTACACGACAATTACAAAGCGCCTTCGTGACCTTAGATATCGACTAAAAAAGAAATAATAGTCTAAATCAGTTTGGAAGACCGCTTTTTATGCAGAACCAAAATGGCGGCTCCCATAGATTTAGCGAGTTCCATTTCAGAGAGCTGCAAGGGTTATGAAAAAAAAAATTCTCACGCCTGTAAACTATGAACGAAAAACCCCTGTTATGTTTTTTTTTTTTCGTACTAAGTATTAGTTTAGACTGTTCATTGGAAATTCCAAATAGTAGATATCCAAGCAACTGTTAATGTTGAAATCTTTAGATGACGTAGGACGTAAATCCTGGGCAACTTATGGGGAAAACTTACTTGTCTTATATGGTTTTGGACTCAGGCGGTTTGAAACGTGAATCAATGTATTAGTTATTTTAAAGAGCGTCTAATAGAGTACTCAAGCAAAAGTGGCATGGACGTATTAACGAATCTAGTCGATGTCTTCATTAAAAACATTATAAGTCTCTATTGAATACAGAAAAATATATACTTACAGACATATCGCTTAATCATAAGATTGCTTTATCAAAATTGTGTTGTTCTAATCATAAGTTTAGAATTGAGACTGGTGGCAAAAGTAAAATTACTCTGGAAAATAGGATATGTTTGTACTGTTTTCAAAAATTCAATCATAACATTACTGAATGTGAATATCATATATTTTTTCAGTGTCAAAAGTACCACGAAATCAGACAGCATTTCCCGTTCACCTGGTTCAAATCTAGTAATAGCAATACTAGTTTCTCCGCGTTATTACAATCTTATAACCGATTGATAATAAGAAAATTGAAATATATACATAAAAATAAAACATAGCTAGAAACAAATGTTTGTAATTTTTGGTCAGTATAACAAGTTTTCTGTGTGATTACAAAATGTTGAATCAAAACTTAAATTATGGGAAAAATAAAAAAAAAATAGCCATTGAAATACCACACTCATGTGATTACATGTGAAGTTGGGAACAATTTACAAGCCCGTTGATGGATGTGATACATAAAGAATGTTACATGAACATGTGGAATGAGAGAAATTGTTAATAAATCGTATACTAAAAAACAATTTAATTTGATAGAGGCTGAAGAACCTACCACGCGTGTTTTTAGTAAACATTGTCTCAGATTCAAAGTCTTATATCGAACCACATACTTTTAAATATGATTAGATTTCCAAGCCTTTAGGTGTAAAATTAATAGCTGTTTAAGTATTTAAAGGTATAACAACATCATGTTTAGTTATAATGATTTGAAAAAGACAATGGGCACAGTACTTGCGTCGTACGGTGTCGTAAAACAAACATTGGTATAAGACACAGGAATTCGCAGTGGACTAGTGGTTATCGGCGGTGCTTCGAGACCGGACATCCCGGGTTCGATCCCCAGTTGCGGTACTGTGGTCTCTATATGACAAGGCACATTTCTTAGCCTAGTACTGGTTAGTTTACCGAGGGATCATGAACAAGTGAACACTCACATACTGATTTACCCTTTCCCTCATACAGACGCTTCCTGTCAGCTCTACAGCAGACGACTTTTGAAGACATTGTGACAAAGGGAGAAATTGCTCAAAACAAACAATTTCTTCTTTTGCCAAAATGTGTTTAATTCTATAGAGTGAGTCGTCTGCTGCAGATTTCCTGTATTGTTGGAAATAGTTAATACAGTTTACAATCACATTTATTTATTTTGAAAACGTGTACAACAAGAACAAATTGTCTATTTATTGAAAATCATGTTTTGTTATGTACGAAATAGCGAAGTCAACGAAATCGTTTAAAACATGTCAGTCCGACAGCTCATGTTTTATCTACTTCCTTCTTTATAGAACCAGGAATCTATAGTATTCATTTCTAGGTTACACCAAATATTGCATGCAAACATGTCAGTTCAAACAGAGTCATATTAATAAATGTTTGTAAATGTATAGTTCGAAGGAATTTTTGTCAGTCAGGAATGAATGACTGGCTACTTTCGTGAAGACTGCCGTTGTCGGCATATTGCATGTTACAAAATGTATGTTAGGCCTATTAACCAACACTTAACCCTTTCCCTCATATAGACGCTTTCTGACGCCTCTGCAGCAGACGGCTTTTTGAAAACATAGTGACAAAAGAAGAAATTGCACAGAACGTGCAATTTCTCCTTTTGCCACAATGTTTTCCACTTTTTGTCATAGGTTATCCATTCAATTATGGAGATTTACTATTTTTTGACAAAATACGTTCAAAGTCGTCTGCTGCAGAATTGTCGTATGAGGGAAAGGGTTAAATAGAATAGCTTCTCTAGTCGTTATATGTGAAAAACAGCGGAACACGGACAGTATTCGTCTTATGTTAAGACCGTTACTATAAAGTGACGTGCGTCTACGTCACATTGAGCGAGATGCTTCAGAAAATTAGATTTAGTCAGTAAATTAGATTTACAGTCGTCTACTTTTATGAACGGGAAATGATATTTCCTACTCAGTTCCATTTATTTTTAACTATTTCGTAAATATGTTAGTTCACACGAAAATTACAAAGCACCTTTATGACTTTAGATATCGATTAGAATCATAAACAAAGATATACATAACCAAAATGGCGACTCGCATGGATTTCGCGAGTTCAATTTCAGAAAGCTTCATGGGTTATGAACAAAGTATAATTATAATGCCTGTTAGCTATGAACGAAAACTACGCTTTTATGGTTTGTATTTGTATTATGTATTGTTGTAAATATGTTACTGTTGAAATATAGATGATGTAAGACGTAAAACCTGGGCAACCTATTGGACAAACTTACTTTTCTTATATGGTTTTTGAAAACAGGATGTTGGAAACGTGAATTAATGTATTAGGAGTTTTAAATAGCGTCTAATGGATTTATTCATGCACAATTGGCATGGACGTATCAACGAATCTGGTCAATGTCTTCAATATAAACATTATAAGTCTCTATTGAATACAGAAACAATTCTACTTATAAACATGTCGTTTATAGCTTTATCATACTATTGCTTTATTGTGTTGGTCTAATCATAAGTTTAGAATTGAGACTGATGGCAAAAGTTAAATCACTCTGGAAAAAAGGATATGTTTGAACTGATTTAAACAAAATAATCGTAACATTACGGAGTGTGAATATAATCATATATGTTTACAGTGTCAAAGGTTCCACAAATTAGACAGCATTTCCTCTTCGCCTGGTACAAATCTGGTACAAGCATTACTAGTTTCTACGCATTGCTAATTATAAAATCAGCACACTACGTTTATATGCTGTTACTTTATTTATTTATTGTTTATTGTGGCTTTACATTATTTTAGTTATATCTCGGCGACAGTTCACTTATACATGATCCCTTGGTAAACAAACCAGTACTAGGCTGGACAATGTGCTTGCCCATTATATGCTGTTACAAGAGATAAAGTTTTAGGAACATTTTTCAGAATGCAAAACATGTATTTATTTTATGTTATGAATTATTGTCTGGTGGCGTAAGTACTTTAGACAAATATTGGCATTGTCACTGTCACTCTTTACTATTGCTACTACTACTGCTGCTACTACTACTACTACTACTACTACTACTACTACTACTACTACTACTACTACTACTACTACTACTACTACTACTACTACTACTACAACAACTACTACTTCTACTATTACTACTACTACTACTTATATTACTACTAGTACTACTACTACTAGTACTACTACTACTACTACTACTACTTCTACTACTACTACTACTACTACTACTACTACTACTACTTCTGCTACTTATGCTATTGTTCATACTACTATAACTACTACAACTACAGCTACTACTATTGCTACTACTACTACTACTACTACATCTACAACTACTACTATTGCTACTACTACTACTTCTACTACTACAACTACTACTACTACTACAACTACTACTACTACTACTACTACTACTACTACTACTACTACTACTACTACTACAACTACTACTACTACTACTACTACAACTACTACTACTACTACTACTACAACTACTACTACTACTTTTGCTACTTTTTCTTTTGTTCTTACTACTACAACTACTACAACTACTGCTTCTACTTCTCGGTGTCATTTCTTCTCCGTTTAAAATGTCGATCACGGCCTTTACACGATCTCTATTCATATGCTCCTCCTACTTGAAACATACTTAACACCACTCAATTAAAATAATAATGTCCGAGTAGAAATTAGGAGTACGTAAGTGGTACTTTGAATATCGTGCGGAAACAATAACGTTCTGTTTCCTGTTGAAACAATAGATAAACGAAACCGGACAAAATATACAAAGTCAAGAGTTGATGTGTATGTATATGCGCTATATCTTACAATTTCAAGTTATGAGGGATAGAGATGTGCATCTTTACCTCTTAAATTGTAATCTTATCTCGATAATTAATTTAAGCCAAGTATACTAACTAAACATTCCCACACACAACAAATCTGCAGTAAATCTAGATGACTTCGAAAAAAACATGTATACAAATTGTTTACAGCAGACATCTAAATGTTACTATAGTTGAGGTCTAAAGATATTGCAAATGCAAGGCAAATGACAAACTTGCTGAGTATGAACACATTTCATTTATTCTTAGTGTTTTCAAAAGTCACAGTTGCCAAGATGTAACATGTCGTCTGTATGTGTAAAAATGTTTATTTTACGCATGGAAAATTATAGTTTTAAATTCATGTATTTCATACTCATACATGCTAAGAACTGTTGACGCCTTTGAATTAGATGATTTTTTTTATAAAAAAAACCACGGAGGAACAGTTTATAAATGGCCTTTCTCCTTTATAAATACATAACAAGAATATGTCATATATATTTTCCAGAACGTTATTAACGACAACGTTATTTTTCCAAAACTGTTAAAAATATATATATATATATATATAATGTATATATGCTCCCGTTTCCGTATACATCAAATCTACAGCAGATTATCATAACAGACATCAGAGACCTAAGTAAAGGTCTCTGCCGAAATATACAGCAGTAGAATCATTTTTCAGTAGTACATATTTATATTTTCCGTGACTCAAGGTCTAAGTAGAAATTTATCTTACCACGATGAAAGTGGAAGGAACAGAATATGATGGCGGTTAGTTTTCGAATAATAAATGGTGTTCAATCAAAAACCTCTATATACATTGTAATAACGATCCAGCAAATATGATAAGTATTTTGCCTACACGACATACTGTCTTGCGAGCTTCCGATCCCTTGCATACCAAACAATCCACACAATCCTAGACATCTAACAAGAATTGTTAACTATCAAAGAAAGACTAATTAAATAAGTGTGTATTATAAAAACCAATACAAGTATTATATTATATGGGTCAGAGGGCTATTATAGAACACTTATAATTCGTTGGGTCAATATTTCATGATTGTTATCGAAACCCTGCGTTGTTTAAATTGCTATTCAAAATACTGCCTTCACACAAAGGCTATAGCGCTTCTTTATAAAGATTTCTTTTATAATTGCATTATCATTCAGGTCAGATAAAGCAACATAAATACTCCCTCCATTTGCTTTTTGCCTGACAGTTAATTTTCAAACTGTAGTCATCTACTTTTCCAAATTGTATATGTCAGAAGCTTTGCAAAAGAAAAATGTCACCTTTCTACTTTTTAGTGTTTAACATAACACTAACGATAATAATATATAGTGCTCTATCTCGTGTTGGTTTATCAATCAAAGGGTGGCTTTACCTGACTAATGGTGGTATACTTCAGCCTAAATTTCAAGATTTATAAATGATGCCCGAGATAGTAATATAAACGTAAATCCGAAAATGAGAGATGACGTCTACATCCATATCTTTGAAGGTGTATTTCATTCTATCAAAGAAGTGTAGCTGTTCATAGTCAATAACATATTTTACTTCAAAAAAGCCTACACATTCGTGTGTTTCAATGATAAAAAAAAGAAGAATTTTGTAAAAAGGTGCGTGGGGTCACACACAGCACTCATACATGCTGCTCATAATCGACTCACTTATGTCATGGTCATTTTAATGAGCCGATCTACGTGTTAATCAATGGTCGGAATATGCAACCATCTACGATGAAGATCTGTTACCGCCTCCGCCTGACCCAGTCTGACCAGGATCTTCCATGTTCGTCATCTTGTCCTGCAACCAGCTGGGCTGTTTTATCTTGATGACCGTTAATTCCATGACCACCAAATACCGCTTTTTGTATGACGTATGAGGTTGAACTACTGTCCATGGTCACTAAAACAGAATTTGAGATCGATAACCTTTTGGCAAACTGATCGTGAGTCGGACAACTTCTGTGGTTACCGACCTGCTGTCGATTAATTATTATAATGTTTTCCTATTATCTGCTGCTGGTACCTACTACAACACCTTATCATTCATTCAACGCATAAAAACGTGGGTATCAATCGTTATGAATTGGTAGTACGCCTTACCTCCGCTAAGCAACGTATATGACAAATTGGGTAAACTAGTCTTTTTCTACAAAGAAATAACTTCTATTTATAGGTCAACATCATAGATGACCATAACCTCACATTTTACCACACTTAATCACTCCGTCTTTATGAATTCTAGATTGGGTTGGCTCTTCAGAATAGATGAGGGGTAAATATAGAGAAAATGCAATAGCAGAAGAAATATAATTGAGCATGGTATCAAACTTATGTGACCGATGGCCGATCACACTTTCCGTATACTGAAGTAGCTGTGAGGGAACAACAACAACAGGGCTCAATTCAGACAATTACCTTTTTAACTGTTGTAGTGAACATGTTGTGAAGAAATTCTCTGATGCTTCACAAAACGGTTTATCATACCTTATTATGTCTGATGGAACAACTCAGCCGGGATATTGTAAATTACAAGCAGTCTGAAACATATAATAATGATTCAGGAATGAAACAGACGAGGGTTGACGCTCGCTAAGCGACACCCTTGTCTTGATATACCTATACTCGACATTGGACCGGTCAAGCCCATTTGAAAAATCATCATATCGAAATGGTTAATGCAAAAGCTATCCGTTCATTCCAGGCAGCATTTAACTTAGACGTCGTGCATACCGATAAAGACCAAGTATCTGCTCGAAAACAACGATATACAGACGTGTACGGTCTACGACATATTTGTTTGTATGGTGTATGGTTTGTATAATTTACCAGTACTACTGGTCCATGAATCCTGGAACCAGAGAGTCAGTCGTTACGATAACCACACAACCCTGAGCACCAAAGAGGGAAAGTCATTTTTGCCATATTTAAATTATTTTGGTATGACCCGGCCAGGGATCGAACCCGCGATGAAAGTTGCGCATAAGATAATTGTGAACAATGTTTACGGTAGATGTTTGGCTACATACAGGCGCATATCGCTTCATTCGATTGTCGTTCTTTATTTTGGTAAAATCTGGCAAACGACGAATTTAGTATATAATTTGTTATAATAGCGTGCCCTATGATTTATTTCTATAACAATACTATCAAGGGATATCAATGCAGACGCCAGTAATTTATTATTTATACAAACTAGAAAAATAAAAAACATATATCTGTATGAATAAGTGCCTATTCACCTACAGCCATGTTGCATGAGTAATAAATGCGCTCAAACTGGATGGAATAGGACTACTCCAAGTAGTTTTAGTCTCCGCTACCCGTCATTTATTATAGATCTAAGCAACATTATTGCCTTAGATAGAAATTGACGACACGGTATTTCCAATGCTGTTTACGTATTTTGTTTACTGATAAGGCAGAACTAAACAGGACATGTTGGATTCTTATTTTCAAATAGATATTCTGTTTGAATCGCGAGTACAAGATCAGTAAAAAGATTATTGTGTTTATGAAATTGGATTACATACTGGTTTAATGATCGAATAAGACTAAGTAACCTCTGACAATTTCGTTTTTACACCCGGATGTAAGTAAAAGGTAATACATTATATATTGCATATATGTCACATAAATACGTCTTGCTTGTTAATCTACTTACCTGATGTTTTGTTCCTTTTCGGGGTTTATTGGGTGTGTGTGACTTTTCCAATCTGCTCTGGTATTCAATTACACCACGGTATGTCTCTGGGTAATATCCTGGATACATCCCTTGGAATGGATTCCTTATATCAGAGCTGCGACTGAAATGAGTATATTTACCCCCCACCGGATCTTGATATTCGATAGTTGCAAATACCGAAGGTTGGTTTTAACGCGACGCGGTTCATTAATGTTTATACATATATACACAGTCACACCTGTGTTAGCGGTCAACTCTGTTAAGAGGCAAACTTGTATTGGGAAACTTGAAGATAAACATAAACAACATTCTGTAATAAGGAGCCTCCTGTGATCAGCAGCCACATTTTGACTCTCCCCTGGGTAGCTACTACTATAAGACACGTTTTAATATACATCAATAGGCCACTTCATATGTAAATCTACTATCGGATTAGCGAACATCGAAGATCAAGATCTGCTTGCGTCTCCGCACAGTCTGACCAGGATCTTCCCCGCCCGTCATCAGGGATGCTAACACAAAAATTGACAACATAAATATTCTGTGTTATTGTGATGACCGTTAATGTCATGATCTCAAAATATCGCTATGCGTATGGCGTATAAGGATTATCAACTGTCCATGGTCATTAACACGAAATTAAAGAGAACAGGGACGATAATACAATAATAGACAACAAAAATATGCTTTATCATCGGGATGACCGTTAGTTTAATGACCTCCAAATATCGCTTCTCATATGACGTATAAGGTTTAACAACTGTCCATGGTCATTAAAACGGAATTAGAGAAAACAGTGATGCTTCCACAATAATTTACAACATCAATATGCTGTATGTTCGTGATGACCGTAACTCCATGACCTCAAAATATCTCTTTGCGTATGACGTATAAGGTTTAACAACTGTTCATGGTCACGAAAACGGAATTAGAGAGAACAGGGATGATAACACAATATTTGAAAACATCATTATGGTGTGTACATGTTCACTAAAACTGTTTTAGAAATCGATAACCTTTGTTACGGAAACGTTGATCATCTAGTCTTTTTCTACAAATAACTCGTTTCTATTTATAGGTCAAAGTGCCACAATATGGATGATCATTATCACACTGTATCACTCCGTCTTTATGAGATTCTAGATTGGATCGGCGCTTCAGAAGAGATGAGGAGAAAATTCATAGAAATCTCAACAGTATCTAACGTATTATCGAGCTTGAAACCAAACTTATATAACAACTCATCAATGTACACATTTGGAAGTTACTGCGAGGGTACAACAACAACAGGGCTAAAGTCAGACGTAGATTATCTATACTGTCATGATGAACCTGTTGTAGAGATAGTATCGGATGCATCACAGCACGGTCTATCATACCTCATTGTGACAGATGAGACGACTAAACCCGGATATTGTAAGCTAAAAGCAATCTGGAACAAAGTTCCGATTTATCACCCCTACACGTCCACTAAATATGATTGTGTACCCGACCAATACGGCAGAATGTGTTTACATCACTTTCATGCAATTAAGGATGAGTTTCCAGAGTTTGCAGAGATAAATGGACCTGCGATGACAATGTGCGTAATTGGACGACTAGAACATGACCTAGTTTTTTCATTGAAATGTAATCATGTACCTAGTTTTGCTCAATCCTGGGTAACTAGGGTTACCAGCTGCAAACAACTAAATGAAACAGAAATAAAAATGTTGACAGAATTTGGATGCTTCTTTGTCGGTAAAAATCATCCATCCAGTCAAAATAGTCCGATCGAGTGGAGGCTGTCATTTTCACTCCAGGAACGTGAACTCATGTATAGCCTAAATCCGACTCAGCACAAATGCTACATCTTACTTAAAATGATCAAGAACGACATAATACTCCAACGTGTACCCGAATCGATATCGTCGTATCACTGTAAAACATGTGTGCTATATGCTATTGAAAGAACTCCCTTAGAATTCTGGAGCCGTAGAAATCTTCTAGAATGTGTGCTTCTTTGTATCAAACTATTGTTACACTGGGTGAATGAGCAATATTGTCCAAATTACTTTATTCCAGAGGAAAATATGTTTGACAGAATTCAGCATAGAACTCTACGACAGGTACATGTACGGTCTGTCCTAGAGGACATGGTAGAACATTGGTGTAGATTTATCTGGTCAATAATATGTGATGACATCGGCAATGTGATGTCAAATGTACTATCTGGATGCGGACCTAGTATAATGAGGAAAAAGCATAATAATGTTTTTAAAACGACATTAGTATTGTATGATGGCCTTATTAAATCAATTCGGGCTCAAACAATGTCAGGCCTAAATCAGTGCAATAGTATATCAGCAAGTACTTCTTTTGTAAAACTGCACTCAATGCAAACACTTCTTTTACTAACTGACTGTAAAAGACCAAGTAAAAACTCTACAAGATTCATGCAACTCGTTAAAAGAAAACATACACTCCCTTGAAATTCAACAAAATCAAACAAAGAGCAAGGTTACAGACAATGAATACCGGTCAATGAGAGAAAACCTGATTTTTTATGGAATAGAGGAAACCAAACCTAATAGTGCGAGTCAAGAACCGGAAAGATGTGAAGCCATAGTAAAAGAATTCATCAAAAAGAACTTAGAAATCGATGCTGATCAAATGATCTTCGATCGCGCTCACAGATTAGGCGATTTTCAACGGTCAAAGAAACCCCGCCCTATTATTGTGAAGTTTCATTACTACCACGACAGAGAAAAGATTCGAAGTAATGCATTTCCGAAAAAGGTTATACTCAACCAAAATAATTATGGTGTTGGCGTACAGCTTCCCAAAGAGTGGAGAGATTCTCGCAAAGAATTGTATCCCATCATGCACTCAGAGAAGAGCAAGGGTAACAAGGTGAAATTCATCAGTGATAAACTCTATATTAACGGTCATGTGTACAATCCACGAGAGAACCCAAATCCAAATAAATAAAGGTGTCATGAAGAACAAATTGACATTATTTCCTGGAACGTAAATGGACTCGTTCGAAAATTAGCAGACGCTGATTTTTTGAACATTATAAACAGTCATGATGTCGTTGTACTATCAGAAACCTGGCTTAACCCCAAAACTCTATATAATTTGGAAGTTAAGGGTTATTGTTCTCATCATTTGTATGGTAATAAGTCACCCTTTACAAAGAAAGGTAGATATAGTGGAGGTATTTCTATCTATTATAAGAACTGCTTTAGTGAGACAATTCAAATCATTGAAAAGGATCAATGTGGAATAGTTTGGTTAAAGATGTGCAAACAATTGTGCCATTTTAATGTTGATGTATTCTTATGCAGTGTTTATATACCTCCGCATGGTTCAACCATATTGAATTATATTGATATTGATATGTTCGAACTGATTGAACTTGGCATAGAGAAATATAAATTAAAGGGTAAAGTTCTTATTGTAGGAGATTTAAATAGTAGATCATCTGTAGAAAAAGATTATTTAACATTTGATAGATACTTAGATAACAATTTTATGTTAAACAATAGTGTTAATATCACATCTCGTGTAAACAAAGATCAGATACTTGACGCAAATGGAAAACGTTTAATCCAATTATGTAAAAACACGGAATTACTTATCGGTAATGGTCGATTGTGCAATGAAAATGGAAGTCACACCTTTTTAAGTAAAAACGGCTCCAGTGTTGTTGATTATCTTATACTTAAACACGATGACTTTACACACATTAAACAATTTTACGTAATGTCACCTAACGAATTTTCAGATCACTGCGCACTGCATATTTGCATACAATGTAAACTCCCACGAAACATATCACGTGATCAAGCTAATATACAAGAGCAATATTTATCATGGGATGAAAGCCTAATTATTACATTTCGGAGTCATCTTATTGAAAATCATAACCACCTTCAAAGTATTGTTGACAAAATACATACTAATTCAATTGATGAAACAGTACAACTGTTTACAACACATATGCACAACAATGCATTCTGCGTGTTTGGTAACGAAAGAAAAAACAATCACCATCATGTAACACGTGAGCAGAAAAATAAATGGTTTAATAAAGACTGCTATTCCTCTCGTAAAGAATTTAGTAAAGCAAGAAATGCGTATCTGAGAAACAAAAGTATAGAAAATAAAAACGTTTTCCTGGACAGAAAAAGGCTATATATTAACACAAAACGCAAATGTAAAAAACAATTCGCAAAAATCGAATCCAAAATCATTTTGGAAAAATGTCAAAACTCAATATAATACAAAAAAATGCGATCCCGAGAATATATCGATCAATGATATGTACTCACATTTTAATGATCTATATGGCCCTCAACCGCAACAAAACACGAATAATGCAACACATGATAATAGTTACTTATATGACAATGATCTAGATGTAAACTTTACAGAATCGGAGATAAGAAATGCTGTATTTGCACAAAATAACTCTAAAAGCCCAGGCACAGATCATTTAATTGCCGAAGTTTTCAAAAGTTCATATGATATTATTGCTCCATTACTTGTAAGTCTCTACAACAGAATTTTTAATGAAGGTATTTTTCCAAATAGTTGGGAAGAAGGCATAATCATACCCATATTTAAGGGAGGAAACCCTGATGCTAAAAACTTTAGAGGGATAACTCTTAATAATATAATTTCAAAAATTTACTCAAAATTACTTGTTACAAGACTTACTAAGTGGTCAGAAAAACATGAAAAGATAATTGATAATCAATTTGGCTTCCAAAAGGGAAAATCTACGGTAGATTGTATCTTCATTTTGCACTCCTTGATAATGAAAACCTTAGCCGACAAGAAAAAACTCTACGTAGCTTTTCTTGACTGGGAAAAGATGTTTGACAAAATAGATAGAGTATGTTTGTGGCAGAAACTACTTAATGAAAACGTTAGTACTAAATTTGTAAATGCCCTTAAATCAATGTATAGCACTGTTAAATCATATGTACGATATAAGTCCGAAACATCTGAATACATATATTCAAACATCGGTGTTAAACAAGGAGACCCAGCTAGCAGCATATTATGTTTATTTTTCCTAAATGACATTTTAAACAACATTAGCTGCAATATAGATGGTATATTTTGCATTGATGATATACACTTGTTTTTGTTACTTTTTGCTGATGACGCGGTTGTATTTTCGCAGGATCCAAAATCTCTACAATCTATCTTAAACGACATAGAACATTATTGTAATGAATGGCATTTACGTCTTAATGCACAAAAGACTAAAATCATGATATTCGAGAATGGGCGGCACACTAACTACAATTTTTCCTTGTATAACTCGCCAGTAGAATGTGTGAGTTCATTTAAATATCTTGGTGTACAACTTTTTAAAAACGGGAATTGGAATCGTACACAACGTCGTATAGCTCAGCATGCAGCATTTTCATTACATAATTTGTTTATGGTCAATAACCAAATAGATTTACCTATATCACAAAAGTTAAAACTATTTGATTCCCTGGTATCACCAGTTCTAAACTACGCGGCCGAAATTTGGGGTCATCACCCCGCACTCGATGTCGAATCCATACACTCAAAGTTTTGTAGAAAACTTCTGTGTGTACGTCGCTCTTCCAATCTAGACAGTCTATACGGAGAATTGGGAAGAATCCCTATGTCCATACATAGACAATTTATAACTATCAAATATTGGATAAAGATACTCAATCAAAATGAAAATTCAATTTTATTCAAAAGCTACATGGTTATGAAATTAGGTTTAGATAACGATTTGTATTGCACAAAAAATAATTGGGCATTTAACATTAAACAAATTCTCGATGAATGTGGTCTTGCTTATATCTGGCATAACCAGTTTAATATAACAGTTAATTATGAAATGATCAAACAGCGAATTTTAGATATTTACTATCAACATTGGTACTCCTGTATCAATAACTCGAATCGTTTAGAAACGTATTGCTTATTTAAACACGACTTCAAATTCGAAAGTTACCTAGACAAAATTACAGACTCTTATTTTAGAAAAGCATTCACCCAATTTAGAATATCCTCTCATGAATTAGCAATAGAACGAGGTCGTCACCTACATTTACCGCGAAATAATAGAATTTGTCCAAATTGCTCAAATAACCAAATTGAAAATGAATATCATTTCCTACTAGTTTGTTCAAAATATTCGGACCTAAGAACTATTAATATATTATATTAAACGATATTACTATACTTGGCCATCGTTACGAAAATTCACAAACTTACTCTCCAATAAGTCTATTAGTATTGCTAAAAATATGTCAAAATTTATTTACTATGCTAATTTGAAAAGAGTCCAGTTTTCCCCATAATGTTCTACATTGTTGAATATTTGTATGTTCTTCTGTAAAAAAGATCCATGTCTTTATTTGTATTTTATGCTATAAGCATATTGTTTGTTTAACGCAATAAAATATTTGTATTGTATTGTATTGTATTGTGTAAGAGATCATACTGAAAATGAAATCAGACAGGCAATAAGCTACTTTATTCCCCACCTACGCCTACAAATAGCACGATGTATAGCAAGTATCATGCTAACTACCCTAGACACTTATAGGTTGAGGATGTTGTTTGGTTGGTTTAAGTATTACATAGAAGAAAGTAAAAACTGTGATACCATCTCCGCGTATTTAATAATCGCTTCCTACTGTTTGCAGAGTGACAGAAACGATATATGTGAGAACATTCTTCATCAATGTAAAATGTCTTTGAAATCACATGTTTTATCAATGTGTGGTTGCCATATAGACCGGCCCATATATCAGAGTAAGGCAGAGAAGGAACTTGCGCGAATGTTATGTTCATACGACATTCAATACACGGAGTTCGCGAGGACATGTACAGCTGGATGTTTATCGTTTTCACCTCATCAGGCCAACCTTGTACCTTCAGCTTTACATTACGAGATGTATCGTTCAGTTTATACGCCACTTGATTCTAGGGAAAGCAATCAGTATTTCTGGTTTGACTGGATGGTTGTGGATTCCCATGTTTACCTGTACTTCATGCAGTATGTCCTGTTTACAAAAATAAACAAACCTGTCTTTAAGCAATATGCTGTTGACAATTTACGTCACGTTATACACACATCCCCAAACCTTGGACATATAGAAACAGCCTGCAACCTGTTAGGATGGATAAACAAACAAGAAAATAAAATACAACAAGCTTTTGAGTGGTTTCTAGTATCCTGGAGAATTCGACCGGTTCACAATGCTGTTAAATGGCACTTGCTAGAATTGATTCGTTCTATCAACAGTTTTAATTCAGACGGACACATGCTGTAATTCTGTTTCGGAATGACTCAGCATGAACATGAATTTTTGATCAAATCTGACTTTATATATTTTTGTGTTCATGAATGCCCATTTTGAAATATACATTCTTGGGAAATATTAATTATCATGAATACAGACGACTCGCAATGGTCTTCTCATTGACACCTATTCATGATACTTTTATAAAGAAAAACATTCTCTTATCGACCCAAGTCTCCTTAATCGAGTTTCAAAATGTTATATATGAGTTTTGAAAATATTATGGGAAAGAATTACGTTGATCATACTGAACGCTTTCTCCCTGAGTAGGGATTAAATAATGTACCTGATATTTGCACGACCTGAAGGCGAAATTATATCAAAGTACAGAAAGTACTCAAGGTCAAAATATTAATCAGTTAAGAAGACATATTTATCTAATAAGAAATCTAAACAATGACAAACAAGTTATGATGCATCAGGCCAGGATGAAATATTGCCTAGATCATAAATTCGTGTTGGTCTTGTTAAATTTAATTGACCCCAATTCCGAATATATCATTCGGTCCACATAATACTTTTTAAATTATCATATTACCCAATAGTTCTACGGAAACACCACCAGGAACATTCATGACAGTACGGTGTCTTCCTATTTAATGGCTGTATTGAACCAACTGATGCATTATAATTCAGAGTATGCAATAAATAAATAAAATCTATTAATGTTTGTATCCCCAAAACAGAGGACAAGCGTTCCCCTGAATCGATTACCCCAGTGATAGCTATGTAGCATAACTTGTGTTATGTGTAACTGCTAATATCAGAGAAAATTTAATCAAGAGAGTGCATGAAACTGCTAGGAGTGGACACTGTAAATGAAACTTATCAATAAAGGACATTTGTTATTATATTAAATCTTTGAACAGTTTGTAAAAGGACCACCAAAATATCATTCCCTTGAGGTTTGGTTGATATCAGTCACATGTTTTGGGAGGAGGTTGTGTTTAAAGGAATACGCTCGGCTGGAAAAAACTCGCTTTGAATTGAAAAATATTAACTTAATGAACATTTATTTACTATGCATTTCATTAACATACAACTAATAATGAAGATATTACTATTTAAAGATGACTATTTGTGCTGATCGGTGCGCAGCATGAGCGCGGCCATTGTTTACATATTGCCATGTCTCGAGACTTTCTGAAAAGAATTGTGACGTCATTTACCCACTATGTCCCAAACAAAACATACAAGTAAAGTTAGCTAATGAACGACTGCGGTACTATAAAGGGAATACAAAATATACTTTTTCGTAAGAAAATTAACCCCGGAAGTTTACAAACCTAAACTTCAATTATTCAAAATGAAATTCCAAGCATTACATTATATTATTACAAGCTCTATATAAAGTGTTATAGTAAATAATATCCAACCATAGTAGGTGGATAGAAAACACGAACTTGACTCGTGTAATATATATCAGCCAATTAAATATATGTGTGTTAACATTTATTTATACAATAATTTCATTCGTTTATATATTTGACAGTTGTTTGTTATGATTTCAAAGCTCGTTAGACATAATAAACCGTCGTTTTTGTAGAAACAATCAAATTTCCGGTAGTGGTCGGACGCTACTGTAATAGGATCTGTCGGCGAGTCTTTTGAGCAGACATAATTCGATCCCTTCCCTACATACTCTGAAGTTGACGGTAAAGAGATTTTCCATAGTATTCATCTGCTGCAGATTTGGTGCATGTTGAAAAGGGAGAATTGAAATTGTTAATTTTGACAAAATGTCCAAAAGGATAAACAATCTAATCAACTATAACAGTTTTGTACACAGTTTTGCGTAGATGGTTTGGTGCAGATTTGCCGTATGTGTGAAAGGGTTAATTGTCCAAACTGTCCATTATGTTTTATTTGCACCCCATTCCGTTTTATTTCAATTGTTGTGTTAGCTTTTTAATTGTGAATCACACTGTAAGTTTCTTGGGAAGATTCATGACCAAAGAAATACCACACAAATATGCAATTTGATCTTATTATGAAATCAACACTGAAACTATCCAAATGCGGAATTTGTGATGACGCGGTTCATTTGAGTAAAATCATCACGCGCTTTGACGTTAGCATTTCCCATAGGCTCTCCCAAAATTCGGTTTTAAAATAAGTGACCTTTTGAAAGTTTGGTCAAATATAAAAAAAAAAAAATTACCCTTTTATTGAACACGTCGACCATTTTCTTGTTTAAGACGCGTTTGTAGCAGACGACTTTTGAAAAAAATGCTGAATAAAGGAGACATTGCTCAAAATTAGCAGTTTCTCCTTTTACCGTAATGTTTTCAACATTACCATTATGTTTTCAAATGTTTGCAATGATTATACTTTATAGTATTTCCTAATTTCTAATGTCTTTTACAGATGCCAAGGTCGTGTTTTTGTTTACCTTCCATTTCCTTTTTTTACCTGATACATTAAATTAACGGCAATTACGTTCTTAAACATCTCTATTATCTTATTCAATAAATTAACGGTAATTACGTTCTCAAACTTCTCAAATTATCTAATTACGAAAGTTAAAATAAACATTCAAAGCAAACTGTTATCAATTATAACACGTATAAATTTACAGCCCGCCCCACTATGATGAATTATAATCTAAAACAAACGTACATGTATAAAATATTTTGCCATTAAACTTCAAAAAGTGGTCCTTCCTCATAATCGGCCTTTATGTACCAGACATTTTTGGAAATTGGCCTTTCTTTCTGGATCTATAATCGGCCTTTTTGGACTGCTCTTTTTACGCATTCGGCCAATTTTGACCTATACCTAAGATAAGATAGCGATCTGAAAATTTAGTAATCCATACGGTGCTAATCGGAAGTGGGTAACTGACGTCACAGGAAGTTGATTGTAAGCAAAGATGGCGGCGGCCATAGGCGCTCAATACCGACGTGAAAACACAAACTTTAAAAGCATATATCTTGGTAATGCAAGCATGTAAAAAAAAGTAATTACATTAAAATGATACATTACTGTAGTGCTATTTAGTCATATAGTTTAAATTTCAGCCGAGCTTATTCCTTTAAAGCTAAATCTCATTTGTAACTATGGTAGCCTTGCTAACGCAATTCTACCAAAATACGACAGTAACAACTCACTTGGGGCTCTATCACGTTACAACTGCACGCGGCATGCGTATATTAACAAGGGTTGGTAAACGATCATACAGACATACGGATATATTTGCACAGCGATAAGATATGTGTTAATGAATATGACACAGATACATCTGTTCCGAAACCAGGCAAATCTATAACCGAAAATTACTGAAATGTTAACAGCTTTGTAACTGTCTTAAAGAACAAACAGAGTTACCATTAATCTCATTGAAATTATTGATATCCCCTTTTCATTTTCGCATGAAAACGAAATTTATATTTTCATTTCCACGTGCAAAGAAACGGACCTTATTTGCGGAGTTATTATGCCTTTAAATATGCACCGTATAAATACACAGTCATGAATCATGTGCCTTTTAAGGTATGATGTACGAAAGAAATATGGCGGAACAAATAACCCATTCGGACCATGAAACAAGTAAACTTATACGTATTTACATCATCATTTTACCCAGACCAACTTGATTGCTTGGGTGTAAGGCTGTTTTCAACAATGTTCAGTCATATCACTGCGGTCAGTTCACATATTCGTAATTTTCCATATTATAGACTTTCCAAGCACCTGACTGCTTTTCAACTTACGGGAGATGTTATACTGGTTATGGCAAAGAACTAGACGTTTAGCTCCATTAATTGAATATGCATCTACAATATGCGTGCGTGCGGCAGTTATACAACCGAGTGATGCTTTAGGCAAACCGACCTTAGTCTAATTGTTACAAGTTAGGATAAACAAATATTTAATCTCATTCAAATGAACAGTCATTGCTAGAAGTTTAATTAAACAGTATGCGACTCATTGGCGATCAGTGTAGAACCAGATCAGACTGTGCGAATGCGCATGCTGGTCTGGAGCTACCCTCATAGCCAGTGCCTTAAGGTCATATTTAGATGGAATCACTAAGCGCTGTTTAATGGGGGAGCGACAGGGTCTGATCTCTAGGATCATGCGGACCCCTGTGCTCGCAAATAGGTGGATACGGTATCGATATTACCAAGAAATACATGCGATGTTTGTTTGTTTCTTTGTTTAAGCCTTTCAATGATTTTGACGTACCTGAAACTTACTTTTGTTGTTATGACAGTAGGAAAAAGAGATTTTGTTCATAATGAACAATTTCTCATTTTGCAACAGAATGTTCAATACTTATAGTTCATTTATAGAGAAGGTCCATATATTTGTCTCGATGAGTCGTCTGATGCTGACTTGTCGTATGTAGGAAATGGTTATCTAATATTATAGTTTAAGGCCTTCTCATTGAACGTCGATATGTTGACAATGAATTTTGTAATTATCTTTTCCATTGTTTTTGTTAACATCATACTTGAGCGTTTACTATTACTGTCCGCGTTTTTATGAAGTGGAATGGTCAAAGGCTCCGATTCATTATATGGCACGCGTTAACACTTCAGTTCATCTGGCGTCAGATTCACTGTTTTCACTCTACAACGGTAGACGGGGATGTCCAACTTGACAAATCCACATGCTCCTCCTTTGTTATGGTACAGCTAGGCGACGGGTATGGAATCAATTTGTGTAATGGCAAGAAGTATAGTTCAAAACCGTAACAAACCTGTACGAAACCTCCGTTTTCCGTTGTAGATTGTAAGCAGTGAGATTGCGTTTATAAAAGGATATTTCAAAGCCTCCGTCTTCCGTTGAAAACAGTGAGATTGCCAACATAAAATGATATGTTTGTAACTTTTATAAGTGCTTTAGTGGTCTGAATCTTCATATTACATTGTTGTTTTGCGACGTGACTCTTAAATTTTAACTTTGCCTAAGGATCTACTTTACATATCGTTTAAATGAGACCGTTGAATGACAAGGACTAGGAAGAAAAAATACTTTTTTCAAATCATCGGAGAGAAAGAATGACCGACCTGGCATTTGAACTCACGATCCTTGAATTGATTGCCCTCTTTGTTACCGAAGAACTATCGCAACCAACAACTAACTTATGACAAGTTTAGCTGCTCTTCATGACAATATTTATTTTGAGAAAAAGATTGTTGACTACTAAAATCCTTTGGTACTTTTTGACGAAAAGTGAAGATGAAGATCAGACTGGATTCCTCTCGACAAACATATCATCTGATTGGTGCGACGCTTTTATTCACATATCTTTAAATAGCGATCCGCTCGCTCACACATATTATGTGGAAACGTTGCTTCCTTCAATGTTCTTTTTTATTCAGTCATTCAATGCTTGAATTATACATTAGCTGTTGTGAAAATCAACTAACCGCAGATAATTGAATACATCATTCGGACCATCGCAATCAAAAATGCATAGACACAGTGCCTCGTGAACGTTTGTTTGATCAAGTCTAGCTTTATACACTTTCCAACGAATATTCACGAAGATACCTTTTTTCGAGTATAGTGGTCTAAATGTTTAAAGAGATCACACAGACCGTTCGCTCCTCCATTAAACATTTCATGTATTCCATCTTAATACGAGACGGATGTTTGATGCAAAGCATCAAAGAGAAGCCGCAATATTTCGTTTCACATGAAGAAATAAGAAAAAAGATCATTTAAATCACCAAACATTAGAACAATTTAATCTGTAGTCAGTAATGCTGATATCGGTTATTGAAGATATAAGTTTTATGTAGGATATTTAACCTGGCAGGGTCTGTGTTTTAAGTGAATGAGATAATTTAGAGTTAAACTGATCATGGAAAGTGACATATAATACTAAAGATAAATGGACAAGAGGTTATGATAAATTTCAATTTTTACCAAAAACAATCAACTATTTGTATTGAGACACACGCCATGTTTTGTAGTAATCTTCCCTCCTTCTTAGGAGAACCGCTTAAAGCGTAGGTAAATCCTTCACCACACAATGAATATATTCTCTGTTCGTTAAAAACTTTGTACGATAATATAAAAATGTGCCTTAGTTTAAAAGTTCACCCTATTAGTCTGAGTAATATATATATATACGAGTCAAAAGTTGCTTGCAGGGGGGTTATCGCTGAGCAGCACTACCAAGCATGAGAATCCTGGCTCTGTCTAGGTTGAAGAGTAATCGTCCGCATTCGATTTCAAGCATATGTATTGCTTCTGGCTTCGGAGGTTTAATATCTTTGGTAATCACAGGCCAACAGTTGATTATTATCTGCAATTTCACAGCATTATGTAAGTCATCAAATCTTTGTGAAGACAAATTGTTCCACTGTAGGGCTATACTTGGAAGAACCGTTCCACGTACTATATCTAGTGACGGACACTCGAGGACAAAATGACTTTCCGTTTCCGGTTCTTCGCCACACAACTCGCATGTCGTATCAATATCAAACTGGTTAAAGTTTTTCCTGGTCGTTTGGAGCGTATATGTCCCAGTTAAGAGCCTCAACTTCGTCTGGAGGCGATAAGATTCACGGGCAGAATATTCAACACGCAGTACAGGCATCACAGATCCTGGGTTGTATGAGTCAAACTTCATGAAGCGGAGCGTTTTGTAGAGCTTTGCAGATTCACCAATATTACAACTCCAGTATTTATTTACTTGCTTGTGGATCATAGTTTTCCATTTAAACTTTGATGGCACCTCAGCACATATTTCACTAAGTGTACCCAACTCGTATTTCCATAAAATTCTCTCGACTTCGATAAACCAACTATTGCTTTTCACTGATTTTACATTCAATTGACGAAATAAGATTTGTTTTTCAATACTTTGTTCACTTTGCTGGCCTATGTTGTGTAGTAATGTCAATGCCTTAATGTGTATCTGAGCTTCCACTGGTAAAAGTCCTGTAATCATGTACACCGCAGCATTCGCCGTTGTGTCCGAAAGCTGCAAAACTTCTTTAATGAATTTTCGTTGAAATGTCTCTAGTTTCAACATATGGGTGGTTGTAGGTAATAACAATTCCAGTCCATATAATAGGACAGGTGAGACGTATGTCTTGTAAAGGTGAACAATAGTTACTATATTAAGTCCTTTCTGTCCCCTGAGCCCGCTACCAAAAAGTCCATAGGCAGCCCGCCTAGCTTTCCTAAGATTTTCATCGGTATTTTCTTTTTGGTTTCCACTTATAGATTCAGTTCTTATAATGCCTAGATGGGTTGTTTTTGTTACAGTAGGAATTTCAGCGTTATTCATTTCAAAAGTTCCTGTGCATGTTTCTTTTTTGCGCTTGTGACTGACTTTCACATGTACACTTTTTGTGGGTTGCAATAGATACCTTTCCATGTTGGCAAAATCTGCAGACATGTCCAAAAGTAGTTGGGCCTCTTCATCTTGTTCTGCACATAGGCAAATGTCATCGGCACACGCACTAGCTGCACATCTGACGTTAACAATAGAGGAACCTATATTCGCCTCTTGTAGGCTATTGAGTAGTGGGTTTACGTAGATCTTGTACAAGTCCGTACTAAGAATGCCTCCCTGTCTCACTCCCTGATGCACTGCGAAGGACTTTGATGTTTGGCTACACCATTTTATAGAACTTCGAGCATTTTTATGAAAACTGCTTATAAGAGTCCAGTGTTTGTCTGCTACACCCATGTAGTAAAGTCTTCTAAGAAGATGATTATGATCCACAACATCGAACGCTGACTTAGCATCAAGAAATATTAAGTTCAAATTAGAGTTATTGTCCTTACTTTCTCTATAAAGTTCTTCGACCATAAGAGCCGAGTTCATCGGTGATGCATACTTGGTAAAGCCTCTCTGAACGTTATTTTGGATTTCCTCAATAAGAGGCGATATTCTATCTCGCAAAATTGCTTCAACAACCTTCCCAATGACTGGTAGAACGGTTATGCCCCTGTAGTTGGTTGCAACATTTGATTGACCTTTCTTTTTATATATAGGCGAAACAAGCCCATTTTTCAAGAAACTTGGAAAATTACCACTTTGAAATATTTGGTTTATAACCTTCAAGAGAAAGATCCTCACTTTGGGTGTACAGTTTAACAAATGTTCGATGGAGATGTTGTAAATATCTGGAGATTTCCCCGTGTTTATTCCATTGATGGCTTCATCAAGTTCCTCAGATGTTACAGGTTTTATATCCACATTTGTCACAAGTGCTTCTATGTGTTGAATTTCATTACTTATGTTTTCATGGTATTCTTCATCAAACATTTCATTCCTAGATTCTGTAGCCAGCTGTTCGAAGTGCGCTCTGAATCCGTTAAGAATATCCGGCTCGCCAGTAAAACAGTTCTCGCCCACATGGAGATCAGAAATGAGGGTAGTACCTCTTTGCCTTTGGCTATTCACAAGTTTATGAAAGTATTTAGAGTCATATTTTCTACATTCAAGTATTTTCTGTTTCAGTTCAAAATCTCTTTTAGCAATAGCTTGTCTATATGAAGCTCTAAACAGTTTTTTTGAGATGTTCCTTTCAATATACAAGTTACAATTATGCTCCGTAGGTTTCCCGGCATCTCTCCAATTAGAGTATGCTTTTTTCATAGTTTGTAGGTTCTCTTTAATTTCCTGGTTCCACATTTTCAGTTTTGGTTTGGATTTAAAGTTTTTCCTAGGTTTGCTAGATGCCGTAGCAGTGTCGCTCATAATGTTACATAAATGTTCAAGGACATGATCAATTTCATTGTGATTAAGATCCAAATTTTGAGAATGCTGTTCCATTTGTTGATCCATGTGTAGTGCATAAGTATGAGTATCCATGTTATGATAATGTTTGATCAAATAATGCTGACACACAGAAAATCTGTTTTTCGTTTGTATCGGTAAGTCATGATATTGGATAAGGGTTTCCCACATAAAACAAATCTGCAGTAGACGACTTTGAAAGTATCAAGTAAAAAATATAAAAAATATCTATAAATTATCGTATGATAATTGAAAAGTGTTTAAATTATTGTGGCAAATGCAGATATTGCTCATTATGAGCAATTTCTCATTTTCCCACAATGATTTCAATGATGTTTACCCTGACAGACTTTAAAATCATCAAGTACAAAACATAGAAAATCTCTATAAATGATAGTAAGATATTTGAAAAGAGTTGAAATCATTGTGGTAAATTGAGCAATTGAAAATCCAAGCTGTCAGATTACAAGCGAACAATCTCGAGTTGACGAAACTGATGTGATATCGTGTCGTGATTAGCATTCAGAAACTCAAGGGAACGTATTCAATGTACACGTAATCCTAAAGACTGACATGAGCTGCAGCGACTTTAGAAAACATTGTGACAAAAAAGAGAAATTGATCACGAGGAATTTATCCTTTTGCTACAATGTTTTCTACTTTATGTCCATAAATTATACGTTCATTTAGCAAGATGTTCCAATTTTTGGGATAGGGGCGTCTCGCCACTATCCCATAGCGAAGCTGCTTTCGAAAAGACGGATTAAAGCTGCAACCACAGTCCACATGTGTATACCTACACCAAAATCGAGTTTTGATTGGTTATAATCTGCCTTTTCAACGATTTCATTGGTTCGACCGAATCACGAAACCCTCCGCTTGCATAAATTTATGAGACAAAATAGTTTCTATGAATGAAACACACACTGAACTATGGTTGACCTCAATGTCAGTAGCGTGAGGTAACGTCGACCGTTATGTGACCCCATTAGTTTACAACGGTCGACTTATAGAGAAATGTGTAAAGCACTGTAAATAAAATTATTGAAAGGAGTTGAAACCATTGTGGCAAAAGTAGAAATTGCCTACGAAAAGCAATTTCCCCTTTTGTCACAATGTTTTCGATTGTCGTCTGCTGCACATGCGTCTGTAAGCGTCTGTAGGCGGAAAATGGTTACATCCTCCCCATGGAAGCGGAACCCTTTCCGTGATACTATAACAGTTCGAATATTTAAAAAATATTGTTGAAAATAGAGCTATTGCTGACAATGAGCAATTCCTCCTTTTCACACAATGCTTTCAAACACGCTTCAAATTAATTCTTTTCATATTTAAACGTTTTACTATGGACGTTCTTTCCCTCTTTCTCCCTTCCGGACACATTTTGAATAACATGCTAGAGATGAATAATTACGAGCAATTTTGCCTTACATCAAGGGGAAAAATATATAATTGAAACCTTTGTGGAAAAAGAGGAAATGGGTCATGATAAACAATTCTGAAGCCGTCTGCTGCACATGCGTCAAAAAGCGACTGTAAGCGGGAAAGGGTTGAACCGTTCCCGTTATAGCTACTTAGTTACAAACAAATGTTGAAAGTATATTTGCAAACGGAGCAACTGCTGACAATAAGCAATTCCTTCTTTTCAAACAATGCTTTGAAACATGAATCAATTTGTTTCTATAACCTAGATAACGAAAACATTTGTCTACAGTTATTATTTTAACCTTTGCCCCTTTTAGACACATTTGACTAACCTTAACAGATGAATGATAATCAACAAGTTTGTCTTTTTCCACAATGTTTTCATCACTATTCAAAATCATACTTTTATTAATTCAGGTCAATAGTTATGCCTTAGTTCAATGTTGTTTGCTGTATATTTAGTCTATGTGGTCAAGGTTAAGGAATACTGTAAACAAACTTGTTACAACATAATTCGTCCAAAGAGAGAGGTCCTACTGTGTATACATGCCATGAAATAATGTTACAAACGGTCTCACCGCTACTGGGGAATTGTTGGTAAAACAGGTCGCGTTTTGTGTTGAATATTCTCATGTGTCGCTGTATGTAGACCCTACTAGGAAATAGAAATTAAATCTACAAATTATAGATAAGTTAATTTCAACATTGATTGATTGGGGTTTAACGCCGTTTTTAACATTTCTTCAGTCATATCACGGCGACCAGTTCACCTACAAATGTATTTCCTGGTTTTCTCAAACCAGTACTCCTCACAACAATCTTCCCAAGCAACTGGCTGCGTTTCCACATAGACTTAGCCCATTGGTAAAAGACGAATGACGCATGTCGCATTGACTTTTGTCAAACGTCGGAAAGAAATTTGGCCGAAATTGTCAACACATCCGAGTTATAACCGCAAGGTCATTATTCATTTTATAATTGAGGCGCTTCTAGCGATTTCGGGTATAAATGTTAACCACTTGTATCTCCTCTAAACTTTGCTACAATGTTGATTGGAGAAAATGTGTTCCCAGTTCTTTTGCCAGATAAGCCAGAGTTATGGTGCCTTATCCCTATCCCACAAAGAACAAATCTGCAGCAGACGACTTTAAAATCTTCAAAGCAAAAATTAGGAAAAAATTTCTCTGTTGTGGAAAAAGCAGAAATTGCTTGTTCGTTCTAAGCAACCTTTTCCTTGCCACAATGTTTTCAAAGGTTGTTTGCTGCAGAGACATCATAAAGTGTCTGTATGTTTTAAAGGGTTAATGACAGTTTCATGTAATTACATGTACATGCATCTAGAATAGGATAAACAATGCTGACTTTTACTGTGCCTGTTTATTTTCTAATAAATATCTGTTAAATTGTACAAAGATGTTTGAATGCTGTTGTGCGCCACTTTCAACAGTAGTGACAGTTATATCACTGAGTTTTACTGGGCAAGTTACTGGTACTAACAGTCATGTCAGAGAAATAACTGAGTCATATCACAGAGTTAACTGGGTAAATTACTGGTACTAACAGTCATATCACAGAGTTAACTGGGTAAATTACTGGTACTAACAGTCATATCACAGAGTTATCTGGGTAAATTACTGTTACTAACAGTTATATCACAGAGTTAACTGGGTAAATTACTGGTACTAACAGTCATATCACAGAGTTCACTGGGCAAGTTACTGCTACTAACAGTTATATCACAGTTTACTGGGTAAGATACTGGCACTTACAGTCATATCACAGTTTACTAGGTACATTACTGGTACTAACAGTCATATCACAGAGTTTACTGGGTAAACTAATGGTACTAACAGTTATATCACAGAGTTTACTGGGTAAATAACTAGTACTAACAGTTATATCACAGAATTATCTGAGTAAATAACTGGTACTAACAGTTATAGCAAACAGTTTACTGGGTAAATTACTGGTACTATCAGTTATATCACATAGGTTACTGAGTAAATTAATGGTACTAACAGTTATATCACATAGTTTACTGGGTAAATTACTGGTACTAACAGTTACACCACATAGTTTACTGGGTAAATTACTGGTACTAACAGTCATATCACATAGTTTACTGGGTAAATTACTGGTACTAACAGTCATATCACATAGTTTACTGGGTAAATTGCTGGTTCTAACAGTCATATCACATAGCTTACTGGGTAAATTACTGGTACTAACAGTAATATCACAGAGTTTACTGAGTAAATTACTGGTACTAACAGTAATATCACAGAGTTTATTGAGTAAATTACTGGTACTTAAAGTCATATCACAGAATTAACTTGGTAGGTTACTTGTACTATAACAGTTATATCACATAGTTTACTTGGTAAATTACTGGTACTAACAGTCATATCACAGAGTTTACTGGGTAAATTATTGGTACTTACATAATTCTTTCTCCTGAAACTAATGCATATTATATAGCTATGGTTCTATCCGAAAACCCGGAGTGTCAAGGAGAGAAGCCATTATCCTACCATTTTTAAAGTGTTTCTAAAGATAACTCTTTCCCACTTGTAGACGCATATACAGCAGATGACTCAAGAAACATTCTATCAAATAGAGAATTTGTTCAAAAAGAGAAATTTCGCCTTTAGCCGCAATATTTAAAAAACTATTCATTAATTTTACTTTCTTTTACTGAAACTTCTTATAGTTTGCCTTGATTATGGCAGACTTCAAAGTCATCGGCTGCAGATTTGTTGTATATGAGAAAGGGAGGGTTAAGCATGTGTCAATTAATGGTTTGACTTTAGGCTGTTTTACTTGTATGATGTTAATGTGTTTAAAATTAATTATTTACCATGTTTCATTGACAAGTTATGTGCAATCATAATTTGATTGATGGTGGGAGTTAACCAGATAATCTTTACCCTTTTTGTGGCGATTGGTTGACAATCGCCACAGTGCTACCAAAACAACAACAACGAAAAAAAAATTATATAGTCGTATTTGAACAATCGGTTGGATATTTCTGCAAAGGCAATTTACTCACTTCCGTTAAACCGCCATATATATAATATATAGTTCCATCAGTGATGCAGGCACACGATTAATAATGATAATGTTAGTGCTACTTTGATACCGGATTGGTACTAATATTTGAGATTTATCGAGAAAATATCTAAATAGAGTTAAACTATTTACATATTATCTTTCTTCATGTTTGGGCAGATAATAAATATCATCGGGCGTCTTGGGTACGCTATGCAGAGTATCATGATACTCCTGTGCCTCGTTTTATTTTTACTGTAGTCAACCGTAACGTTTTGACCTTTAACCTGATTCGGCAGGAGTTGGTTGTACTCTGATTATCTTCGTCATGATTTGGCAGATAATAAATATCATTGCGCGTTCTGCCTTGCAAATAACGACAACTCTGGTGATACTCAAATCTGGAAATTCCAAAAGGTTCTATAAATAGCTCGCGAGACCAAAAACCAGAAAAGCTTGTAAATCTCAATATTATAAACGCTTTATTTTGTACTTGTTTAAATATATGAAAGCGTCTAGATAATAAGACTGGTTTACAAAGGTTTAAAGGACACACGATGGCAGTGTGTACACACGTTATGTATACACGTCTGCACGTTCTAGAGTCAATTAGCAATCAATGCTGACAGTGTAGCCTAATTGAGTTTGAAGATCTAGCATTATAATATATGCCTATATTTTCATAAATTAAACAGTTTGGCAAATAGTGAAATTGTGCTTTTGGAGCATGTTTTGTGTTTGTTTTTGCACTCACATTATTCGAAGCAGTTTAACAACCTCAGAGACATATAAATACACTGTGACAACCCTCAATCATGCAATGTGAAGGGACTAAATTGAACAGACCTGTTTAATATCGGACATAATTGAAACAAACACCAAACTAATGGATACTGTTTTCTCTCCTTTCTTTAGTCATTTCTAAAGTGTAAAATATATTTTATCTTAATATGGCCTAACGACCTGGTGATAAACATGTGATTACCCAAACAATTTAGATTACAAATAGTCATTCTAATGAGCTAAAACGGTAGTCTATCGAATACCAACTAGATTTTTCATAACTTTGGAATGGCCTAATTTTGAACACATCATGACCAATTTCAGAACGTAACTAAATAATCACCAAGACAACATTCTGGCAAACTAACATTATTCTACTGTCAAAAGATGCAGGGTTGATACATTCTCAAATATACCCGCACCAGAGTCATCGCAAGCCCTACACCGATATACTGCTTGTTACTTTGCAGGATTTTCCATACGATCGCCACTACAGTGCCATTGGCGCTTTGATTGATAACACGACCATATGTTACTTCATGTTGACTATTGTAACTTTCGAAAACTGGGTGGAAAGGAGAGATTGCTCATGATTTAACCCTTTTCCACCTGTAGACGCACTTTAACGCTCAAGGCAGATGACTTTTGAAAACATTATGACTAAAGAAGAAATTGCTCAAAACAAGCAATTTCTCCCTTTGCCACAATGTTTTCAACTTTATTTTAGTAAGTATTATATGTAACCTTCATTTCTAGAGATTTTCCAGATCTTGAGTAAATGTTTTTCAAAGTCGTCTGCTGCAGATTTGATGAATGTGGGAAAGGGAAACAACTATGAAAGTATGATTATTGAAGTCAGTTGAAAACATTGTTACAATAGGAGAAATTGCTCAACATGAGCAATTTCTCCTTCTATCATAATGTTTTCAAAAAATGTCTGGTTCAGACTTAATTATGAGCATCAAAATGCATTTTAATAAGATACAGAGTTAATTGGTTTGTCAAAACATGCATTTAACCTATAGGTTTAATATAACCCTTTCCCTCATATAGACGCTTTCGGACGCCTCTGCCGCAGATGGCTTTTGGAAAACATAGTGACAAAAGAAGAAATTGCACAAAACATGCAATTTCTCCTTTTGCCACAATGTTTTCCACTTTTAGTCATAGGTTATCCATTCAATTGTAGAGATTTTTCAATTTTTGACAAAATATGTTCAAAGACGTCTGCTGCAGAATTGTCGTATCAGGGAAAGGGTTAACATAAACAAACAGTTTAGACTATGATGAGACTGTTATATTGTGACAGTGTAAACAGACACAACTCTGTCAGAAACGGCACATAATTACATTATGATTCACATAGTTTTCAATCCAGAATTACACTTTTTCACACATTCAACAAATCTGCAGCAGATGACTTTAAAAAGATAAAGACAAAAATAAGGAAACTCCCTATAAATGAAAGAACAATTATTTTAAAGAAATGTAGCGAAAGGGGAAAATTGCTCATAATAAGCAATTCCTCCATTTTCCACAGTATGGAAAAGTTGTCTGCTGCAGAAGCATCAGAATTTAAGAGTCCGTATGTGGGAATGGGATAAGTATCTTTAGTAAATAAACAGTCATGGGATATAAATGATCAATCATTATTTCAATGAAAGTGTTAGAAATACGAGATTGCAATAATGTTTTGCTAAATTAGTCACTAAAATCTATTCATATATATTGTTAGCTGACAAAATTTTAATTGACCTTCAAATGTTGTTCAGACATAGACTTTTGTTTGTAAGAAAAAAGATGGCAATTAAAATGTTCATTACCTTCAATTGCTCCTTTTCATGCAATGTTTTCAAAAAGACATTGACTATATATGATGTTGATGCTAGATCTATACAAGAAAGATTTTTTACCGTCAGTTCTCACATATAGATACATTTTGATGCATTTGCAGCAGTCGACACTAATCAAAACATTGTGGAAAAAGAAGAATTTGCTCATAATTTCACCTTTAGCCGCAAAGTTTTCAATTTTGTTCATTAATGATACTGAAATTTTCCCAATGCTTGTCTATATAGATGCTTTTCATAAAAATAAAATGCAGTTTCCATTCAAAATAGTTTAACCCTTTGCCACCTGCAGACGCATTTTTGCGCAAATTAGCAGCAGACATCTCTTTTGAAAACATTGTGGCCAAAAGGTGAAATTGCTCATGATGAGCAATTTCACCTTTGGCCACAATGTTTTCAACTTTATTTAATAATTAAGCTTTCTTTTATGGTGATTTTTCAGGTTTTTGTCACTATGTTTTCAAAGTCGTCTGCTGCAGATTTGTTGTATCTGGGAAAGGGTTAAAGACAGCATTCTCATATGACATGAAGGTCTTATTGTCCTTATTTGCTGTAATTACAGCAATTTTGATCATTAAACTATTACTATATATACATTTTATTGAATAGTTTGGTTAATTTATGTCAATAATTATGCAAATTTTGAAGTATTTACATGGAGTCTTGCTTCAGTGACACACGCTATAAAAAGCTACCTATTTATTTTCAAACCCTTTCCACCATGTAGAATCATTTTTACACATCTACAGAAGACAACCTTTATAAAAAATTGTGGCAAAAAGAGAGATTTCTCATAATGAACAAATTCTCTTATTGCCACAATGTTTTCAACCCTGTTAAATACATGTATCTTTATCTGAACATTAATGTCAAAATGTTTCTTGCCTTGCCAAGATGTTTTCAAAGTTGTCTGCTGCAGATTTGTGTTATGTTGAAAGGTAAACCTGACCTATAAATGAGTCATGCACAATTACAAGGTATTCCTTTTTAAAATTTATAAATTTAAAATGAAAGAAGTTAACAATAAAATGATGGAATAATTATTTGAAAAAAAAAAACACTAGATAGTATCATGGGAAAAAGAGAAAAGAAATCGGAATTGGAAACTTCTCCTTTTAATAAGATGAAATAAACCATCACTGGAAAATGTAGGGCATTATTAATGATGTTTGTCAGGGAACTTTTATCCTTTACCATATGGAATGGATCTGCATGCAGCAGACTTTTAACTTATAAGACATCTGGGCTAAAATATGGAAGATCTTTAGAAACCAGAGTTTAATTTAAGAATAGTATGAGTATAGACAGTTATATGAACCCTTTCCGACATACTACAAGTCTGCAGCAGACGGTTTTGAAAACATAGTAACAAAAACATGAAAAATCTCCATAAAAGATAGCTTAATTGTCAAATAAAGTTGAAAACATAGTGGCCGAAGGAGAAATTACTCATCAAGGACCAATATTTACATCTGGAAAGTTGTATGTTCAATATAAGTACAAAGTTGAAAACATTTTGTTTTGAATGATTATATATAATTCTATCATAAGGTTTTAAAGAGGCCACCGGCCGAGTCCCGGTAGCTCAGTCGGTAGCGACGTGGGCTGTCAATCCAGGGGTTGTGAGTTTGAATCCCGGCTCAGCCAACTTTCTTTCCGAGGATTAACAAAAGTCAATGCGACATGCGTCATTCGTCTTCCACCAATGGGCTAAGTCTATGTGGAAAAGCAGCCAGTTGCTTGGGAAGATTGTTGTGTGGAGTACTGGTGTGAGAAAACCAGGAAATGCATGAGTAGGTGAACTGGCCGCCGTGATATAACTGAGAAATTGTTAAAAACAGCGTCAATCAATAAAGAGGCCACCTATTAATAGTACCGACTTCAAAAGATGTCTCTTTCAGGGGAAACAGAGTTATTTTTTAAAATATTGTGAAAAATTAAGAATTTTGTATTAAAGCACCTCCTCCTTTCTCTACAATTTGATCTTGCTTGTTATATTATTTTATTAAATAATGAATTCTGTTGAAAACATTCTATTTTCACAGAATAAGATGGGAAAAAAGTCTGGGATGGCTGATTACCCAGATAGAAGTTGTAATGGGATTATCTCCCCTTAACCATTAACAACAGGTACTTTGAAAATTAACCCTTTCCCACAGACAACAAATTTGCAGCAAACGACTTTGAAATCATCTTGATGAAAAAGGGAATATTTCTATAATTGATAGTATAATTATTGAAAAGAGGATTGTGGCAATAAGGAGAAATTGCTTGTTTTGAGCAGTTTCTCATTTTGTCTCGAGGTTTTCAAAAGTCGTCTGCTGCAGCGGCATCAGAAAGCGCCTATTTGTGGCAAAGGGTTAACCCTTTCCCTCATATAGATGCTTTCTGATGCCTCTGCAGCAGACAGCTTTTTGAAAACATAGTGACAAAAGAAGAAATTGCTTAAAATGAGCAATTTCTCCTTTTGCCACAATGTTTTCCACTTTTAGTCATAGCTTATCCATTCAATTATAGAGATTTTCCATTTTTTGACAAAATATGTTCAAAGTCGTCTGCTGCAGAATTGTCATATGAGGGAAAGGGTTAATCATCAATTATTCAACAATTTTGCAGTTGTATCAGGGTGGCCAGTTCACCAACTTATGTGTTTCCCAGCTTTCTCAGACCAGTAATCCACACAACATATTTTCCAAGCAACTGGCTGCTTTTCAACATAGACTGTTACCCCAGTGGTGAAAGAAGAATGTCGCTTGTCACAGTGACTTTTGTCAAACGTCGGAAAGAATATTGGCGAAGCTGGGTTTCGAACTCGCAACCCCTGGATTGACAGCCTGTGTCACGTAACTGACACTGAGCCACTGGGCTAAGTTGACGAGTCTGAAAACCTGAAGATAAAATTATTGAAAATCCCTTATTAGTGAAACCATAATTAATCCTTTCAGACTTGCAGATGCATTCGGAAGTATGTGTTGCATTGCTTCAAACATCTTCTGAAAACTGTGGAAAAAGAAGAGATGAACAGTGTTGAAAAAATTGTGGATTGTGAAAAAAGAGATTATATACAGCTCATATAATATTTCAAAAGTTGTCTACAGCAAATGTGTCAAATGCATATCCATGTGGAAAAAGGGTTAAAGATATCACTGGAAAAACAAAAGTTGCTTATTAGGATTGAATTTTCCTTTACATGTACATACAATGTTTTCATGAGTTGTATTGGTTTGTGTCTAATCTCAGTTTCATGTACACAAGAAAACAGTGATTCTGCATGCTGAGACTAAAGGTCAAAATCACAATTTATTACCTAGAAAATTAACACAGCCACTGCTGCAAACATGAAAGATGTGCATGTCTACTTCCAGACATTTCCTATTGATTAGGCTGTTTCTATCTTGGGGTCTGTTTTTCTATAATTATAATGTTAAAATGGACATGACCCTTAAGGTCAGTATTGACATGCTGCCCGCCCAGGGTAACCCTAGACACTTGCATGAACCCTTATCCGGCTTAACCCTTTCCCACATTCAAAATATGATTCACTACATCTGCAGCAATTGACTTTTTAAAGCAATGTAGCAGAAAAAAAAAATAATCCTAATGGGTAATTATTCCTCTTGCCACAATGTTTTAAATTTGGTTCAGTATTTTTACTTTTGATGTGAAATACTTTCCATATATTTGCCTAAATGTTTTTAAGTTGTCTTTTGCAGATTTAGTTAACCCTTTCCCTCATATAGACGCTTTCTGACGCCTCTGCAGCAGACGGCTTTTTGAAAACATAGTGACAAAAGAAGAAATTGCACAGAACGTGCAATTTCTCCTTTTTGCCACAATGTTTTCCACTTTTTGTCATAGGTTATCCATTCAATTATAGAGATTTTCTATTTTTTGACAAAATATGTTCAAAGTCGTCTGCTGCATAATTGTCGTATGAGGGAAAGGGTTAATATGGGAAGGGTTAATTTGTGCAGCTGGAATCATAAACCTTTATTGTAAATAAATTCTTGCATATTTATTGCATAGACTTTTCTAATTCTAAAGACCCACTATGTCCCAAACAAAACATACAAGTAAAGTTAGCTAATGAACGACTGCGGTACTATAAAGGGAATACAAAATATACTTTTTCGTAAGAAAATTAACCCCGGAAGTTTACAAACCTAAACTTCAATTATTCAAAATGAAATTCCAAGCATTACATTATATTATTACAAGCTCTATATAAAGTGTTATAGTAAATAATATCCAACCATAGTAGGTGGATAGAAAACACGAACTTGACTCGTGTAATATATATCAGCCAATTAAATATATGTGTGTTAACATTTATTTATACAATAATTTCATTCGTTTATATATTTGACAGTTGTTTGTTATGATTTCAAAGCTCGTTAGACATAATAAACCGTCGTTTTTGTAGAAACAATCAAATTTCCGGTAGTGGTCGGACGCTACTGTAATAGGATCTGTCGGCGAGTCTTTTGAGCAGACATAATTCGATCCCTTCCCTACATACTCTGAAGTTGACGGTAAAGAGATTTTCCATAGTATTCATCTGCTGCAGATTTGGTGCATGTTGAAAAGGGAGAATTGAAATTGTTAATTTTGACAAAATGTCCAAAAGGATAAACAATCTAATCAACTATAACAGTTTTGTACACAGTTTTGCGTAGATGGTTTGGTGCAGATTTGCCGTATGTGTGAAAGGGTTAATTGTCCAAACTGTCCATTATGTTTTATTTGCACCCCATTCCGTTTTATTTCAATTGTTGTGTTAGCTTTTTAATTGTGAATCACACTGTAAGTTTCTTGGGAAGATTCATGACCAAAGAAATACCACACAAATATGCAATTTGATCTTATTATGAAATCAACACTGAAACTATCCAAATGCGGAATTTGTGATGACGCGGTTCATTTGAGTAAAATCATCACGCGCTTTGACGTTAGCATTTCCCATAGGCTCTCCCAAAATTCGGTTTTAAAATAAGTGACCTTTTGAAAGTTTGGTCAAATATAAAAAAAAAAAAATTACCCTTTTATTGAACACGTCGACCATTTTCTTGTTTAAGACGCGTTTGTAGCAGACGACTTTTGAAAAAAATGCTGAATAAAGGAGACATTGCTCAAAATTAGCAGTTTCTCCTTTTACCGTAATGTTTTCAACATTACCATTATGTTTTCAAATGTTTGCAATGATTATACTTTATAGTATTTCCTAATTTCTAATGTCTTTTACAGATGCCAAGGTCGTGTTTTTGTTTACCTTCCATTTCCTTTTTTTACCTGATACATTAAATTAACGGCAATTACGTTCTTAAACATCTCTATTATCTTATTCAATAAATTAACGGTAATTACGTTCTCAAACTTCTCAAATTATCTAATTACGAAAGTTAAAATAAACATTCAAAGCAAACTGTTATCAATTATAACACGTATAAATTTACAGCCCGCCCCACTATGATGAATTATAATCTAAAACAAACGTACATGTATAAAATATTTTGCCATTAAACTTCAAAAAGTGGTCCTTCCTCATAATCGGCCTTTATGTACCAGACATTTTTGGAAATTGGCCTTTCTTTCTGGATCTATAATCGGCCTTTTTGGACTGCTCTTTTTACGCATTCGGCCAATTTTGACCTATACCTAAGATAAGATAGCGATCTGAAAATTTAGTAATCCATACGGTGCTAATCGGAAGTGGGTAACTGACGTCACAGGAAGTTGATTGTAAGCAAAGATGGCGGCGGCCATAGGCGCTCAATACCGACGTGAAAACACAAACTTTAAAAGCATATATCTTGGTAATGCAAGCATGTAAAAAAAAGTAATTACATTAAAATGATACATTACTGTAGTGCTATTTAGTCATATAGTTTAAATTTCAGCCGAGCTTATTCCTTTAAAGCTAAATCTCATTTGTAACTATGGTAGCCTTGCTAACGCAATTCTACCAAAATACGACAGTAACAACTCACTTGGGGCTCTATCACGTTACAACTGCACGCGGCATGCGTATATTAACAAGGGTTGGTAAACGATCATACAGACATACGGATATATTTGCACAGCGATAAGATATGTGTTAATGAATATGACACAGATACATCTGTTCCGAAACCAGGCAAATCTATAACCGAAAATTACTGAAATGTTAACAGCTTTGTAACTGTCTTAAAGAACAAACAGAGTTACCATTAATCTCATTGAAATTATTGATATCCCCTTTTCATTTTCGCATGAAAACGAAATTTATATTTTCATTTCCACGTGCAAAGAAACGGACCTTATTTGCGGAGTTATTATGCCTTTAAATATGCACCGTATAAATACACAGTCATGAATCATGTGCCTTTTAAGGTATGATGTACGAAAGAAATATGGCGGAACAAATAACCCATTCGGACCATGAAACAAGTAAACTTATACGTATTTACATCATCATTTTACCCAGACCAACTTGATTGCTTGGGTGTAAGGCTGTTTTCAACAATGTTCAGTCATATCACTGCGGTCAGTTCACATATTCGTAATTTTCCATATTATAGACTTTCCAAGCACCTGACTGCTTTTCAACTTACGGGAGATGTTATACTGGTTATGGCAAAGAACTAGACGTTTAGCTCCATTAATTGAATATGCATCTACAATATGCGTGCGTGCGGCAGTTATACAACCGAGTGATGCTTTAGGCAAACCGACCTTAGTCTAATTGTTACAAGTTAGGATAAACAAATATTTAATCTCATTCAAATGAACAGTCATTGCTAGAAGTTTAATTAAACAGTATGCGACTCATTGGCGATCAGTGTAGAACCAGATCAGACTGTGCGAATGCGCATGCTGGTCTGGAGCTACCCTCATAGCCAGTGCCTTAAGGTCATATTTAGATGGAATCACTAAGCGCTGTTTAATGGGGGAGCGACAGGGTCTGATCTCTAGGATCATGCGGACCCCTGTGCTCGCAAATAGGTGGATACGGTATCGATATTACCAAGAAATACATGCGATGTTTGTTTGTTTCTTTGTTTAAGCCTTTCAATGATTTTGACGTACCTGAAACTTACTTTTGTTGTTATGACAGTAGGAAAAAGAGATTTTGTTCATAATGAACAATTTCTCATTTTGCAACAGAATGTTCAATACTTATAGTTCATTTATAGAGAAGGTCCATATATTTGTCTCGATGAGTCGTCTGATGCTGACTTGTCGTATGTAGGAAATGGTTATCTAATATTATAGTTTAAGGCCTTCTCATTGAACGTCGATATGTTGACAATGAATTTTGTAATTATCTTTTCCATTGTTTTTGTTAACATCATACTTGAGCGTTTACTATTACTGTCCGCGTTTTTATGAAGTGGAATGGTCAAAGGCTCCGATTCATTATATGGCACGCGTTAACACTTCAGTTCATCTGGCGTCAGATTCACTGTTTTCACTCTACAACGGTAGACGGGGATGTCCAACTTGACAAATCCACATGCTCCTCCTTTGTTATGGTACAGCTAGGCGACGGGTATGGAATCAATTTGTGTAATGGCAAGAAGTATAGTTCAAAACCGTAACAAACCTGTACGAAACCTCCGTTTTCCGTTGTAGATTGTAAGCAGTGAGATTGCGTTTATAAAAGGATATTTCAAAGCCTCCGTCTTCCGTTGAAAACAGTGAGATTGCCAACATAAAATGATATGTTTGTAACTTTTATAAGTGCTTTAGTGGTCTGAATCTTCATATTACATTGTTGTTTTGCGACGTGACTCTTAAATTTTAACTTTGCCTAAGGATCTACTTTACATATCGTTTAAATGAGACCGTTGAATGACAAGGACTAGGAAGAAAAAATACTTTTTTCAAATCATCGGAGAGAAAGAATGACCGACCTGGCATTTGAACTCACGATCCTTGAATTGATTGCCCTCTTTGTTACCGAAGAACTATCGCAACCAACAACTAACTTATGACAAGTTTAGCTGCTCTTCATGACAATATTTATTTTGAGAAAAAGATTGTTGACTACTAAAATCCTTTGGTACTTTTTGACGAAAAGTGAAGATGAAGATCAGACTGGATTCCTCTCGACAAACATATCATCTGATTGGTGCGACGCTTTTATTCACATATCTTTAAATAGCGATCCGCTCGCTCACACATATTATGTGGAAACGTTGCTTCCTTCAATGTTCTTTTTTATTCAGTCATTCAATGCTTGAATTATACATTAGCTGTTGTGAAAATCAACTAACCGCAGATAATTGAATACATCATTCGGACCATCGCAATCAAAAATGCATAGACACAGTGCCTCGTGAACGTTTGTTTGATCAAGTCTAGCTTTATACACTTTCCAACGAATATTCACGAAGATACCTTTTTTCGAGTATAGTGGTCTAAATGTTTAAAGAGATCACACAGACCGTTCGCTCCTCCATTAAACATTTCATGTATTCCATCTTAATACGAGACGGATGTTTGATGCAAAGCATCAAAGAGAAGCCGCAATATTTCGTTTCACATGAAGAAATAAGAAAAAAGATCATTTAAATCACCAAACATTAGAACAATTTAATCTGTAGTCAGTAATGCTGATATCGGTTATTGAAGATATAAGTTTTATGTAGGATATTTAACCTGGCAGGGTCTGTGTTTTAAGTGAATGAGATAATTTAGAGTTAAACTGATCATGGAAAGTGACATATAATACTAAAGATAAATGGACAAGAGGTTATGATAAATTTCAATTTTTACCAAAAACAATCAACTATTTGTATTGAGACACACGCCATGTTTTGTAGTAATCTTCCCTCCTTCTTAGGAGAACCGCTTAAAGCGTAGGTAAATCCTTCACCACACAATGAATATATTCTCTGTTCGTTAAAAACTTTGTACGATAATATAAAAATGTGCCTTAGTTTAAAAGTTCACCCTATTAGTCTGAGTAATATATATATATACGAGTCAAAAGTTGCTTGCAGGGGGGTTATCGCTGAGCAGCACTACCAAGCATGAGAATCCTGGCTCTGTCTAGGTTGAAGAGTAATCGTCCGCATTCGATTTCAAGCATATGTATTGCTTCTGGCTTCGGAGGTTTAATATCTTTGGTAATCACAGGCCAACAGTTGATTATTATCTGCAATTTCACAGCATTATGTAAGTCATCAAATCTTTGTGAAGACAAATTGTTCCACTGTAGGGCTATACTTGGAAGAACCGTTCCACGTACTATATCTAGTGACGGACACTCGAGGACAAAATGACTTTCCGTTTCCGGTTCTTCGCCACACAACTCGCATGTCGTATCAATATCAAACTGGTTAAAGTTTTTCCTGGTCGTTTGGAGCGTATATGTCCCAGTTAAGAGCCTCAACTTCGTCTGGAGGCGATAAGATTCACGGGCAGAATATTCAACACGCAGTACAGGCATCACAGATCCTGGGTTGTATGAGTCAAACTTCATGAAGCGGAGCGTTTTGTAGAGCTTTGCAGATTCACCAATATTACAACTCCAGTATTTATTTACTTGCTTGTGGATCATAGTTTTCCATTTAAACTTTGATGGCACCTCAGCACATATTTCACTAAGTGTACCCAACTCGTATTTCCATAAAATTCTCTCGACTTCGATAAACCAACTATTGCTTTTCACTGATTTTACATTCAATTGACGAAATAAGATTTGTTTTTCAATACTTTGTTCACTTTGCTGGCCTATGTTGTGTAGTAATGTCAATGCCTTAATGTGTATCTGAGCTTCCACTGGTAAAAGTCCTGTAATCATGTACACCGCAGCATTCGCCGTTGTGTCCGAAAGCTGCAAAACTTCTTTAATGAATTTTCGTTGAAATGTCTCTAGTTTCAACATATGGGTGGTTGTAGGTAATAACAATTCCAGTCCATATAATAGGACAGGTGAGACGTATGTCTTGTAAAGGTGAACAATAGTTACTATATTAAGTCCTTTCTGTCCCCTGAGCCCGCTACCAAAAAGTCCATAGGCAGCCCGCCTAGCTTTCCTAAGATTTTCATCGGTATTTTCTTTTTGGTTTCCACTTATAGATTCAGTTCTTATAATGCCTAGATGGGTTGTTTTTGTTACAGTAGGAATTTCAGCGTTATTCATTTCAAAAGTTCCTGTGCATGTTTCTTTTTTGCGCTTGTGACTGACTTTCACATGTACACTTTTTGTGGGTTGCAATAGATACCTTTCCATGTTGGCAAAATCTGCAGACATGTCCAAAAGTAGTTGGGCCTCTTCATCTTGTTCTGCACATAGGCAAATGTCATCGGCACACGCACTAGCTGCACATCTGACGTTAACAATAGAGGAACCTATATTCGCCTCTTGTAGGCTATTGAGTAGTGGGTTTACGTAGATCTTGTACAAGTCCGTACTAAGAATGCCTCCCTGTCTCACTCCCTGATGCACTGCGAAGGACTTTGATGTTTGGCTACACCATTTTATAGAACTTCGAGCATTTTTATGAAAACTGCTTATAAGAGTCCAGTGTTTGTCTGCTACACCCATGTAGTAAAGTCTTCTAAGAAGATGATTATGATCCACAACATCGAACGCTGACTTAGCATCAAGAAATATTAAGTTCAAATTAGAGTTATTGTCCTTACTTTCTCTATAAAGTTCTTCGACCATAAGAGCCGAGTTCATCGGTGATGCATACTTGGTAAAGCCTCTCTGAACGTTATTTTGGATTTCCTCAATAAGAGGCGATATTCTATCTCGCAAAATTGCTTCAACAACCTTCCCAATGACTGGTAGAACGGTTATGCCCCTGTAGTTGGTTGCAACATTTGATTGACCTTTCTTTTTATATATAGGCGAAACAAGCCCATTTTTCAAGAAACTTGGAAAATTACCACTTTGAAATATTTGGTTTATAACCTTCAAGAGAAAGATCCTCACTTTGGGTGTACAGTTTAACAAATGTTCGATGGAGATGTTGTAAATATCTGGAGATTTCCCCGTGTTTATTCCATTGATGGCTTCATCAAGTTCCTCAGATGTTACAGGTTTTATATCCACATTTGTCACAAGTGCTTCTATGTGTTGAATTTCATTACTTATGTTTTCATGGTATTCTTCATCAAACATTTCATTCCTAGATTCTGTAGCCAGCTGTTCGAAGTGCGCTCTGAATCCGTTAAGAATATCCGGCTCGCCAGTAAAACAGTTCTCGCCCACATGGAGATCAGAAATGAGGGTAGTACCTCTTTGCCTTTGGCTATTCACAAGTTTATGAAAGTATTTAGAGTCATATTTTCTACATTCAAGTATTTTCTGTTTCAGTTCAAAATCTCTTTTAGCAATAGCTTGTCTATATGAAGCTCTAAACAGTTTTTTTGAGATGTTCCTTTCAATATACAAGTTACAATTATGCTCCGTAGGTTTCCCGGCATCTCTCCAATTAGAGTATGCTTTTTTCATAGTTTGTAGGTTCTCTTTAATTTCCTGGTTCCACATTTTCAGTTTTGGTTTGGATTTAAAGTTTTTCCTAGGTTTGCTAGATGCCGTAGCAGTGTCGCTCATAATGTTACATAAATGTTCAAGGACATGATCAATTTCATTGTGATTAAGATCCAAATTTTGAGAATGCTGTTCCATTTGTTGATCCATGTGTAGTGCATAAGTATGAGTATCCATGTTATGATAATGTTTGATCAAATAATGCTGACACACAGAAAATCTGTTTTTCGTTTGTATCGGTAAGTCATGATATTGGATAAGGGTTTCCCACATAAAACAAATCTGCAGTAGACGACTTTGAAAGTATCAAGTAAAAAATATAAAAAATATCTATAAATTATCGTATGATAATTGAAAAGTGTTTAAATTATTGTGGCAAATGCAGATATTGCTCATTATGAGCAATTTCTCATTTTCCCACAATGATTTCAATGATGTTTACCCTGACAGACTTTAAAATCATCAAGTACAAAACATAGAAAATCTCTATAAATGATAGTAAGATATTTGAAAAGAGTTGAAATCATTGTGGTAAATTGAGCAATTGAAAATCCAAGCTGTCAGATTACAAGCGAACAATCTCGAGTTGACGAAACTGATGTGATATCGTGTCGTGATTAGCATTCAGAAACTCAAGGGAACGTATTCAATGTACACGTAATCCTAAAGACTGACATGAGCTGCAGCGACTTTAGAAAACATTGTGACAAAAAAGAGAAATTGATCACGAGGAATTTATCCTTTTGCTACAATGTTTTCTACTTTATGTCCATAAATTATACGTTCATTTAGCAAGATGTTCCAATTTTTGGGATAGGGGCGTCTCGCCACTATCCCATAGCGAAGCTGCTTTCGAAAAGACGGATTAAAGCTGCAACCACAGTCCACATGTGTATACCTACACCAAAATCGAGTTTTGATTGGTTATAATCTGCCTTTTCAACGATTTCATTGGTTCGACCGAATCACGAAACCCTCCGCTTGCATAAATTTATGAGACAAAATAGTTTCTATGAATGAAACACACACTGAACTATGGTTGACCTCAATGTCAGTAGCGTGAGGTAACGTCGACCGTTATGTGACCCCATTAGTTTACAACGGTCGACTTATAGAGAAATGTGTAAAGCACTGTAAATAAAATTATTGAAAGGAGTTGAAACCATTGTGGCAAAAGTAGAAATTGCCTACGAAAAGCAATTTCCCCTTTTGTCACAATGTTTTCGATTGTCGTCTGCTGCACATGCGTCTGTAAGCGTCTGTAGGCGGAAAATGGTTACATCCTCCCCATGGAAGCGGAACCCTTTCCGTGATACTATAACAGTTCGAATATTTAAAAAATATTGTTGAAAATAGAGCTATTGCTGACAATGAGCAATTCCTCCTTTTCACACAATGCTTTCAAACACGCTTCAAATTAATTCTTTTCATATTTAAACGTTTTACTATGGACGTTCTTTCCCTCTTTCTCCCTTCCGGACACATTTTGAATAACATGCTAGAGATGAATAATTACGAGCAATTTTGCCTTACATCAAGGGGAAAAATATATAATTGAAACCTTTGTGGAAAAAGAGGAAATGGGTCATGATAAACAATTCTGAAGCCGTCTGCTGCACATGCGTCAAAAAGCGACTGTAAGCGGGAAAGGGTTGAACCGTTCCCGTTATAGCTACTTAGTTACAAACAAATGTTGAAAGTATATTTGCAAACGGAGCAACTGCTGACAATAAGCAATTCCTTCTTTTCAAACAATGCTTTGAAACATGAATCAATTTGTTTCTATAACCTAGATAACGAAAACATTTGTCTACAGTTATTATTTTAACCTTTGCCCCTTTTAGACACATTTGACTAACCTTAACAGATGAATGATAATCAACAAGTTTGTCTTTTTCCACAATGTTTTCATCACTATTCAAAATCATACTTTTATTAATTCAGGTCAATAGTTATGCCTTAGTTCAATGTTGTTTGCTGTATATTTAGTCTATGTGGTCAAGGTTAAGGAATACTGTAAACAAACTTGTTACAACATAATTCGTCCAAAGAGAGAGGTCCTACTGTGTATACATGCCATGAAATAATGTTACAAACGGTCTCACCGCTACTGGGGAATTGTTGGTAAAACAGGTCGCGTTTTGTGTTGAATATTCTCATGTGTCGCTGTATGTAGACCCTACTAGGAAATAGAAATTAAATCTACAAATTATAGATAAGTTAATTTCAACATTGATTGATTGGGGTTTAACGCCGTTTTTAACATTTCTTCAGTCATATCACGGCGACCAGTTCACCTACAAATGTATTTCCTGGTTTTCTCAAACCAGTACTCCTCACAACAATCTTCCCAAGCAACTGGCTGCGTTTCCACATAGACTTAGCCCATTGGTAAAAGACGAATGACGCATGTCGCATTGACTTTTGTCAAACGTCGGAAAGAAATTTGGCCGAAATTGTCAACACATCCGAGTTATAACCGCAAGGTCATTATTCATTTTATAATTGAGGCGCTTCTAGCGATTTCGGGTATAAATGTTAACCACTTGTATCTCCTCTAAACTTTGCTACAATGTTGATTGGAGAAAATGTGTTCCCAGTTCTTTTGCCAGATAAGCCAGAGTTATGGTGCCTTATCCCTATCCCACAAAGAACAAATCTGCAGCAGACGACTTTAAAATCTTCAAAGCAAAAATTAGGAAAAAATTTCTCTGTTGTGGAAAAAGCAGAAATTGCTTGTTCGTTCTAAGCAACCTTTTCCTTGCCACAATGTTTTCAAAGGTTGTTTGCTGCAGAGACATCATAAAGTGTCTGTATGTTTTAAAGGGTTAATGACAGTTTCATGTAATTACATGTACATGCATCTAGAATAGGATAAACAATGCTGACTTTTACTGTGCCTGTTTATTTTCTAATAAATATCTGTTAAATTGTACAAAGATGTTTGAATGCTGTTGTGCGCCACTTTCAACAGTAGTGACAGTTATATCACTGAGTTTTACTGGGCAAGTTACTGGTACTAACAGTCATGTCAGAGAAATAACTGAGTCATATCACAGAGTTAACTGGGTAAATTACTGGTACTAACAGTCATATCACAGAGTTAACTGGGTAAATTACTGGTACTAACAGTCATATCACAGAGTTATCTGGGTAAATTACTGTTACTAACAGTTATATCACAGAGTTAACTGGGTAAATTACTGGTACTAACAGTCATATCACAGAGTTCACTGGGCAAGTTACTGCTACTAACAGTTATATCACAGTTTACTGGGTAAGATACTGGCACTTACAGTCATATCACAGTTTACTAGGTACATTACTGGTACTAACAGTCATATCACAGAGTTTACTGGGTAAACTAATGGTACTAACAGTTATATCACAGAGTTTACTGGGTAAATAACTAGTACTAACAGTTATATCACAGAATTATCTGAGTAAATAACTGGTACTAACAGTTATAGCAAACAGTTTACTGGGTAAATTACTGGTACTATCAGTTATATCACATAGGTTACTGAGTAAATTAATGGTACTAACAGTTATATCACATAGTTTACTGGGTAAATTACTGGTACTAACAGTTACACCACATAGTTTACTGGGTAAATTACTGGTACTAACAGTCATATCACATAGTTTACTGGGTAAATTACTGGTACTAACAGTCATATCACATAGTTTACTGGGTAAATTGCTGGTTCTAACAGTCATATCACATAGCTTACTGGGTAAATTACTGGTACTAACAGTAATATCACAGAGTTTACTGAGTAAATTACTGGTACTAACAGTAATATCACAGAGTTTATTGAGTAAATTACTGGTACTTAAAGTCATATCACAGAATTAACTTGGTAGGTTACTTGTACTATAACAGTTATATCACATAGTTTACTTGGTAAATTACTGGTACTAACAGTCATATCACAGAGTTTACTGGGTAAATTATTGGTACTTACATAATTCTTTCTCCTGAAACTAATGCATATTATATAGCTATGGTTCTATCCGAAAACCCGGAGTGTCAAGGAGAGAAGCCATTATCCTACCATTTTTAAAGTGTTTCTAAAGATAACTCTTTCCCACTTGTAGACGCATATACAGCAGATGACTCAAGAAACATTCTATCAAATAGAGAATTTGTTCAAAAAGAGAAATTTCGCCTTTAGCCGCAATATTTAAAAAACTATTCATTAATTTTACTTTCTTTTACTGAAACTTCTTATAGTTTGCCTTGATTATGGCAGACTTCAAAGTCATCGGCTGCAGATTTGTTGTATATGAGAAAGGGAGGGTTAAGCATGTGTCAATTAATGGTTTGACTTTAGGCTGTTTTACTTGTATGATGTTAATGTGTTTAAAATTAATTATTTACCATGTTTCATTGACAAGTTATGTGCAATCATAATTTGATTGATGGTGGGAGTTAACCAGATAATCTTTACCCTTTTTGTGGCGATTGGTTGACAATCGCCACAGTGCTACCAAAACAACAACAACGAAAAAAAAATTATATAGTCGTATTTGAACAATCGGTTGGATATTTCTGCAAAGGCAATTTACTCACTTCCGTTAAACCGCCATATATATAATATATAGTTCCATCAGTGATGCAGGCACACGATTAATAATGATAATGTTAGTGCTACTTTGATACCGGATTGGTACTAATATTTGAGATTTATCGAGAAAATATCTAAATAGAGTTAAACTATTTACATATTATCTTTCTTCATGTTTGGGCAGATAATAAATATCATCGGGCGTCTTGGGTACGCTATGCAGAGTATCATGATACTCCTGTGCCTCGTTTTATTTTTACTGTAGTCAACCGTAACGTTTTGACCTTTAACCTGATTCGGCAGGAGTTGGTTGTACTCTGATTATCTTCGTCATGATTTGGCAGATAATAAATATCATTGCGCGTTCTGCCTTGCAAATAACGACAACTCTGGTGATACTCAAATCTGGAAATTCCAAAAGGTTCTATAAATAGCTCGCGAGACCAAAAACCAGAAAAGCTTGTAAATCTCAATATTATAAACGCTTTATTTTGTACTTGTTTAAATATATGAAAGCGTCTAGATAATAAGACTGGTTTACAAAGGTTTAAAGGACACACGATGGCAGTGTGTACACACGTTATGTATACACGTCTGCACGTTCTAGAGTCAATTAGCAATCAATGCTGACAGTGTAGCCTAATTGAGTTTGAAGATCTAGCATTATAATATATGCCTATATTTTCATAAATTAAACAGTTTGGCAAATAGTGAAATTGTGCTTTTGGAGCATGTTTTGTGTTTGTTTTTGCACTCACATTATTCGAAGCAGTTTAACAACCTCAGAGACATATAAATACACTGTGACAACCCTCAATCATGCAATGTGAAGGGACTAAATTGAACAGACCTGTTTAATATCGGACATAATTGAAACAAACACCAAACTAATGGATACTGTTTTCTCTCCTTTCTTTAGTCATTTCTAAAGTGTAAAATATATTTTATCTTAATATGGCCTAACGACCTGGTGATAAACATGTGATTACCCAAACAATTTAGATTACAAATAGTCATTCTAATGAGCTAAAACGGTAGTCTATCGAATACCAACTAGATTTTTCATAACTTTGGAATGGCCTAATTTTGAACACATCATGACCAATTTCAGAACGTAACTAAATAATCACCAAGACAACATTCTGGCAAACTAACATTATTCTACTGTCAAAAGATGCAGGGTTGATACATTCTCAAATATACCCGCACCAGAGTCATCGCAAGCCCTACACCGATATACTGCTTGTTACTTTGCAGGATTTTCCATACGATCGCCACTACAGTGCCATTGGCGCTTTGATTGATAACACGACCATATGTTACTTCATGTTGACTATTGTAACTTTCGAAAACTGGGTGGAAAGGAGAGATTGCTCATGATTTAACCCTTTTCCACCTGTAGACGCACTTTAACGCTCAAGGCAGATGACTTTTGAAAACATTATGACTAAAGAAGAAATTGCTCAAAACAAGCAATTTCTCCCTTTGCCACAATGTTTTCAACTTTATTTTAGTAAGTATTATATGTAACCTTCATTTCTAGAGATTTTCCAGATCTTGAGTAAATGTTTTTCAAAGTCGTCTGCTGCAGATTTGATGAATGTGGGAAAGGGAAACAACTATGAAAGTATGATTATTGAAGTCAGTTGAAAACATTGTTACAATAGGAGAAATTGCTCAACATGAGCAATTTCTCCTTCTATCATAATGTTTTCAAAAAATGTCTGGTTCAGACTTAATTATGAGCATCAAAATGCATTTTAATAAGATACAGAGTTAATTGGTTTGTCAAAACATGCATTTAACCTATAGGTTTAATATAACCCTTTCCCTCATATAGACGCTTTCGGACGCCTCTGCCGCAGATGGCTTTTGGAAAACATAGTGACAAAAGAAGAAATTGCACAAAACATGCAATTTCTCCTTTTGCCACAATGTTTTCCACTTTTAGTCATAGGTTATCCATTCAATTGTAGAGATTTTTCAATTTTTGACAAAATATGTTCAAAGACGTCTGCTGCAGAATTGTCGTATCAGGGAAAGGGTTAACATAAACAAACAGTTTAGACTATGATGAGACTGTTATATTGTGACAGTGTAAACAGACACAACTCTGTCAGAAACGGCACATAATTACATTATGATTCACATAGTTTTCAATCCAGAATTACACTTTTTCACACATTCAACAAATCTGCAGCAGATGACTTTAAAAAGATAAAGACAAAAATAAGGAAACTCCCTATAAATGAAAGAACAATTATTTTAAAGAAATGTAGCGAAAGGGGAAAATTGCTCATAATAAGCAATTCCTCCATTTTCCACAGTATGGAAAAGTTGTCTGCTGCAGAAGCATCAGAATTTAAGAGTCCGTATGTGGGAATGGGATAAGTATCTTTAGTAAATAAACAGTCATGGGATATAAATGATCAATCATTATTTCAATGAAAGTGTTAGAAATACGAGATTGCAATAATGTTTTGCTAAATTAGTCACTAAAATCTATTCATATATATTGTTAGCTGACAAAATTTTAATTGACCTTCAAATGTTGTTCAGACATAGACTTTTGTTTGTAAGAAAAAAGATGGCAATTAAAATGTTCATTACCTTCAATTGCTCCTTTTCATGCAATGTTTTCAAAAAGACATTGACTATATATGATGTTGATGCTAGATCTATACAAGAAAGATTTTTTACCGTCAGTTCTCACATATAGATACATTTTGATGCATTTGCAGCAGTCGACACTAATCAAAACATTGTGGAAAAAGAAGAATTTGCTCATAATTTCACCTTTAGCCGCAAAGTTTTCAATTTTGTTCATTAATGATACTGAAATTTTCCCAATGCTTGTCTATATAGATGCTTTTCATAAAAATAAAATGCAGTTTCCATTCAAAATAGTTTAACCCTTTGCCACCTGCAGACGCATTTTTGCGCAAATTAGCAGCAGACATCTCTTTTGAAAACATTGTGGCCAAAAGGTGAAATTGCTCATGATGAGCAATTTCACCTTTGGCCACAATGTTTTCAACTTTATTTAATAATTAAGCTTTCTTTTATGGTGATTTTTCAGGTTTTTGTCACTATGTTTTCAAAGTCGTCTGCTGCAGATTTGTTGTATCTGGGAAAGGGTTAAAGACAGCATTCTCATATGACATGAAGGTCTTATTGTCCTTATTTGCTGTAATTACAGCAATTTTGATCATTAAACTATTACTATATATACATTTTATTGAATAGTTTGGTTAATTTATGTCAATAATTATGCAAATTTTGAAGTATTTACATGGAGTCTTGCTTCAGTGACACACGCTATAAAAAGCTACCTATTTATTTTCAAACCCTTTCCACCATGTAGAATCATTTTTACACATCTACAGAAGACAACCTTTATAAAAAATTGTGGCAAAAAGAGAGATTTCTCATAATGAACAAATTCTCTTATTGCCACAATGTTTTCAACCCTGTTAAATACATGTATCTTTATCTGAACATTAATGTCAAAATGTTTCTTGCCTTGCCAAGATGTTTTCAAAGTTGTCTGCTGCAGATTTGTGTTATGTTGAAAGGTAAACCTGACCTATAAATGAGTCATGCACAATTACAAGGTATTCCTTTTTAAAATTTATAAATTTAAAATGAAAGAAGTTAACAATAAAATGATGGAATAATTATTTGAAAAAAAAAAACACTAGATAGTATCATGGGAAAAAGAGAAAAGAAATCGGAATTGGAAACTTCTCCTTTTAATAAGATGAAATAAACCATCACTGGAAAATGTAGGGCATTATTAATGATGTTTGTCAGGGAACTTTTATCCTTTACCATATGGAATGGATCTGCATGCAGCAGACTTTTAACTTATAAGACATCTGGGCTAAAATATGGAAGATCTTTAGAAACCAGAGTTTAATTTAAGAATAGTATGAGTATAGACAGTTATATGAACCCTTTCCGACATACTACAAGTCTGCAGCAGACGGTTTTGAAAACATAGTAACAAAAACATGAAAAATCTCCATAAAAGATAGCTTAATTGTCAAATAAAGTTGAAAACATAGTGGCCGAAGGAGAAATTACTCATCAAGGACCAATATTTACATCTGGAAAGTTGTATGTTCAATATAAGTACAAAGTTGAAAACATTTTGTTTTGAATGATTATATATAATTCTATCATAAGGTTTTAAAGAGGCCACCGGCCGAGTCCCGGTAGCTCAGTCGGTAGCGACGTGGGCTGTCAATCCAGGGGTTGTGAGTTTGAATCCCGGCTCAGCCAACTTTCTTTCCGAGGATTAACAAAAGTCAATGCGACATGCGTCATTCGTCTTCCACCAATGGGCTAAGTCTATGTGGAAAAGCAGCCAGTTGCTTGGGAAGATTGTTGTGTGGAGTACTGGTGTGAGAAAACCAGGAAATGCATGAGTAGGTGAACTGGCCGCCGTGATATAACTGAGAAATTGTTAAAAACAGCGTCAATCAATAAAGAGGCCACCTATTAATAGTACCGACTTCAAAAGATGTCTCTTTCAGGGGAAACAGAGTTATTTTTTAAAATATTGTGAAAAATTAAGAATTTTGTATTAAAGCACCTCCTCCTTTCTCTACAATTTGATCTTGCTTGTTATATTATTTTATTAAATAATGAATTCTGTTGAAAACATTCTATTTTCACAGAATAAGATGGGAAAAAAGTCTGGGATGGCTGATTACCCAGATAGAAGTTGTAATGGGATTATCTCCCCTTAACCATTAACAACAGGTACTTTGAAAATTAACCCTTTCCCACAGACAACAAATTTGCAGCAAACGACTTTGAAATCATCTTGATGAAAAAGGGAATATTTCTATAATTGATAGTATAATTATTGAAAAGAGGATTGTGGCAATAAGGAGAAATTGCTTGTTTTGAGCAGTTTCTCATTTTGTCTCGAGGTTTTCAAAAGTCGTCTGCTGCAGCGGCATCAGAAAGCGCCTATTTGTGGCAAAGGGTTAACCCTTTCCCTCATATAGATGCTTTCTGATGCCTCTGCAGCAGACAGCTTTTTGAAAACATAGTGACAAAAGAAGAAATTGCTTAAAATGAGCAATTTCTCCTTTTGCCACAATGTTTTCCACTTTTAGTCATAGCTTATCCATTCAATTATAGAGATTTTCCATTTTTTGACAAAATATGTTCAAAGTCGTCTGCTGCAGAATTGTCATATGAGGGAAAGGGTTAATCATCAATTATTCAACAATTTTGCAGTTGTATCAGGGTGGCCAGTTCACCAACTTATGTGTTTCCCAGCTTTCTCAGACCAGTAATCCACACAACATATTTTCCAAGCAACTGGCTGCTTTTCAACATAGACTGTTACCCCAGTGGTGAAAGAAGAATGTCGCTTGTCACAGTGACTTTTGTCAAACGTCGGAAAGAATATTGGCGAAGCTGGGTTTCGAACTCGCAACCCCTGGATTGACAGCCTGTGTCACGTAACTGACACTGAGCCACTGGGCTAAGTTGACGAGTCTGAAAACCTGAAGATAAAATTATTGAAAATCCCTTATTAGTGAAACCATAATTAATCCTTTCAGACTTGCAGATGCATTCGGAAGTATGTGTTGCATTGCTTCAAACATCTTCTGAAAACTGTGGAAAAAGAAGAGATGAACAGTGTTGAAAAAATTGTGGATTGTGAAAAAAGAGATTATATACAGCTCATATAATATTTCAAAAGTTGTCTACAGCAAATGTGTCAAATGCATATCCATGTGGAAAAAGGGTTAAAGATATCACTGGAAAAACAAAAGTTGCTTATTAGGATTGAATTTTCCTTTACATGTACATACAATGTTTTCATGAGTTGTATTGGTTTGTGTCTAATCTCAGTTTCATGTACACAAGAAAACAGTGATTCTGCATGCTGAGACTAAAGGTCAAAATCACAATTTATTACCTAGAAAATTAACACAGCCACTGCTGCAAACATGAAAGATGTGCATGTCTACTTCCAGACATTTCCTATTGATTAGGCTGTTTCTATCTTGGGGTCTGTTTTTCTATAATTATAATGTTAAAATGGACATGACCCTTAAGGTCAGTATTGACATGCTGCCCGCCCAGGGTAACCCTAGACACTTGCATGAACCCTTATCCGGCTTAACCCTTTCCCACATTCAAAATATGATTCACTACATCTGCAGCAATTGACTTTTTAAAGCAATGTAGCAGAAAAAAAAAATAATCCTAATGGGTAATTATTCCTCTTGCCACAATGTTTTAAATTTGGTTCAGTATTTTTACTTTTGATGTGAAATACTTTCCATATATTTGCCTAAATGTTTTTAAGTTGTCTTTTGCAGATTTAGTTAACCCTTTCCCTCATATAGACGCTTTCTGACGCCTCTGCAGCAGACGGCTTTTTGAAAACATAGTGACAAAAGAAGAAATTGCACAGAACGTGCAATTTCTCCTTTTTGCCACAATGTTTTCCACTTTTTGTCATAGGTTATCCATTCAATTATAGAGATTTTCTATTTTTTGACAAAATATGTTCAAAGTCGTCTGCTGCATAATTGTCGTATGAGGGAAAGGGTTAATATGGGAAGGGTTAATTTGTGCAGCTGGAATCATAAACCTTTATTGTAAATAAATTCTTGCATATTTATTGCATAGACTTTTCTAATTCTAAAGACTAAATTACTAGTAATTAAGACAAAGAAAGTCAAAGATTAGACTGAATGAATGTACAGGCTAATCTGTATCTGCATTGCTTGCAAATGTTTCATTAAGTTAAATACAATATGATTAGAGCGTTTAACCCTTTCCCACCTGCAGATGCATTTTGATGCAATAGCAGCAGACGACTCTTGAAAACATTGTGGCCAAAGGTGAAATTGCTCATGATGAGCAATTTCTTCTATGGCCACAATGTTTTCAACTGTATTACCGCCCCGCTTTTTCGAAGAAAAAAGGGGGGTTATTAATTTGGGTTTGTCTGTCTGTCTGTCTTGTCATACTTCGTTTCCGTACAATAACTGCCACAAATATTAACCGTTTTTTTTCAAACTTGGTAACAAGGCTAAATGCCTTAAGGGCTAGGCCAAGTTCGATCATCACTTTCGGTGGAGTTATGGCCCCTTAATTAACAAAAAATGTCGTTTGTTGCTGTTTCCGTGCAATAACTGCCACAAATGTGAACTGGTTTTTTTCAAACTTGGTAACAACCTGGGCCAAGTTCGATCGCCACTTTCGACGAACTTTATTTGGTGGAGTTATGGCCCCTTAATTAACAAAAAATGTCGTTTGTTGCTGTTTCCGTGCAATAACTGCCACAAATGTGAACCAGTTTTTTTTTTCAAACTTGGTAACAACGTTAAATGCCTTAAGGGCTAGGCCAAGTTCGATCGTCACTTTCGGCGGAATTTATTCAGTGGAGTTAATTGCTGTTTCCGTGCAATAACAAATTGGAACCGTTTTTTTTCAAACTTGGTAACAAGGTTAAATGCCTTAACAGCTAGGCCAAGTTCGATCGTCACTTTCGGCGGACTTTATTCCTACAATATTTCCTGCAAGCGGGGGATATAAATTTCATGAATTTGCTTGTTTAACAATTAAGATATCTTTTATGGAGAATTTTTTTCAGGATTTTGTCACTATATTTTCAAAGTCGTCTGCTGCAGATTTGTTGTATGTGGGAAAGGTTTAAAAAGTAAACAATGTGTATGTCTTTAAATTCAAACAGTCTTTGCAGAGATATACAATCAAGGGGTTTTGTAATTGCTTCTCATAAGCAAATTCTGCTTAAAGCTACATACTTTTTCATGACTGCTGCAAATTGGTCTAAAGTTATATAAATCATGGTAACAATTAAAACTGTAGGCATCAAACCTATTTAAAAATGAATAAAAGCAAGAACTCGCAATAATAATTATTATAATATGTTGCTTACTTTACAATATTCCTCACAAATTGCAATTGAATTTCTAGCTACTGTCACAATTTTTAAACAATTCAGCTGACAATTGTTATTTCTTGTGTTTTCTACATGAAAAGCAGGCAAGAGAAATATCAAGCAATCTTTTTAAGTAAATTATAAAATTTGTAAAGATTTAACTGCATTTTGGGGAAAAGGAAAGATGCTCTTCTTAATAGCAACATCTCCTTTACAACCAATAGTTTTAAAAATACTTCTGTATCTGGTAGAGAGTTTCATTTTGTTGATGTATGAATTCAGCAGGCAAAGGATAATTGTAGTTAGAAAAGGTCTGCAGAATCTATTCACCAGCCAACTGCAAAACTCATCTATCCATAAATATGATAGGGTTTATGTGCGCTGGCTAAAGTGTCTCTAAATTCATGCTAGATGTCCAGCAGAAAGATTGACCACTGATCCGGTCAACTCTGGTTACAACTGCTGTCATTAGTGAATGCACAGTCAGTTCTATGCAAACAAGCATATTGATTGTAGTGAATGCCAGCCTTTCATCGGGGCCTAGTTTTCAAAAGGGGTAAAAGATATTTTACAAGTTTACTCTGACAGGTTTGATAAATTCCTTTATAAATGGTCCGAAACATTGTCTTAATGCATGCTTGGTCATATGTAGAAATTTTAACTTGAAAAACATCAAAACAATTTGAGGTGAAGATATTCCCATTTTCGTATTAAGGGGTCATTTGAAAAGGTCATCTGCTGTTTTGAGGGTCAGTGGGTGTCAATACACTGACTTTTAGATTGTTATGGGCCATTTATATTAATTTAACCCTGTCCAACTTGCAGACTCATTCTGACGAGTGTGACTTTTGAAATCATTTTGGCAAAAAAAAAACTCATGAGCTTTTCTTCCTTTTGCCATAATGTTTTCATCTCTTATTCAGTAATTATACTTTCATTTATAAAGATGTTTTACTCTTCAACCAAGATGTGTTCAATGTCATTTGCTGCAGATTTCCATGTATGTGGGAGAGCGCCAACTTAAACTATGGGAGGTCCATAATCTTTAGAATGGAAAAAAGTCGTTTTTCGAAAGAATAGTGCAATTGCCTGTGCATTGAATGAATATTTATGCACAATGCTGATTTATTCACCCTTTCTCACAACAAGAAATATGGAAAATCTGTATAAATCAGACTATTATTGTTGAATTAAGTTTAAAACATTGTAGGAAAAGGTGAAATTGTTCATTATGTTTTTTAAAGTTGTCTATTATTGCAGATGCACCAACAAATTTCTGCAAATAGTGTTTTTAACCCTTTGAATAACATTTAACTATTTCCCACATACATTTAATCTGACTGATAATACTGGCTGAAAATATCTAGGCAAAAATAAGGAAATTTCTATTTATAAATGAAAGTGCAATTATTGAAAAGAATCTTTAACATTTTTGCAAAAGTAGAAATTCCTCTTCATGACCAATTTTCCCCTTTGTCACAATGTTTCACAAGGCTTCTGAATAATAATTCTTCAGCTGTCTGAGTATGCACTGAATTATACTGGTCTAAAATCCTGGAAACAGTTTACTGTAGATCAGTCTACATGCAACAAACTGCATTTGGAAGCAATAATTGTGTAAAACATGGAAGAAATTGCATAAAATGAGGTATTTCTTCTCTGCCAACAATCACGACTGTTTTCAACTCTGTATCAGAAATATAAACTTAACCCTTTCCCTCATATAGACGCATTCTGACACCTCTGCAGAAGACTGATTTTTAGCTCACCTGAGCTTTGCTCAAGGTAAGTTATTGTGATCGCCTTTTGTCCGTCGTGCGTCGTCCGTCAACTTCTTCTCCTCAGTAACCAGTGGGTCAATTTGGATGAAACTTCACAGAAAGCATCCTCTCAATGACCTCACCAGAATTCCTTCAAATTTTTGGGATCCATGCAAAATTCTGGTTTCCATGGCAACGAAACCGAAAAAACTTCAAAATTCTTCTTCTCCCAAACTGGTTGGCAGATTTTCAAATAATTTTGTAGAAATGTTCCTTAGATGACCCTCTATCAGATTCCTTCAAGCCATGTTGATTGGTCAAAAAACATGGCCGCCATGGGGGGCGGGGCTATTTTGCCTTATATGGCTATAGTGAAAACTTAAAAAATCTTCTCCTCCAAAAGTGTCAGGCCAATTTTCAAATAATTTTGTAGAAATGTTCCTTGGGTGATCCTCTATCAGATTCCTTCAAGCCATGTTGATTGGTCGAAAAACATGGCCGCCAGGGGGGGGCGGGGCTATTTTGCCTTATATGGCTATAGTGCAAACTTAAAAAATCTTCTCCTCCAAAAGTGTCAGGCCGATTTTCAAATAATTTTGTAGAAATGTTCCTTGGGTGATCCTCTATCAGATTCCTTCAAGCCATGTTGATTGGTCAAAAAGCAAGGCCGCCAGGGGGCGGGGCTATTTTGCCTTTTATGGCTATAGTGAAAACTTAAAAAATCTTCTCCTCCATAAGTGTCGGGCCGATTTTCAAATAATTTTGTAGAAATGTTCCTTGGGTGACCCTCTATCAGATTCCTTCAAGCCATGTTGATTGGTCGAAAAACATGGCCGCCAGGGGGCGGGGCTATTTTGCCTTATATGGCCAAAGTGAAAACTTAAAAAATCTTCTCCTCCGAAAGTGTCAGGCTGATTTTCAAATAATTTTGTAGAAATGTTCCTTGGATAACCCTCTCAGATTCCTTCAAGCCAAGTTGATTGGTCGAAAAACATGGCCACCAGGGGGGGCGGGGCTATTTTGCCTTATATGGCTGTAGTGAAAACTTAAAAAATCTTCTCCTCCAAAAGTGTCAGGCCGATTTTCAAATAATTTTGTAGAAATGTTCCTAGGGTGACCCTCTATCAGATTCCTTCAAGCCAAGTTGATTGGTCGGAAACTATGGCTGCCATGGGGCGGGGTTATATAGCTAAAGTGAAAAAAAAAATCAGGTGAGCGATTCCAGGGCCATCATGGCCCTCTTGTTTGAAAACATAGTGACAAAAGAAGAAATTGCACAAAACGTGCAATTTCTCCTTTTGCCACAATGTTTTCCACTTTAAGTCCTATGTTATCCATTCAATTATTGAGATTGCTGCAGAATTGTTGTATGAGGGAAAGGGTTAAGCTTTCTGACTTCTCTGCAGCAGCAGACAACTTTTAAAATCTTTTAAAATCACTGTGACAAAAGATTTTTTTTTTTTTGTACAGGGTTGCTTTCAACAATGTTTAACCCTTTCCCTCATACGACAATTCTGCAGCAGACAACTTTAAACATGCTTTGTCAAAAAATAGAAAATCTCTATAATCAAATGGATAACCTATGAATAAAAGTGGAAAACAGTGTGTCAGAAGGAGAAATTGCACGTTTTGTGCAATTTCTTCTTTTGTCACTATGTTTTCAAATATAGCCGTCTGCTGCAGAGGCGTCCGAAAGCGTCTATATGAGGGAAAGGGTTAAGTTATACATATATCATGGTGTTTCGTGGGTAAGATACCGGTACTTACTGGTCCATTTATCCTGACTACAGCGAGTCATTATGCAGACCCCACAATGCTCAGCACCAATGAGGGAAAGCTATTACTACCCATTTTTAGCTCGTCTGTTTTTGGAAGAAAAAAAGTTGGGCTATTGTGATACCATTGATTGGTGTCATTTACGTCTGCATCGTCACAAAACTTTAACCCTTTCCCTCATACGACAATTCTGCAGCAGACGACTCTGAACATCTTTTGTCAAAAAATAGAAAATCTCTATAATTGAATGGATAACCTATGACTAAAAGTGGAAAACATTGTTGCAAAAGGAGAAATTGCTCGTTTTGAGCAATTTCTTCTTTTGTCACTATGTTTTCAAAAAGCCTTCTGCTGAAGAGGCGTCAGAAAGCGTCTATATGAGGGAAAGGGTTAACCTTACTCGTGACTCAAAAGTCGTTTAATATTTTCAAATGAAACTTGGTACACATGTCTATACCAAGTCACATAACTCTGGCTTTAATAATTGTTCAGTAATGTCCCTTTTTTGACTTGGGAAAAAACAGGTGAGCGTTTGCTCTGTCACACGCTCTTGTTTTGTCTTTTGTATGACCTGGGGGTTATCAAACCTGCGACCTCCTTCATCCAAGCAAAATACTCTTAACCACTACACCACTGAGGCGTTTCTAAATTGTTAATGTATGTATCTCTAAATTATTGAAATGAATGGAATGTTTGCCAATATATATCTGTCATAAGCTTGAAAGTGATTCTGACTTTTAGTAATGCCAGATAATGTAATTATCTTCCAAAGCAGAAGAGTAAAAGTTTAAAGTTACAGTTTTTATAACTGGTCTTTGAAAAGCCAGGTGGTCCCATTACCACGGTTGACTTCATTTTGGAAACAAGAATCAATACAACTCGTAGCATGATTGTGATTTTAATGGATATTAATTATATGCCAGCAGCTTTTGCTGATTAACCCTTTCCAAATTCAAAGAAATCTGCAGCAGCCGACTTTTGAAAACATTGTGGCAAAAATTAGAGACATTTCTCATCATTTAACTCTTTGTCTCAATGTTTTCAACTCCATTAAAATAACGCACTTTCATTTACAAAGAATTATTTTTGACTAGACGTTTTCAAAGTTGTGACCTGCAGATTCTTTCTATAAAAGGAAGGGTTGATAAGGGAGGAAAAAACGGAGATAACTTTTGGTTTTGGGTTTCAGCAGAAAATGTTAATTTCATGTCATCATCCATGAAGATATTGATTTTTACGACAGAATCAATATTTTCTAATTTACAAGTATTATGTCACCATTTGTAATGCCTTGGTGTTTAACAGATGCAAGTCATTATGTAGGAAATAAACAGTTATAATTGTTTTGCTTGAAAAAGTGTAGTTTAAAACATTAAATATTCCCAGCTATCTAAAATATCAACTTTTCATTACTAAAATTATATTCAATCCAATTCGTAATTTAACTCTTTCCCACCTGCTGACACATTTTGACGCATCCACAGCAACCACATTTTGAAAACATTATGACAAAAGGAGAAGTTGCTCTTAATACTCTATTCAATAATTATTTCCTACTTTTGTCTAGATATTTGCAAAGTCGTTTGCTACAGATGTGTGGCATGTTGGTAACCCATTTCTTACATAAAATAAATCTACAGCACACAACTTTGACACGATTTAGGCTTAAAATGTAGAAAAATGGATAATGAAAGTATAATCATTTAACCCGTTCCCACCTGCAGACGCATTTTGACGCAATAGCAGCAGACGACTTTTGAAAACATTGCGGCCAAAGGTGAAATTGCTCATGATGAGCAATTTCTCCTTTGGCAACACTGTTTTCAACCTTATTTAACAAATAAGCTATCTTTTATGGAGACTTTTCAGGTTTTTGTCACCATGTTTTCAAAGTCGTCTGCTGCAGATTTGTTGTATGTGGAAAAGGGTTAAAACACGTAATAACTTAATGGCAATAGGAAAAATTGCTCATAAGGAGCAATATCCTCTTTTGCCATAATGTTTTAAAAGTCAAATGCTGTTGGTGGGTTAAATAAAGTATCTGCATGTGTTTCTGGACAGACATTCAGAGCAGATGGGCTTCTATCTGATAACGTTGATAGTTTATCAAAAAACTAATTTAACCGTTATTGATCATCAAATGTTTTTCAAATGGATATTTTTATGATGTAATCTATAATATTATATCTGATTCCAGCCCACAGAGAGGTTACCGGTAACGCTTTCCCACTTGCAGACGACGCATTTTGATGGATCTACAGTAGACGACTTTTGAAAAAAATGTCTTCAATTATTCAATAAATAAATGATTATGCATTTATGGGCAAGGGTGGGTGAGCCTTTTCCCTCATACAGACGCATTTTGACCCCTTCGCAGCAAAGAACTTTTGAAAATATTGTGCCAAAAGGAGAAATTGCTCTTGATGATTAATTTCATCTTTTGCCACAATGTTTTCAACTCGATTTAACCCTTTCCCTCATATAGTAAATATATAGCAGAAGACTTTGAAAATGTTGACTCAAAAATATAGAAAATCTCTATAATTGTAGGTATAATTACCGAAAAAAGTTGAAAATGTTCTGGCAACTCTCTCTTTTTGTCACACTTTTAAGGAATCCGCTGTGGTCGAGTGGTTAGCGTCGGGGATTTCGAAACCGGTTGTCCCTGGTTCGATCCCCAGTCACGGCACTACGGTCATGGTGGAGTACCCTTGGGCAAGGCACATTTTCTAGCCTAGTACTGGTTTGTTTACCCAGGGATCATGAATAATTAAATTTAATTGCGCGCTAAATGACCTTAGCTGTCGATGCGCCATAAAACAATATACATTCATTCATTCATTCCTTTTGTCGCAATGTTTTCAAAAGTCGTCTGCTGCATATGCATCAAAATGCGTAACAGGGTTACCGGTAAGTATCATACTTTGAAAGTCCTCTGCTGCAGATTTGCTGTATATAGGAACGGGTTAATAAATATAACTTCAAAAAGGTTGTCGCACTTCAACCCTTTTGAAAGAATACAGTCATCATGACGTGACAATTAACTGCAGCAGCCCGTATTTTTGAAATCATGGTAATAGATATTAGTCACAAACAGCAGTTACCCCCATTTCACAAAATCTTTTAACCATTTCCCACTTGCAGACACATTTTAACACATCTGCACCAGGCAACTTTTGAAAACATTTTGGCAAAAGAATAATAAAGAGTAATTAGTACTTTAGCCACGATGATTATATTTTTTATCCTTTTAAATAAGTAATATTCCTTCATGTATTGAGGTTTTCCTTATGACCGCATGGGGGAAAAAATCCTGTCAGCTATTGCAGATTTACTGTATGTGGGAAAGGGTAAAATCAAAATAATATGAATCTAAATTTTAATCGTATGAAAATCATCCCATAAACTGTAACTTATGATACCCTATCCTTTGACATGTTTTCATAGCAGACAACATTAATTGAATAGCTTATGTATGGATGAAGTAAAGAGGCGCATAAAACAGTCTTTATCAAGGTAAGGGTTTTAAAACCTTTAACCCATATATTTTAAGAGTTTTAAGAAACATTGCATCTGGATGCAGATGATTTTGATCGAGTTGAAAACATTCAGAGAAATAACTTATTTCAAAGAAATATCTCCATTTTCCAACAATGATTTTAAAAGCCTTCTGCTGCATACGGCGTTAGAAGTCTTCTGTTTCTGTAAAATGATTGATTGATTGTGATTCAATGCTGTTCAATGATTTTTAGCTCTACTGGCCAAAGGCCAGAAGAGCTTATGCCGTGGTGTGGTGTCCGTCGTCTGTGCATCCGTAAACAATTGCTTGTGATCGCGATACAGTCTTCAGTTTTGATTGTATCTCAATCAAACTTATACAGTAGTTAGATATCTATGAGAGCTCTGCTCCTTTTGCAAACCAGTCAGATCCGCCCATGCAAGACTGGATTATGGCCCTTGAAATTGTCAAAATTGCTATAATAGACCTTGTGAACACAATAGAGGCTCCATTTACTATCTGATCTTCACCAAACTTACACAGTAGTTAGGTATCTATGAGAGCTTGGTTCCTTTTGCAAACCAGCCAGATCTGGCCATGCAAGATTGGATTATGCACAGGTTCCCGGCGTGGAGTGTTGTCCCTTAATAAATAAATAATTAAAAAAAAAAAAAAAAAAAAAATCGTTATATATACAAAATATAGTAAAGGTATAGGACTCTTGGGTCCAAACATCACGAAAAATTACACAAGTCTTTTTCAACAAGGCCGTGTGTTCGTAATTTCCGTTCGATTTTCAAAAACTTGGTCTTGTTCGACGGAGCAATAATTGCTTTATAACATATCGCCTGAAATAAGTCCACATAAAGCTCTCGCTAAATACAGCGAAGCAATACACTTCCAAAATGTTTGTCTCGACTCCGATGTGACCGAAGTAGAATTCGTTCGTTTAAGAACAAAATTCTTTAACGGTTCGTGATGCACCACCCAGAACAACGTGAATTGACAGAAAATTAATTTTGTAACTACTTGCCTTCGACGAATTTATTACAGCGAGGTAAATATCACACTACGCGTGTATTTTCCACAATCCTGATTGCTTTGAATACGGCACAGCCATTTTGACAGCGTTGACCCGGAAATGGTTATTTTATTTTCCGTACGATTCCGAAGAGCTCCGAAACGGTAAGTAATTATGATTGGTCAAACGAGGAGGTGTGTCAAGCTTCCCTTTGGTTTCCCAACTCCACTATAAGAACCATGTATGAAGCCGGTATAAATTTTCCCTCCAAAATGTCAGTTGTCAACAAACAGCGTGACTCTATAGAGTTTGTGGCAAAAGGCCATAATTTAGTATTAATTGGAAAAGCGGGCACAGGAAAAACATTCACAGTAAAGTAACAGTAGGTATTTAAATAGGTATTAAATCTTTCAGCATTTGACTCGATTCATGTAATAAAAACAATTTACATAATATATATCTACAATATAAGGTATCGAAAAGTTATACTAAACTATTTATTACCAAGTGAGGATTGTCATCTTGCGAGTTAATTTACCGTGGACGGCTAATTGTCAATATATTTGTATTGTAATTGTTGTTATAAATTTGGTTTCTACAATTTAAATGGAGATGAGAGTAAAGGCTGGGGACCAAAGGCGAAGGTCGACACACCTCCGCATTTTAACCAATAATAGACACTTACCTTTTCGGAGCTCACCGGAATCGTTCGGAATCACTCGGAATCATACGGAAATTAAAACAAGCACTTCCGGGTCAAATCTGTCAAAATGGTTTCGCCGTATTCAAAGCAATCAGGTTTGTGGAAAATACACGCGTAGTGGGATATATACCTCGCTGTTATAAATTCATGAAAGGCAAGTAGTTACAAAATAAATTGTCTGTTGAATCACGTTGTTCTTGGCCGGGCAACACGAACCGTTAAAGAATTTTGTTCTTAAACGAACGAATTTTACTTCGGTCACATCGGAGTCGAGACAAACATTTTGCAAGTTTATTGCTTCGCTGTATTTAGCGAGAGCTTTATGTGAACTTATTTCAGGCGATACGTTATACACCAATTATTGCTTCGACGAACAAGACCAAGTTTTTGAGAATCGAACATAAATTACGAACACACGGCCTTGTTGAAAAAGGCTTGTGTATTTTTTTGTCATGTTTTGACCCAAGAGTGCTATACCTTTACTATATTATGTATTTATAGTACGGTAGTGTATATTGTACGATAGTGTGGGAAAAACTACACGCCGGGTACCTGTGGGATTATGGCCCTTGAAATTGTCAAAATTGCTATAATACAGCTTGTGAACCCGATACAGTCTTCAGTTTTGATTGTATCTCGATCAAACTTATACAGTAGTTAGATGTCCATGAAAGCTCGGTTCCTTTCGCAAACCAGCCAGATCCGCCCATGCAAGACTGGATTATGGCCCTTGAAATTGTCAAAATTGCTATAATAGAGCTTGTGAACACAATAGAGGCTCCATTTACTATCTGATCTTCACCAAACTTACACTTTAGTTAGGTATCCATGAGAGCTTGGTTACTTTTGCGAACCAGCCAGATCCAGCCATGCAAGACTGGATTATTGCCCTTGAAATTGTAAAAATTGCTATAATACAGCTTGTGAACGCGATAAAGTCTTCAGTTTTGATTGTATACAGTAGTTAGATATCCATGAGAGCTCGGTTCCTTTCGCAAACCAGCTAGATCCGCCTATGCAAGACTGGATTATGGCCCTTGAAATTGTCAAAATTGCTATAATACAGCTTGTGAACACAATAGAGCCTCCATTTACTATCCGATCTTCACCAAACTTAGATAGTAGTTAAATATTGATGAGAGCTCGGTTCCTTTCGCAAACCAGCCAGATCCACCCATGCAGACTGGATTATGGCTCTTGAAATTGTAAAAATTGCTATAAAACAGCTTATGAACACAATAGGGACTCCATTTACTATCCGATCTTCACCATACATACATGCTCTGGATTGAAAATGACCAAAGAACCATCCCAGTAGAGCATGGGCCCTCATGGGCCTCTTATTTAGTCATTATAGCGAGTTCAATTTAGTTAGCCATGTGTTTCTTGGCTTAAAATTCTCAGACCAGTACTTCACACAACAGTCTTTCCAAGCAACTGGCTGCCAATTAGTGGAAGAAGAATGATGCTTATCACTTTGAATTTTGTCAAATGTTGGAGAGAATGTTGGTTGAGTTGTGGTTCAAACTCAGAATCCCTGGATTGAAAGCCCGAGTCCCTTTGCTCGGCTGTATCAGGGAAAGGATAAACGCTCATTATTTCCAGTACAAACACATTTATCAAATGTTCATTGGTAATTAGTCTAATAAACTGGTTTAGTCATTTATTAACCCTTTCCCTCATAAAGACACTTTCTGATGCCTCTGCAGCAGGCGGCTTTTTGAAAACATAGTGACAAAAGAAGAAATTGCACAAAACGTGCAATTTCTCCTTTTGCCACAATGTTTTCCACTTTTATTCATAGGTTATCCATTCAATTATAGAGATTTTCCATTATTTGACAAAATATGTTCAAAGTCGTCTGCTGCAGAATTGTCGTATGAGGGAAAGGGTTAAAGGGAAAAGTAGTCACATGCTGACCCTATTTTATTATATAATTCTGTATGATTATTTTCTCTGAGAAACTAAATTATAGAAAACAAAAAATAATGTTTCTGCATTAAGTATTTTTAGATCACCTGAGCCGAAGGCTCAAGGTGAGCTATTCTGATCACTTTTTGTCCGTCGTCCGTCCGGCGTTAACTTTTAGCTTTAAACATCATCTCCTCCCAAACTCCAAGGACAATTTCCGTGAAACATCACAGGACTGTTCCTCTGGTTGGCGTCTTTCAAAGTTGTTCAAAGATTTAAATTCCATTGAGAACTTTGGTTGCTGCGGCATCAGAAAGTGGGCAAAAGGTCCAAACTTTAAAAATCTTCTCCTCCGAATCTGCCTGTCAGATTCAAATATAATTTGGTAGAAATGTTCATTGGGTGACCCTCTATAAAAAATTGTTCAAGCCATACTGATTGGTCGAAAAACATGGCAGTCAGGCGGCATCAAAAAAGGGGCAAAATGACAAAATTTGAAAATTCCATTTTTATGCAAATGCTTGTCTGATTTTAAGAAAATATAATACGAATCTTACTGTAATGATCCTCTATTTAATTTGTTTAAGCCGTTTTGATTGGTTACACAATCATAGCAACCAGGCGTCATCACAAAAGGGGTAAATTGAACTTTTAGCTACAAATGACAACCATCTCCTACCATTCCAATAGACCAATTACCACAAAACATCACAGGAATGTTTCTTTGGTGGTCCTCTTTCAAAATTGTTCAAAGATTAAAATTCCAATGACAACTTTGGTTGCTGCGGCATCAGAAAGGGGACAAAATGTCCAAACTTTAAAAATCTTCTCCTCCGAATCTGCCTGTCAGATTCAAATATAATTTGGTAGAAATGTTCCTTGGGTGACCCTCAATAAAAACTGTTCAAGCCATACTGATTGGTCGAAAAACATGGCAGTCAGGCGGCATCAGAAAAGGGGCAAAATGACAAAATTTGAAAATTCCATTTTTATGAAAGTGTTTGTCTGATTTTAAGAAAATATAATACGAATTTTACTGTAATGATCCTCTATTTAATTTGTTTAAGCCGTTTTGATTGGTTACACAATCATATCAACCAGGCGTCATCACAAAAAGGGTAAATTGAACTTTTAGCTACAAATGACAACCAACTCCTACCATTCCAATAGACCAATTTCCACAAAACATCACAAGAATGTTCCTTTGGTGGTCCTCTTTCAAAATTGTTCAAAGATTTAAATTCCATTGAGAACTTTGGTTGCTGCGGCATCAGAAAGTGAGAAAAATACCCAAATTTTAAAATCCTTTTCCTCCATAATCTACTTGTGCGATTGCAAGATAATTTGGTAGAAATGTTTCTTAAGTGACCCATCTAAATAAACTGTTGAAGCCATATTGATTTCGTTGAAAAACAGGGCAGCAAGGCGGCATCAGGAAAGGTGCAAAATGACAAAAACTTTATAATTCCATTCTTATTAAAGTTCTTGTTAGATTTCAAGATATAAATGGCCTTTACTGATAAGCTGTTTCTTGAGAAGTGTCCACTCCTTTCAGTTTCATTTGCACTCCCTGATAAAATTTTCCAGATATTTGCAGTTAAATATTTGCTACTAATTGTCCCCCGCTTTTAGCGAAAGCGTGGGGACTATTATTTCTCGTTCGTCAGTCAGTCCCTCCGTCACGCTGTCACAAAAACTTTAACCTTGGTCATAACTTCTGAACCGTAATAGGTACTGCTTTCATATTTCACATGTGTATTCCTTGTGACAACCCCTTTCCATCAATACCAATTTTTGACCTTGTGACCTTGACCCTGGCGGGGGACCATAATTCTCTGAATTTGCTTGTTTACTATCAATTAGGTGATCGATTTAGGGCCATCTTGGCCCTCTTGTTAAAATTATCACAACGCACAATGTTTGTTGATGGAATAGGGACCTGGTAATTTTTGGTAGAGTTGCGCTTGCGCAAACGAGATCATTGTTACAGGTTGGATTTTGAAGTCACGTGATGTAAATGCCCCAGAACACCAATTATACCAAGTATCAGTACGCCAACAATTAAGTGCAAATTTGTTTGACTAATTTACGAATACTAACAAAAGCATACATGGAATGATTAAAAAAAAATTATCTACATTATCACACTGTGTCCGGCGTTTGTGTATTGTCTGTCATATATCGTCAACAATTGCCTTGTGAACACTTTACAGGCAACATTTTGCGTCCACTGTCCAATCTTCATGACATTTTATCAAAACATACTTCTCCATCTAATCTTACCCAAGTTCGAAACTAGGTCATGTGAAGTAAAACACTAGGTTAAATTGAAAGAAAATCTTGTGAAAACTCTGGAGGTTACATTTTAAACTTGAGCATGTTGAAAGTTTGTCACAATAATTATCTTGATGATATCTTGGCAAAGTTTGAATAAAGGTCATGTGTGGTCAAAAATTAGGTCAATAGGCTACATTGAAGTAAAATCTTGTTAACACTAGGATCACTCAGATGTTAGATCACAATCTAAGTCACTAGGACAAATTGATGGAACATCTTGTTAATATCTAGGCTTAATTTGAATATAGGTCATGTTTTGACATTCTGGCGAAGTTTGAAGCTGCTGCAGCAAAAAATGCGCTCTCTAGAGTGTTTAAAATATATCTTTAATTTGACGCAGTGACCTAGTTGTTTGCTGCAGCAGCTTCAAACATTGTCAAATTGTTTGTTTTGATGATATATCTAGGCCACATTTGAATATGGGTCATGTTGGGTCAAGAACTTGGTCACTAGGCCAAATTGAAGGAAAATCTTGTTAACCCTCTGGAAACTGCATTACAAACTTGAGTATGATGAAACTTTGTCAGAATAATTGTCTTAATTTTATCTAGGCCAAGTTTGAAAATTGGTCATGTTGGGTCAAAAACTAGGTTACTTGGCCAAAATTAAAGGAAAATCTTGTTGATAGTCTGGTAGCTGCATTATGAACTTTTGTATGTAAACTTTTGTCAGTTTAATTGTATTAATTTTATCTAGTTTGAATGGGTAATGTCGGGTCAAAAACGAGGTCAGTAGGCCAGGCCATATTGAAGATAAATCCTGTTAACAATCTAGTATAATTATACCTGACCACAAAATGAGTTACTTTGATCAACTATGTGGTTGGCATAAATCAGGGGAGCGATCAAGGGCCATCATGGGCCCTCTTTTTTATTTACATAAAAGATCAAATATGCTTGTTTCTTGTGTTTCCAGTCTTGGCAAAGGGATACAAAAGGATCTCTTCTCAGTTGTCTTGTCATCTGTCTGTCTCACTTTAATTTGCTTACATATTGGCAGGTGACATGTTTTTCTTTAAGCACTCTTGTCTATTTTCAGTTGTATGCTATATAGAAAAAGTCTTGAGAAGCTTAGGCAATGGATACACCACTAAGAAAATAAATTGGTAAACAGCTAAATATGTGTTTCGGTTACCCAATAAAAAATCATGCTTGCGGCAGTGGTGTACATAAAAATTATTTCTATTAATGTTTTATGACCCAGATATGAACTTTTAATGCCCAAATAATGAAAATCATATGTAACGGAAGATTAGGGATCGCTATAGCATTAGGAAATCTGGTACTGACACCAATAAAACTCATACAAAATGTGATACATTGGACTCATTTCTCTCTTCCTACCGTCTGATTTAGCTGCTATAACCCTTTTCCCACTTGTGGACGCTTTCTGATGCCTCTGCAGCAGAAGACGTTTGAACACATTGTGCCAAAAGAAGAAATTGAGAAATTTCTCATTTTACTTAAATGATTTCAATTCAATAATTTCACTTTTATTGAAAGTGATTTGTTTTCATATATTGCAGTCGTCTGCTATAGATTTGCTGTACTTGGAAAAGGTTAATATATTAGTCCTCTGCTTTGAAAACAGCTGAGGAAAGTTTCTTACATGTGGAAAATTAGATGTATAACTTAAACACATATAAATCCATTTTGACTCGGTATATCTCATTTTGCCACAATATTTTCAAGTCAATTCATTAGTAACTACAGTATTATGCTTACAATAAAATAGGATTCCCCCTTCATTACCTGGATTTTTTCAATGTCGTCTGCTGTGGATTTTCGAATGCGGAAAAAAGTCAACTTATACAACGACTAGACGACTTTTCAACTTTATTTAACACATCAGCTATCTTTTATGCAGATTTTTCAAGTTTTTGTCACTGTTTTCAAAGTTGTCTGCTGCAGATTTGTTGTATGTGGGAAAGGGTTAAACTGATTAATTAATCATGTCTATAATGTTCTATTTGGTTTAGCTATCTTTTGTGTTTTTTTTGTCACTATGTTTTCAAAGTTGTCTGCTGCAGTTTTGTTGTATGTGGGAAAGGGTAAATATTTAAGTAATAGTTTCTAGTCTTGGTCATCCATCCTAGATGGCATTAAAAGCTGAAAACCAAAGAAGACAGTAGTAAGACTGTTTTCCTTTAATGAAAGTATTATTATTGAATAAGATTATAAATTCCCTTCTTTTCTACAATATTTTCAAAAGTCGTCGGCTGCATACATGTCAAAATTTCTCTGAATGTGAGAAGGGATCAAGGTTCACATGAAGTAGGTACTACAATTCATGTAAATTGAAATGTTGGGGATTTACTGATAATTACCTGAAGGCATTAGTTGATACAAGCCAGGCAATAAAACAGGGCCACTAATTGACGGAAAACATCCATAGACCTTTATCTAATAAGTGAGCTCATTCAATTTTGATCAGGTTTCCCCTATATATTTAATACCAGCAAATCCGCACAGAACAACTTTTAAACCCTTTCCCACATACAACATATCTGCAGCAGATGACTTTAAAAACCTATATACAAAAAGAATGAAAGATTTCCATAAATGAGAGTTAAATTATTAAAAAGAGTTGAAAACATTGTGGCAAATGGAGAAATTGTTTGTTATGAGCAATTTCTCCTTTTGCCAAAATGTTTTCAAAAGTTGTCTGCTGCAGATAGGTCAAAAGGTGTCTATAATTAGGAAAGGGTTAATACCATGATGTGCAATTTCTCCTTTGGTCACAATGTTTTAAAATTTATTTAACAATCAAGCTATCTTTTTGAAGATTTTTCAGGTTTTTGTCACTGTTTGCAAAGTCGTCTGCTGCAGTTTCTTGTATGTGGAAAAGGGTTAACTTGTACATTTGGAATATACAAGGACTATTTAACTTTTTCGCACTTGCAAATGTTATAACTTTGATTAGAATGGGCGCAGGGGTTGGTGGGTTAAAAGAGGTTGGCACCTCATCTGGCTGTCCTCATGCATCTTTGGATTCTGGTGTATCCTGTACCAAAATTGGGTCTTTGTGACCTTGACCTCTGACCCAATTTAAAAAAAAAATTGGTCTAGGCCATTATCTTCGATCTTCACATTTTAAAAACACATGTCAACTACATGATAGATAAGTGTGAAGACAATGTGGACAGGACTGCACTGGATGATCAGAGTCTTCAGTGGCAGCTATAGATCCCAAACATGCGTTTTCCTGATTCACGACCAAAATTGTGAGTGAATAATATCTAATGAAACCAATCAATGACAATGTGATGTCCCAGTCATTTCATTTGGGCTGAAAGGATAAAAAGATTGGGTTTAGTCAAGGCAGACTGACTAAACAAATCATCAATAGCTTTAGGTGTGTATCCAAGACAGTCATTCTAGTAATCAAGATTGACAGCTCATTTAATTGAAGAGACCATCTCTCCCTTAACCCATTCCCACTTGCAGATGCATCTGCAGCAGACAACTTTTAAAACAAATTGTAGCAAAAGGAGAAATTGCTCATATTGAGCAGTTTCTCCTTTTGCCACATTTTGTTAAATTTTACTCGATACAATTATTATCTACTTTTTCATACATAGAGATTTTTCATATTTTCAAAGCGGTCTGCTGCAGATTTGTTGTATATTGGAAAGGAGTATGTGACACATGCTGACCAGTCATCAGAGCCAAGTCATCCCCTAGACTGGAATCAGTGCATAAATGTTGCACTTTCCCACACGCTGATCGATTTTGATGCATCTGCTGCTGTCAACCTTTGAAGGAAGGGGAAAATTATCATTTGATTTGTCATGCTTGTGCATTAAAAAGAAATTCTTAAATCTATACTTGGACATGATCTAACTAAATAAATGTAAATCCATCTTTGATTTATTTGACGGTAAACGGTGTATAGTGTTATTGATCAGATATATTTCTGGGGAGTTCAGGGCTATCAATTAGTTTAATGCAAAATAATGTTCTCTCTAATAAGAATGTAAAATAAGGCTCCATCACAATTAAAGATAAATTAAAGTGCATACTTTTGTTTAATTGATTTGTCATTCAAATGAAGTATGTAGTAAATGAAACGATTATTTTGTTATCGGTATGTGAAGACAAGCATCACTTTTTCTTTTCTTTTTTTTTTACATCTTCATATGTTACGCAATTGTGAAAACTATTTATCCCTTTCAGACATACAGGTTTATGTTTATGTATTTGTACAACAAATCTGCAACCGACGACTTTGAAAACATGAATGCAAATATATGGAAAATATCTATAAATTTGACTTCAAGGTGAGCAATTTACAGTGATCACATTTTGTCAGTCATCAGGCCATCGCCTGTCATGCAACGTCAACAATTACCTTGTGAACACTACGAAAAAAATCCTTATATATGAACAATTTCTCCCTTCTCCACAACGTTTCCAAAAAGTCATCAGCTGCATATGCATCAAAAGAGCAATTTCTTCTGCAGCAGATGCGTCAAAATGTGTCTGCAAGTGGGAAAATGTGATAGGGAATCTATTCGGGGTTTGTGTTGATATAGTTATGTATTTCTAGATAGTGAAGTTGGATTCTTAACCCTTTCCCTCACATAGAAGCTTTCTGATGCCTCTGAAGCAGACGGCTTTTTGAAAACATACTCTGTGATAAAAAAAGAAATTGCTCAAAACGAGCAATTTCTCCTTTTGCCACAATGTTTTCCGCTTTAAGTTATAGGTTATCCATTCAATTATAGAGATTTTTCTATTTTTTGACAAAATATGTTCGAGGTCGTCTGCTGCAGATTTATTGTATGTGGGGAAGGGTTAATCCTTTTCCACATACTCAAATCTTCAACAGACATCATCTAGGTAACATTATCGAAAATCTTCTCTGGTTAAGTGCAATTATTAACCCTTTCCTTCATATAGACGCTTTCTGACGCATCTGCAGCAGACGGCTATTTGAAAACATAGTGACAAAAAAAGAAATTGCACAAAACGTGCAATTTTTCCTTTTGACACAATGTTTTCCACTTTTAGTCATAGGTTATCCATTCAATTATAGAGATTTTCTATTTTCTGACAAAATACATTCAAAGTCGTCTGCTGCAGAATTGTCGTATGAGGGAAAGGGTTAAAAAGAGTTGCAAATTGAGAAATTGAAGTTGGTGTATTAAAAATATGTGTTTTACGTACATTTCATGCAAATACACAAAAGTATTTACTAGGATTTTGTATTGGAGATAATTCCAAACATATTAAAGTAATAACCTTTGTTATTTCCTTTTAAATCCTTTTCCTAATTAGTTTTCACATGAAATTGTAGTTAAGTACATAAGCTTACCTAGAATTTGATGACTTTTATTATAAGAGAACACTTAGGATTTTAGATGAACCACATCATTCTACTGATTAACGCTTTGTTTCATACAGACGCATTTTGATGCCTCTGCAGCAGACGCCTTTTGAAAACATTTCGGTAAAAGGAAAACATTCTCGTATTGAGCAATTGCTATTATGTTTTCAACTCTTATCAGATTATGCATTCATTTACAGATTTTTCATATATTTGCCACGGTGTTTTCTAATTTGTCGTTTGCCGATTTGGTCACCTTTTACAACATACAACAAATCTGCAGAAAATGCAGTAACATGGAACAACTCTTTAAAAATATGTATAACGGAGCTGCACTCCGTGAAAAAACAACCGTCCGCCAATTACAACTTGTGTAGAACCAGATCAGCCATCACATCTGTACAGTCTAATCTCACACCTGCCATGTTTGTTAACCCTTTCCCTCATAGGACAATTCTGCAGCAAACGACTTTGAACGTATTTTGTCAAAACATAGAAAATCACCATAATTGAATGGATAACCTATGACTAAAAGTGGAAAACATTGTGACAAAAGGAGAAATTGCACGATTTGTGCAATTTCTTCTTTTGTCACTATGTTTTCAAAACGCTGTCTGCTGCAGAGGCGTCAGAAAGCGTCTATATGAGGGAAAGGGTTAAAGAAGCATCCAAGAAGCCTAAACAGATCATTTGTTGCAGATGCATTGAATGTGTCTGCATTTTGCGAAGGTATAATTTATTTTAAATTGCTTTGGAAAAAATAAGATTTAATGGGGCTTATTTACATTGCTATAGGGGGAGATTTTGGAAGGATCTATCACAGCTTCTCCTCTTGTAGACCCATTTTGACTGATTATTTTGCTATAAATATTTCAACTCTTATTCAATACAATAAACATTTCATTTAGATAGACTTTTAATGACTTTACCTAGATGTTCAAAGGTGTCTGCTGCAAATTGTTGTGTGTGAGAAAAGGTTAATTTTTCCCACAAACACACTATTTCGGATGCCTTTGGGACAAACAACTTTTGGAAACATTGAATGAAAAGGAGAAATTGCTCAAAACGAGCAATATCTCCATTTGCCACTAAATTTTCAACTTGTTTCCATAATTAAAGTAAGTTTTGTTGATGTTACCTGAATGTTTTTAAAGTTGCCTGCTGCAGATATCTTGTATTGTGAAAGGGTTAACTTATGATCATCTCAAATAAACTATTTAAAGCACCTCCATGCTCATTTGATATATGGCACAATTAACCTCTTAGCTGTATACAACAAATCTGTTTGCTTTGAGAACATAATATTATCTAAGCAGAAACTTCTCATTTTGCCTCTATATATATATATACCGGTATATATAAATTAATTTTATAAAAGTCTTTATTCTGTTGTTTACAAGAGAAAGTTGATGCAAGGCATCAATGTCGCCGGAAAAGACTGCATTGATTTATTTATGTATTCTTGACTTTCCTTAGTCTATTCAAACTTTAGGAACGTTGAAATGAAAACATTTGATTATAAAGTTTATATTCATATCTATACATTAGGGTATCTATAACAAATTAACGAAATGTGTACACATTTATCTGGCTTTAATTTAATTTTGCTGTTGTTACTTATTTAAATAATAGTATTCATTCATATAATTTCAATGTTTGTCAATCTTATTCGAATCACAAGGTAAATATCATGGTATTGCTTTAAAGGGAGGTAATTTGAAGAAAACAAAAGTCTTCAAAAGGAAAAATATATCAGCATTACCGTCTACAGTTTAAATTGTTCTATTGTTTGTGGATTTAAAAATGTTCTTTTTTTCTTATTTCTACATGTACAACGAAATATTGCGGCTTCTCTTTGACGCTTTGCGTCAAACATTCGTCTTGTACTTGTCTAAAATAAAATAATATCACTCGCTTTTTCATATCGAAATGCGCATGCGCGAAAATCGATGTTAAAGGTCACGAAACTACACAACAGAATAGGGTCTATATTTAGCTTAGAAACAGTTCCTACTTTAGATATTCATGGATTAACATTATTAAATGAATTCTACACAAATCAAGACATCTCTTTGAACATGAAAACAACATTTAGTAAGTTAAAATTGCTATTAAAAGGAGAATCCGAAATTGACCTCAATGATGACACATAAGAGTCTGCATTAGGGGGTGTTGGTTCACGTCTTGAAGGGACCACTTTTGTCTTCGTAAATAAGACAAAAAACTTAAATGCGAGTGAAATAAAAAAAACTGCAAACATTAAAAAATCGGAATATTTATTTCACTTTAGATGTGTCATTTATTAGTGTTCGTAAACAACCACAATTGTAATATGTTCAAATCATCTAGATTTGTTTCTTTCTAATAATAAGCCGCCCTCCCATGTGATTTCCGAAAAGCTATTAAAAATAGAAGTCGCGGGCTTCTGCCCGGCGACTAATGAGTCCGAATTGCAATAGTTATTGGGAAAAATATTTTAAGACATACATCAAAGATCCAGGTCAGCTTGTGCATCTGCATGTACTGTTGCAATAATGCCTGGGTAATACTAGATTTTTAGCCATCAATCCTGAAATTGATCTTTTGAAGCAATTACAACAAAACCTGCAGAAGATGATTTTGAAAACATCTAGATTAAAATATGGAAAATCACAATAAAGGAAGTGGTCATACTTATTGAATAGAAGGCAAATGCTGTAAAAGAAGTAATTGCTTATTTCTCCTTTTGCCACATTGTTATCAAAGTTATTTAGCTGCATGTGGGAAAAGCTAAAGTTCAATGATAGCAAAAAAAAAGCTGTGGAAATACACAATGCAGTCTGACCTGATTTGTCCCAAATTTGGAAACCTCTGTACTTAACCTTTTCCCACCTATAGACGCTTTCTGACGCATCCGCAGCAGACGACGTTTGAAAACATCAAAACAAGCAATTTCTCCTTTTGCCACAATGTTTTCCACTTTTAGTCATAGGTTATTGTCATATGAGGTGAGGGAAAGGGTTAAATTGAATTATGAGCCATTTCACCTTTTGCCACAATGTTTTCAAAAGTCATCTGTTACAGATCCATCAAAATGTGTTTATATCAGGGAAAGGGTTGAGGTGGGAAATTTGAAGTTTGTTGTTCATGAAAGTATTTTATTAAATAGAGCTGAGAAGATTGTGTGTGACACAAGAAACAAATTTTCCCCTTTTGTTATGGATTCTTCAAAATAAATCTTCCTGTTGGAAAGAGTTAATATAGAAGGAATAAATTGCACTTTGTTAAATTTACTCTGGACTAATTAATGACTTATCACATCAGCTGTGACTTACACAATAAACACTACCAGCAAAGGTCCATGTCAGCCTGCACATCCACACAGCCGAATCAGAACCTTCCCAGGTTGGTCTCTAAATGTACAAGCATCCTTATGACCCAATTTGGAATGTTTAATAGATGTCTGCTGCAATTAATGCATCTTTTCTTACACAGTTTTCAAAAAATCATCTGCTGCAATTTAGACATCTAAAGTTTTTTTATTTTCCCACATACAGAGGCTTTCTGATGCCTCTGCAGAAGACAACTTTTGCCACAATGTTTTTAACTTTATTCAATAATTGTTCTTTCATCTTTGGGGAGTTTCCATATGTTTTTCAATGTTGTATGTGGGAAAGGGGTGGTTAAGGTTGGTTTTCACAAGATGTGGCTCATATGAAATATTGTTATATGTATATGCACAGTCTATAGATATTACTGCAACATGTTGCATACGTAAACCTTATCAACATACAACGAATCTGCAACAGATGACTTTGAAAACATCTGGGCAATAATATGGAAAACCTTAACCTTTTCCCTCATATAGACGCTTTTCTGACGCCTCTGCAGCAGACAGCTTTTTGAAAACATAGTGACAAAAGAAGAAATTGCTCAAAACGAGCAATCTCTCCTTTTGCCACAATGTTTTCCACTTTTAGTCATAGGTTATCCATTCAGTTATAGAGATTTTCTATTGTCTAACAAAATATGTTCAAAGTCGTCTGCTGCAGAATTGTCGTATGAGGGAAAGGGTTAAAATGAAAGTGCTATATAATTACAGAAAAGAGTTGAAAACACTGGCAAAAGAAGAAATTGCTCACCATGAGCACTTTCTCCTCTTGACACAATGTTTTCATTTCTATTCTAAAGATTTTTCATATTTTTCTCCAGATGATTTGAAAGTCATCTGTTCTGCAGATTTGTTGTAACAGTAATGAGGGAAAGGGATAATATTGAACTGTTCTTTCGTTGAGAAACTGAAACAAATTGTTTAGAAAAATGCTTTCTACTGAAATAAAGTGTTTAAAAAAGACCATTTAATGGAATGATTTAATTTATTTCAAAGTAATTTAAAAAAGATCAATTATGTAACAAAATATTAGCAATTCTGGATGTATTGATCTTACACAAAAATCCTGTTTTAATGTCATCCCTCAGAATTTCGAATTTTCCAAGGAGCAAAGGGAAAATAAAAAACAATTTCAAAACCATTATCCATCAATATTGTAAAACATCACGCATGCATGTTATCCATTCATTTACTATTAATAGTCGGGAGGCAATTTTTTACTGCTAACTGGCATTCACTGTGAATTAATTTCACAAACTGATCGCCAGTGCTTTGCGTAATAATCACTTCTTTTATACTATTGTGAAAAGATGTTAATAATAAACATGAACAGATGTCCTATTAAGGTATTGGCTTTCCGGAGAGATGGAGAAAAACAGTTTGTCACAGAGGCTAATCAGATTTGTGATAATGACCAAATGTTGGTTAATTAGGTATCTTGGTCAGATAGTGCAGGGTGCTTAATTTACCCTTTCCAACTTACAGACACTTTCCAACACATCTGCAGCAGATGATCTTTGAAAACATTGTAGCAAAAAATGAAATTGCTCAATGAATGAGCAATTTCTCCATTTGCTGCTTAAATGTTTTTATCTTTAGAAAATAATTGTTCTTTAATTTAAACAGAGTTTCTACATTGTTGACAGAATGTTTCTGATGTTGGCTGCTGCAGATTTGTTGTATGTGGAAAAGGGTTAAAATATGTTTTCATCATTTTTAGCACACCAGAGCACAAAGTGCTCAAGGTGAGTTATTGTGACCGTCTTTTGTCCGGCCTCAACATTTACTCGTTAACACTCTAGAGGCAACATTTTGCATCCAATCATCATGAAAGTTTATCAGAACATACATCTCCATCAAATCTATGCCAAGTTCGAAACCGGGTCATGTGGGGTCACTAACTTGGTCACTAGATCAAATTAAATGAAAATCTTGTTAACACTCTGGAAGCTGCATTTTTCAGCATGAGCATGTTGAAACTTTGTCAGAATGTTTGTCTTAGTGATATCTAAGCCAAGTTCGAATATAGGTCATGTTGGGTTAAAAATTAGGCCAAATTGAAGGAAAATCTTGTTAAAACTCTAGCGGTCGCACTTTTTGCTTCAGCAGTTTGAAAGTTTGTCAGAATGTTTGTCTTAATGATATTTAGGTAAAGTTCGAATATGGGTCATATTAGGTCAGAAACTAAGCCACTAGGCCAAATTGAAGGGAAATCTTGTTAACACTGTAGAAGAATTGTATCAAGGTCAAGTTCGAATATGGGTAGTTTCGAGTCAGAAGCCAGGTCACTAGGCCAAATTGAAGGGAAATCTTGTTAACACTCTGGATGCTGCATTTTTAATTTGAGCATGTTGAAACTTTCTTGATGATATGTAGGACAAGTTCGAATATTGGTTATGTCTGTTAAAAAGTAGGTCACTCTGACAAATTGAAGAACAATCTTGTTAACACTTTGGAAGGCGCATTTTTGGCTTGAGCATGTTGAAACTTTGTCAGAATATTTGTCTTCATGATATCTAGGCTAAGTGTAAATATGGGTCAGGTCAAAAACTAGGTCACTAAGCCAAATCGTAGAACAATCTGTTCTTGATGATATTGCCATTGGCGCTGAAAGAGTTAAGTCTTAAATAGCCCATTCTCAGGTGAGCGATCCAGGGCCTCATGGCCCTCTTGTTTTATTTAACCCTTTCCCTCATATAGATGCTTTTTGACACCTGCAGCAGACAGCTTTTTGAAAACATGACAACAAAAGAAAAATGAGCTCAAAATGAGCAATTCCTCCTTTTGTCAACATTTGTTCAACTCTAATCAATTATTGTTGTTTCATTTAAAGGGATTATTTGTGCTTTTGCCTATATGTTTTCAAAGTTGTCTGCTGCAGATTTGTTGTATGTGGGAAAGGGTTAAGTTACCCTCATGGTTAGGGAGGAGAAATAGCTATAACCATAAGCAGAAAGCATCTATATGAGGGAAAGGGTTAAGCAATATCTCCTCCTTCCTCAATATTATCACAAAAATGTCTTTTGCAAAGGTTTATGTATCAGGGTAAACCCTTTCCCAGATCCACCAAATCTTCAGCAGATGCATTTGAATGTAACTAAGCAAAAATATAGAAAGTCACCTACGGTACTTATGCAAGTGTAATTATTGAATAGAACTTGAAAACATGGTGGCAAAAGAAGAATTTGCTCATCATGAGCAATTTCTCATTTTATATGGGAAAGAGTTAAAGATGTCACATTATGTACTTTAACTGATTGGGGTTTAACGCCGTTGTTAACAATTTCTCAGTTATATCACAGCGGCCAGTTCACCTACTCATGCATTTCCTGGTTTTCTCACACCAGTACTCCACATAACAGTCTTCTCAAGCAACTGGCTGCTTTTCCACATACACTTAGTCCATTGGTGGAAGACGAATGACGCAGGACGCATTGACTTTTGTCTCAAGTTTGAGCTGTGTTCTATGAAAACCTCCCTTTTAAGTACGTTTATAAAGTGTACTTTAACCCTTTCACTCATATAGACGCTTTCTGACGCCTCTGCAGCAGACGGCTTTTTGAAAACATAGTGACAAAAGAAGTTTTTTGCCACAATGTTTTCCACTTTTAGTCATAGGTTATCCATTCAATTAAAGAGATTTTCTATTTTTTGACAACATATGCTCAAAGTTGTCTGCTGCAGAATTGTCGTATCAGGGAAAGGGTTAACATAAACAAACAGTTTAGACTATGATGAGACTGTTATATTGTGACAGTGTAAACAGACACAACTCTGTCAGAAACGGCACATAATTACATTATGATTCACATAGTTTTCAATCCAGAATTACACTTTTTCACACATTCAACAAATCTGCAGCAGATGACTTTAAAAAGATAAAGACAAAAATAAGGAAACTCCCTATAAATGAAAGAACAATTATTTTAAAGAAATGTAGCGAAAGGGGAAAATTGCTCATAATAAGCAATTCCTCCATTTTCCACAGTATGGAAAAGTTGTCTGCTGCAGAAGCATCAGAATTTAAGAGTCCGTATGTGGGAATGGGATAAGTATCTTTAGTAAATAAACAGTCATGGGATATAAATGATCAATCATTAAGGGTTAAGTACTTTTATAAAGTGTAGAACATGATCAATATCCACACAGCACACACTGCAGTTCACACTTTGTAAACATCTTGGCAGACAAATTCTATTTTTGCCTCATTATGCTTACAAGATTTGTCTGCTACAAAATGTTTTTGTTTTTTAGCTCACCTGAACCAGAGGCATTGAAAAACATGGCCACCAGGGGGCAGAGCTTGTATTCCTTATATATGTGTATTGTGAAAACTTAAAAAATCTTCTTGTCCAAAAGTACTGGCCAGATTCGAAAATAATTTGGCAAAGATATTCCTTGTGTGACCCTCTAACAAGATCGTTCAAATTATTCTGATACGTTGAAAAACATGGCCACCAGGGGGCGGAGCTAAAATGTTTTCCTTATATGTATAAATGGTGAAAACTTTAAAAAATCTTCTTGTCCAAAAGTACCTGCCCAATTTGAAAAATAATTTGGAATAGATGTTCCTTGGGTGACCCTTTTTCAGGATTGTTCAAATTTGTTTGATCCGTTTAAAAAAACCATGACAACCAGGGAGTGCTCAGCTTGTTTTCCTTATATGTGTATAGAGAATATATTTGAAAATCTTCTTGTCCAAAAGTCCTAGACCGATTTGAAATAGTTTTGCACAGATGTTTCTTGGGTGACCCTTTTTCTGGATTTTTCAAAATGTACTGATCCATTTAAAAAACATGACCACCAGGGGGCTGGTGCTTGATTTCCTTGTATGAATATATAGTGAAAATTTAAAAAATTCTTGTCAAAAGTATTATAATATTAATTAAAGGCCGGATTTTGAAATAACTGCCAATAGCACAAGTGTTCCTAAAATTGGTGACAATTTACTAAGTTATATTAAATCAGTTGAGTGATCATGGCCATCATGGCCCTCTTGTTTTGAAATGTGGCTACATGTGGGAAAGGATTTGCTGTAAAGATGGAATTATATAAGAGAAAGTATAATTATACTACTGCTGACCTTGACATGTACCATTTCCACAATATAATCATTAAATTAAGGCTCTTATACCAACATTAGATAAAGAAAAGAAAAATCACTTCAAATTTTGGCAAACATTTTCAACCTAACACCACCTGAACAAGTCTTCTCTAAGCTTGATTGAAAACATACAAAAAATTGAAACTGTTTTATCCGTAGAATCCAATTCATTTCAAGTGCTCTGGAATTCAAGGGACATAGAAAAATGTTGAAATTACCAATATATCAAGCCAAAATATGCCGACAATTCTTCCATTTCAGTGATGTATGCCAAGTTATTCAGACAGTCATGGATAGAATGCTGATATCAGACCCCCATACTACATTACTACAGTTTTTAATGAAAAATACTATCAAAATTAAATGGCCAAAGAGCTGTCATATCTATTTATGTGAAATGCAGGTTTGTATGTTTCATCTTGGAATCATCATTATATAATTTGTTGTTTAAAAACAATTCTGCTTGTCATTCAGGACTTGACAAAGATCAGTCTGTGCGTGCTGCTTATCCACGTTACCCTTTCCCACTTACATACAGTTTATGTCGCCTTTGACTTTTGCAAATTTTGTGGAGAAAGAAATACACTTTAACCCTTTCCCCCATACGACAATTCTGCAGCAGACGACTGAACGCATTTTCGCAAAACATAGAAAATCTCCATAATTGAATGGATAACCTATGACAAAAAGTGGAAAACATTGTGGCAAAAGGAGAAATTGCACGTTTTGTGCAATTTCTTCTTTTGTCACTATGTTTTCGAAAAAGCCGTCTGCTGCAGAGGCGTCTATATGAGGGGAAAGGGTTAACATTTTTTTATGTAGCTTCCATTGGCAAGGAGACCATTGGGATCTTTCTCCATAATGTCTGTCTGTAATTATCTGTCCACCTGCCTGTTTGTCGCTTCTGTTAAATCATTAAAGTGCAGGTTAAAATTATGTTCATGAATACATAAAAGTATTTAACCCTTTACCTCATACGGCAAAATCTGCAGCAGACGACTTTGAACGTATTTTGTCAAAAAAATAGAAAATCTCCATAATTGAATGGATAACCAACCTATGTCAAAAAGTGGAAAACATTGTGGCAAAAGGAGAAATTGCATGTTTTGTGCAATTTCTTCTTTTGTCACTATGTTTTCAGAAAGCCGTCTGCTGCAGAGGCATCAGAAAGCGTCTATATGAGGGAAAGGGTTAAGCAATTCTAGAAATCGGCTTTTGATGACTTGTTAGTTTGGAATTGAGACCATGGACGCATCAATCGTGTTCAATCAAGCTCTTGGCGTTCATAGTATAGTACCCATGGGCAAGGCTCACATGTCATAGCCTGATACAGGAACATATATTTCACCCACTGTCATAAAAACAGTACTGTATGCATGATGTATCTAAACAAAACAAAAACACTGTTGAAAATGGCTAAATTCCACAACAAAATGAAACTTACTCTTTTCTGGAGGTGTGTTTGATATGGGGAATCTACATAACATATATCAGGGAATAGGTAACCTTTGCCCATATACATCAATGTGCAGCAGAGGACTTTAAAAACATCAAGGCAAAACTATGACAATCTCAATAAATTCAACTATTACTATGATAAAGAGTTGAAAGCATTGTGGCGAACAGAGTAATTGCTCATTATGAGCAATTTATTTAGCCTTAATGTTTTTAAAAGTTGTCTGCTGCAGAGGCATCAATACATGTATGCATCTGCAAATGGGGGAAAGGCTTAAGGTAGAGAGTGCATGTAATAATAATGCAATTAATGCAGGGTGTTACAGCTATTTTAATGGTGTCACATAAAAAAGAGCATTATGATATTTAAAATAATGTGCATTCTTAATCTTGCTAGTCAGCAGTCAATGACTCATTCCCACATACAGCAAACCTGCAGCAGATGACCTTAAACATATCTAGAAAAAGTATGGAAACTTTCAAAAGATATAATTATCAAATAGAAATTGAAACATTGTGACAAAAGGAAACAACATTTTTGCTGTAAGAATGTCGGCATGTGGGAAGGCTATAATGACCCATGCACATTTAAATCCAGACTTGCCACAGTGAAAAATATACTTGAATGTATGAAGGTCTGAGCATAATAGCTTTTGAATGATATCAAAGGTTTATTATGCATGAAGCAAATTGAGGCATCTACAGCATGATTTATGAAAACTTTGTGGCAAAAGGGGAAATGGCTCATTATGTTTTTGTAACTCTACTTATATTCAGAGAAATTTCCTATATCTTTATCGCAGATGTTTTCAGAATTGTCTGCTACAGATTCTTTCTATGTGGAAAATGGTTTAAGAACCTTGTTAAACAAATAAAAAGATACTAATAAAACTTAAGGTAAATTATTTGTTTTCCATTATACTTTTAAAATTGAAATAATCCTACCTATGGCGGAAATGGTTTAAACAATTACGATTGCTACAAACTGAGCAATAGACTGAAAGCAGTCTCTAAGCTAATGTGCTCATTATTCTTCATATAAAATCCTTTACTATTAAACAGTTCTCAGAAATAAATCTGACTTTTAAAACATCTAGCCAAAAATATTGAAAATCTCGTTTAGTGAACAGCGTAATTTATGAAAACATTGTTACAAAAGTGGAAACTACTCATCATCAGCTGGTCAATATAATTATCACAATGTTGTCTGCTGCATATACAGCCAAACTTGTGTAATCGGTCACCTCTGTTAAGCATCCCTGGTGCATGAGGTCACGGGTTCGATCCCCGGTCGGGTCATACCAAAGACTTGTAGTAATGACGGCACTCCTTGGCACTCGGTGTTGCAGGGTTAGCATTACCCCTGACTGACTGGCTGGTGTCAGGATAAATGAACCAGTAGTACTGGTAACTTACCCAGGAAACGCTGAATATATATAACTGAATTTTTTTTGAAAGCGGCGTAAAAGACCAATCAATCAATCAACTGTTAAGAAGCCACTTGAAAATTAACCAAATCAACATCTTCTTCTTTATTTGACTTGTATTAACCCTTTCCCTCATATAGATGCTTACTGATGCTTCTGCAGCAGATGGCTTTTTGAAATCATAGTTACAAAAGAAGAAATTGCTCAAAACGAGCAATTTCTCCTTTTGCCACAATGTTTTCCACTTTTTGTCATAGGTTATCCATTCAATTAAAGAGATTTTCTATTTGTTGACAAAATATGTTCAAAGTCGTCTGCTGCAGAATTGTTGTATGAGGGAAAGGGTTAAACAGCTACCTGTGTTCGGCCGCCAAAGGTTGACTCGCATCGGGGCAGGGTAGCTGTCTAATACAGATTGACTGTACATCAAAATGTGTCTATAAGTGGGACAGGGTTTTTAAATTAAATAAGGTGAACCTTTTCCTGTTTTGTTGAGAGATTAAAGAACCAGGTCAGTGAGGTGATGAAGTTCGTGATAATAAACATACTATTTCTGCTATTTCTCATACTTTTATTAATAGACTAAAGGTGCAGAAGGATATTTCCTTTAAATAACACTGGCCATTGATCTTATTATGATTGATATAGCCTCTGATATAACAAGACAGACTATTAACGACCCTAAAAACATCAAGACAAAAATACGGAAACTTTTTGCTGCAAATGTTTTCAAAAAAATTGTCTGCAGCAGAGATGTCAGAAAGCGTCTGAATGTGAAAAAATTGTTAAACCCTTTCCCGCATACAACAAAATTATCTTAGCAAAATTATGGTTAATATCTATTAACTAATATTTGATTGGGTTGAATTAATATAAACAATAATGGCAAATGTAGGAATTGCTCATAATGATGCAATTTCTCCTTTTGCCATGTTTCAAAAGTTGTTCTCTACAGTGGCATCAAAAAGGGAAACTTTGCCTAAAAAATGTTCCTTCGGTGATCTCTCGATCATTTTTGGCCGGATTGCTCTAGCAATTCCGATCTATAGATACGTGATGTCTGTCCGTCCGTCCGTCTGTCGGTCAACATTTTGGTTAAAGTTTTAGGTTGAGGCAAAATCTCAGCACTGGAAAGGGTTACTAACTTGAAACTTTGCCTGAAGGTAACCAGTAACAAGTTCTATTTATTTCTATGGTTACTTTGACTTTCACCTAGGTTTGTCGATTTTCAAGGTCAAATTGCTGACAATCCGGCCTTACCATCTTCAGCGGTTTCTTGTTTTGTTATAAATCACCAAAACTTATTAGTTTGTTGTTGGTGCTAGTTTTCTATAGATTACCAAGAATACATGGTCTGCAGAGCTCTAGATAATTAATCCTTATTTGACCTTCAAACCCTATGTTGTGGGTATTCAAAAGAATTGTCTCACTGAGGGCTAAGGGAAAAGATCTAGTCCTCTATAAATCACTCCGGTGAGCCATAACAGGGTCACATGGCCCTCTTCATCTTCGCAACCCAAGTCTACTTGACCCTCGACCAAAAGTGATGCACAGCCTACTTTGTACACTAGCATTCTCATAAGTAACCTTAATTTCTTTAGAAATCAAAACCTCTTCTCTGCAATTTGATTAGATGTGTACAAAGTTTGTTGCATCCAATCTCATGGCTTGGAACAAATCAATCTAAGTAACTGTAGCTAACACAAGCTGACATTTTTGCGATGAAGTATTAGATTAAAAAAAGCTGATCTACTAAGACTACTGTAGTCAATCACTGTTTGTTTGGAATTCTTGACACTTGTGTGACTGTCTGCCTTTTCGTTTTTTCTATTAAAAAAACAACAGCAATAAGATTTGTTGTAATATTTTCATCAAATTTAAAAGGTATTTATAACATGTCAAAGTTGAATGAAGGTCAATGAGATAAAATTAGGAAAAGTATTAAAAATGAATAAAAATGTTAACACTTGTGCTGGCAACAGTATACAGGATGTTAACTCTTTGATGGTAATATTGGAAGATAATGGCTTATTCTAAGGTTCTAAATGCATAACTGATTGCATTATGTACACTTTCCTGTAAAAACCAAATGTGCAGCAGATCTCTTTGAAATCAGCTTCAGAAGTATAGACACATTTGATTAATGAAAATTTAATTAAATAATTATATATACACTTTTCGACACTTTTGTGGGAGACTACTTTTGAAAACATCATGGCTCATGATAGACAATTTCAGCTTTTTCCACATTGTCTTCAAAAGTTGTCTCCTGCAGAGCAGATGTATTGAAATGTGTGGAAAAGGTTTAATTACTATGTAAAACTAATATGCAATTGCTTCATGTTTCATAGGGTTAATTGGCGCCAGACAGTAGTGCAGACCAAAATCAGATGTAAACGATAGACGACCTTGGGTAAGGTTTATTTTTGTTATATTTCGTAGAAAAAAGGTATTATCTATTAATGGCAGCAAGTTAAGTGCACTCAGTTTCAACTTTGCTGTTGGAGGTCTATTAGAAAAAAAGTCCCCTGATAAAAAACGTCTTCTGTGTAATGTTCTGGGATAGTTAACTTGCATTTGATTTCACAGTCTACTTACTACTGCTTTGATGGCCTGTGTTTTTACGCGAGGAAGTCTTGTAGTGCGCCAAGCTAACATCAATATCCCTGACATGGGATTCTGCACAGTGTTCACGGATGCTGGAAAAAGGTCTTGATATATTGTGAAACAGGGCATTGACATTTGGCTGTAAACCCTTCCACACATGCAGAAACATTGTTGACCTATTTACAGTGACAACTTATGAAAAACGTTTGAAAATTTCATGGCAAATGGAGAATTTGCTCATGATTTATTTTGGAAAGGAGTCATTACTGTAGGTGTTTTACTCCTTTTAGAAGGGTAGCATTATGTAGACTGCATGCAGTGTATCAACCTGTTTGTTTACCCTTTCTCACATGTAGAGGCTTTCTGACGCCTTTTGAAAACATTTTGGCAAAGTTGAAATTGCTGATGATGAGCAATTTCACCATTTGCCACAATGTTTTTAACTCTATGAAATAAAAAATGTCATTATTGGAGATTGTTCAAATTATTCCACAGATGTTTTCAAAGTCGTCTGCTGCAGATTTGTTGTATGTGGGAAAGGGTTAACTATAATTTTAATACTGATATAACATAATATTATGAATTGCATCTGGGGAATTGGGGTCTTAGTGACTCTCCTGTTTGGCATCAATTGAGGTTACATTAGTATACAGCTTGTCAAGTATTTTGTCAGAAGATATATTTAGCACAAGTATTAACCCTTTCCCACATATAGACGCATTTTAAAAGCATCGTTGCAAAAGGAGAAATTGCTCAAGACAAGCCACAATGTTTTCAATTTTTTCAGTAATTTTACTTATAATTAGAGATTTTCCATATTTTTTATTAGACATTTTCAAAGTCATCTGCTGCAGATTTGTTGTATGTGAAAAAGGGTTAAACAATTTGCCTGATGGTGAAGACTGGTGAAACTATACATGTGCATACAGAAATTCTTACCAGAGTCTTCACTATTCGCGGAGCCAGACACAGGCTCACATGTAGGCCAAGTTGTTAGTGTCACCAAAGTTTTAAATAAAATAAATCATTTTCAACAGTTTTGAGTTTAATTATGGGCAGAGCCTCGATAGTCTGGAGTTCATGTTATGGGCAGACCCTCAACAGTCTGGAGTTTATGTTATGGGTCCGACCCTCAACAGTCTAGAGTTTATGTAATGGGCAGACCCTCAACAGTCTGGAGTTTATGTTATGGGCAGACCCTCAACAGTCTAGAGTTTATGTAATGGGCAGACCCTCAACAGTCGGGAGTTTATGTTATGGGCAGACCCTCAACAGTTTGGAGTTAATGTCATGGCAGACCCTCAACAGTCTGGAGTTTATGTAATGGGCAGACCCTCAACAGTCTAGAGTTTATGTTATGGGCAGACCCTCAACAGTCTGGAGTTAATGTCATGGCAGACCCTCAACGGTCTGGAGTGTATGTAATGGGCAGACCCTCAACAGTCTAGAGTTTATGTTATGGGCAGACCCTCAACAGTCTGGAGTTAATGTCATGGCAGACCCTCAACAGTCTAGAGTTTATGTTATGGGCAGACCCTCAACAGTCTGGAGTTTATGTTGACTCTCAACAGTCTAGAGTTAATGTTATGGACATATCGTAATTGAAATGAGTGACTTTATGTCGTCATGAATTTATATCCAATGATGAAGTAGTGAATGGATGTATTCAAAATAAAGATGTCCATATCTTAGATTGATTGAAGATTAATGCCATTTTCAATGTTATTGCAGATATATCAAGTTCACCTAACATGTGTTACCTGGCTTTCAGGCACCTGCAATCCACACAAAATTCTTCCTTGGCAACTAGCCACCTTGCCACATAGACCATTAAGCCAGTCGTTGAAAATCAAAATGTTTCTATTATGTAATCCCATGTCACAATGACTTTTGTCATGATTGGCCCAGCTTTGACAGTATCTTTTAGTTTAAACTTATTTATTTAACATCAAATGCAATACAAGCTTTAAGCTTATATTAATCACGCTTGATGTCTGCTCCCTGGAGACATAACCAGTACTCGCACTGTTTGTGAGGAAAAATCCCGAAGGCAGAACCTGGTGAGCTCATAATGGGATTCGAATCCGGGACCTTTTGTACGAGAGGCCGACACTCTATCAGTGTACTACTGTCTTCCAGTGTCTTTTAACCCTTTCCCTCATAAAACAATTCTGCAGCCGACGACTTTGAACATATTTTGTCAATATTTTGTAGACGGCTTTTTGAAAACATAGTGACAAAAGAAGAAATTGCACAAAACGTGCAATATCTCCTTTTGCCACAATGTTTTCCACTTTTAGTCATAGGTTATCCATTCAATTATGGAGATTTTCTATGTTTTGACAAAATACGTTCAAAGTCGTCTGCCGCAGATTTGTTGTATGAGGGAAAGGGTTAACAGGAGAGGCAATAAGACCTCAAATCATCAGCCGCAGCTATATTCATATTATTTCAATAGCTTTAGTACTTAATTAATTAACCCTTTCCCGATTAACCCTTTCCCTCATACGACAATTCTGCAGCAGACGACTTTGAACGTATTTTGTCAAAACATAGAAAATCTCCATAATTGAATGGATAACCTATGACAAAAAGTGGAAAACATTGTGGCAAAAGGAGAAATTGCATGTTTTGTGCAATTTCTTCTTTTATCACTATGTTTTCAAAAGGCCGTCTGCTGCAGAGGCTTCAGAAAGCGTCTATATGAGGGAAAGGGTTAAGATGCTCTCTATTCAATATTTTATATAAATGTTAAAAGTCGTCTTCTGCAGATTTATTGTATGTAGGAAAGGGTTAAGTGAAAAGGCATTGCATATTGTAACAGTGTACCTTAAAATATATTTGAAAAAGCAACCTCTTAATTCTTATCTTGATAGTTTTAAGTGTCTGTAGACAGATTACAAGTCGAAAATATGCATTTACTAGGTTCTTAGTTTGGTTCACAGAAGACGTGCCAAGTTCCAACATGTTTTCTGTTATGTAATCCCATGTCTGTTGGCATTAAGTATTCCTCATACAACAATTCTGAAGCAGACGCCTTCGAAAAGATTTAGGCAACTACTGTATATAGAAATCTCTATAAATGTTTGGATAACTGGTGAAATAATTGTGGCAAAAGGTTAAAATTGATCATTATTAGCAGTTTCTTTTTGAAAAATTGTCTGTTGCAAATGCATTAAAATGCATCTGCATATGGGAGAGGGTTATATCTATCAAATTGAAGTATTTACGGCATTTTACTGGAGCATAAACATAAACCCTTGTTAAACCCCAGCGTTTGAAAACATGGGATGAAAAAGAATTACCATTTATTTATATAATATTTTATAAACATTTCCTGAAATTGTCTGTTTGTTTGAATGCATGTCTTTTTAGAACAGAGTTTTATTGTATCAATTAAAAACTTTGTTTCATAGGATTTTTTATCCCTTGTGAAATATATTATATTTTGTTGATATGATGTTTTTCAAAATTGGCTGCTACAGATTTGTTGTATGTTGGAAAGGGTAAATAATCCGTAAATCAGATAACATTCTGTAAGAAAACAAGTGAAACTAGAAGAAGAATATTCTTGTTATTTAAACAAATTGAAAAAACATTAATAACTGGAAAAGGGTTTATTTTCTAACAATATTTAAATATCAAAATTTTACATTATAGATATCTTTGGCAATTTTGAAGCAGGACTTACTACGGCAGGACAAGGGTTAACCCTCTCCCATATACAACAAATCTGCAGCAGATAACTTTGAAAACATATAAGTAAGAGTATAGAATTCTCTCTAAATAAAAGTCAAGTCATTAAATAGAGATGAAATCAATGTGGCAAAAGGAGAAATTGCTCATTAAGAGCAAAACTTAAGGTTCTTTTTACTAAAATGGTTTTCAAAAGTCGTGTGCAGAAAATACCTTTTCAAGTTGGAAAGGGTTAAGGTAATTTATTAAGCCATCTTTATCTGCTGTTATCATCTAAGCCACTGGTAAGCTTTCTTACAGTGCTTGTTCTACAGTTTCAACGAACTGATAAGCCTGACAGGCTTGCAGTCTTAAAGCAGCAGGGTGGACCTAGATTTTGGCCTTAAATTGGGAGGATTTTTGTGCTTTTTGACAAGTCATGTGTTTTAACCCTCTCCCACTTGCAGAGGCAATCTGACGGCCATTTGCTGCAGTCAACTTGCAAACATTGTTTCTCCTTTTTCCACAATGTTTACAACTCTATTCATTAAATATACTTTTCAGTATTTTTGCACAGATGATTTAAAAGTCACCTGCTGTAAGGTTTAAGTTTTCTGTTAGAAATCATTGTAGGAAAAGGAGAATTTTCTCAAAACAAGCACTATCTCCTATTCTTGCAATGTGTTCCACAACATGCCAAGATTATTGTTACCTTATTTTCAGACAGACCCTTCAAATCATGTCTCCTGCAGATGAATCAAAACACCCCTTAACCCTTTCCCTCATATAGACACTTTCTGACGCCTCTGCAGCAGACGGCTTTTTGAAAACATAGTGTCAAAAGAAGAAATTGCTCAAAACGAGCAATTTCTCCTTTTGCCACAATGTTTTCCCCTTTTCGTCATAGGTTATCCATTCAATTATAGAGATTTTCCATCTTTTTGTCAAAATATGTTCAAAGTCGTCTGCTGCAGAATTGTCGTATGGGGGTAAGGGATAGATATCAGAAAAGAGTAAGCCCCTCTACAGTTTGCCTCGGTTCCATTCATTTCACTTGCAGGGCTGCAGGTCAGGTTACCCTGTGTGTATCTCTTTCCACTTGAGATTACTCCAGTCTTGCTGATTCTCAGATGATTGAAATCTTCCCAAGGATTAGGAAAACTTTTAAAAGACTTTGAATTGATGTTACAAACCACATTTCCATTAATCTCACCTCTTTGCAGAGGCGCCTTGTTTTAGTCACCGCAGCAGACAATATTTGAGAACATTGCAAATCCTGAATCTTCAATCCCATTTTGATGTTTGTAATTCAGTATGCCTTTTAGTATTCCATTACACTAGCTGCTTTCATAAGAGAGGACTAAAAGCCCCGTTCTCACTGTCCCAGTTCTCGTCCCAATATCTCCCGATGAAACATAGTCGGTATAGCCCCGGTGGCACCCCTGTGACCCCCAATAGTCTACTGTGCCTGGAGTACTCCCGACTACACCCCGATAATCATGGTAGAGCTATGTTAGAGATCCGGCCCTGCACCAGCATGTGCCGGACATGCCCAGATCACACTGGTTCTGGATATTTCTCACCATGTTTCCTTGTTGTATTAACCCTTTCCCTCATATCAGGGCTCCGCAAAACCGATAAATTGCAGGTTTTAACCGATTTTGAACTCGGCGGACCGGTTTCAATCTTAAAACAAGTAACTAAATCGGTCTAGGAATTTTTATAAATTAAAACTGATATAAAATCGGTCCAGGAATATCTATAAAGCTAACTATATAACACCTCCGCTACAGGTCACTTTGTAAACAGAGTCGTCTGTACACCTTCGAGATAGTCACTTACCGTGACGTAAACAGGATTATCGATCCAATTAAGTTTGACAATCGTGTAAACTGATAGATAATGCCAATCGGAATACTTAAGTGATGAATGGATGACGGAATTACCCGAGAAAATCCCATTGAATGCATGCAGTAATAATTTCATGCATCTGATTGGCTGTTGGGGTTATTAGGGAATTTCCATAGGTCACATGACCTTTGTAACCTTTCAAGATGGCATGGAAAAAGAGATATTTACGAAATGTTTCGTAAAAATAAATTTGTCACTGTATATTTTATAAGGCAGAAGTTTTAACTTCATTTCATTTAATTTGTACTTCGATACATTAGTAAAGGGCTCAACGAAATTTATTTGCGATGTTAAAAAAGTCAAATGACCGGCTTATATGAGGGAAAGGGTTAAACCTCAGTAACATTCCAAATTATAAAAATGATCTTTTCTTGTAAAAGGTCAAATGTTTTATTTTCTAAGTTAAGATCTATAATGGTTTATTGAACACTTAATGAACCCTTTCCCACAATCAACAAATCTGGAGCAGACGTCTTTGATATGATCTTTACTATACAGTCATATCAAAATACTTTATAAACGAAAGTATTATTAGTCGCCGGGCAGAAGCCCGCGACTTCTATTTTTAATAGCTTTTCGGAAATCACATGGGAGGGCGGCTTATTATTAGAAAGAAACAAATCTAGATGATTTGAACATATTACAATTGTGGTTGTTTACGAACACTAATAAATGACACATCTAAAATGAAATAAATATTCCGATTTTTTAATGTTTGCAGTTTTTTTTATTTCACTCGCATTTAAGTTTTTTGTCTTATTTACGAAGACAAAAGTGGTCCCTTCAAGACGTGAACCAACACCCCCTAATGCAGACTCTTATGTGTCATCATTGAGGTCAATTTCGGATTCTCCTTTTAATAGCAATTTTAACTTACTAAATGTTGTTTTCATGTTCAAAGAGATGTCTTGATTTGTGTAGAATTCATTTAATAATGTTAATCCATGAATATCTAAAGTAGGAACTGTTTCTAAGCTAAATATAGACCCTATTCTGTTGTGTAGGTTCGTGACCTTTAACATCGATTTTCGCGCATGCGCATTTCGATATGAAAAAGCGAGTGATATTATTTTATTTTAGACAAGTACAAGACGAATGTTTGACGCAAAGCGTCAAAGAGAAGCCGCAATATTTCGTTGTACATGTAGAAATAAGAAAAAAAGAACATTTTTAAATCCACAAACAATAGAACAATTTAAACTGTAGACGGTAATGCTGATATATTTCTCCTTTTGAAGACTTTTGTTTTCTTCAAATTACCTCCCTTTAAAGCAATATCAGGATATTTACCTTGTGATTCGAATAAGATTGACAAACATTGAAATTATATGAATGAATACTATTATTTAAATAAGTAACAACAGCAAAATTAAATTTAAGCCAAGATAAATGTGTACACATTTCGTTAATTTTTTATAGATACCCTAATGTAAGTATGAATATAAAATTTATAAGTAAATGTTTTCATTTCAACGTTTCTAATGTTTGAATAGACTAAGGAAAGTCAAGAATACATAAATAAATCAATGCAGTCTTTTCCGGCGACATTGATGCCTTGGCATCAACTTTCTCTTGTTATTGTATAGAGTTGAAAACAGCGTTTCAACAGGAGAATCTGCGAATGTTGAGCAACTTCGTCTTTTGCCATACTGCTTTCCAATGCCGTCTGCTGTGGATGCGTCAAAATGCATTTTTATGAGGGAAACGGTTATGTCTGATAAATGAAATAAATGAGTCTGTAATCTGTGCCAATTTGATAACAGTGTCTGAAAAAATGATATGTTTACCTTTTCCCACATGCTGGTGCATCTTGACGCCTCTGCAGCAGACAACATTTGAAAACATGGTGGAAAAAGAAAAAAAATGCAATTTCTCCTTTTGCCAAAATGATTTCAACTCTATTTAATATTAATACTTTCACTTACATGTATAGAGATTTTCCATGCTTTACCCATGTTTTTAAAGTTGTCTATTGCACTGATTTCTTGTATGTCAAAAAGGCTTTATTAACCCTTTCCCTCATATAAACGCTTTCTGACGCCTCTGCAGCAGATGGCTTTTTGAAAACATAGTGACAAAAGAAGAAATTGCACAAAACGTGCAATTTCTCCTTTTGCCACAATGTTTTCCACTTTTAGTCATAGGTCATCCATTCAATTATGGAGATTTTCTATGTTTTGACAAGATTCGTTCAAAGTCATCTGCTGCAGAATTGTCGTATGAGGGAATTTGGGTTAATTATCTATATTTTTATATTATCTTTTATTTTGCTAAAACCTGTAAGATAGGGATTAATGTGCACATATAGATAGATCCCTTTTGTGTAACAACAATCTAAAATATAAGGACTTGCAGACACAGTTTTTACCCATCTGCAGCAGAAGACTTTTGTCACAATGTTTTTAACTATTCTATAATTATGCTTACATTCAATTATTTAGATTTTCCATAATTTTTCTATTTTACGTGATCTGCAGCAGATTTGTTGAAATGTGGGAAAGGGTTAAACCTTAACCTTTCCCTCATATAGATGCTTTCTGATGCCTTTGCAGCAGACAGCTTTTTGAAAACATAGTGACAAAAGAAGAAATGGCTCGTTTTTGAGCAATTTCTCCTTTTGACACAATGTTTTCCACTTTTAGTCATAGGTCATCCATTCAATTATAGAGATTTTCTATTTTTTGACAAAATATATTCAAAATTGTCTGCTGCAGAATTGATGTATGAGGGAAAGAGATTAAGAAAAACTGTGTATGTAAACAGCAGGTTTTGTGAAGGATGACCTCTTCTGCCATGGCTCCCTCTTATAACTGATCTATCCAAAGGATGCAAATTTCCTATGAAATTCTCAGATAAATGTGTTATTAGGCATGTTTTTAGTAGTTTTATTGCCATTTATTGGGCGACTCCCATTATTTGTGTGATTTACTAGCGCTGGCAACAAGCTGAAAGGCATCCCAGGTCTGTCTGTCTGATGTTCTCTTGTTCCAGAAACAGTTTACCCAGTAAGCCATAGAAAAAGAAACCTTCCCTTTTTCACATAAAGTCTCTTTCTGATGACTGTAGCAGCTGACCTTTTGAAAACCTTATAGCTTAAGAAGAAATAGCTCATAATGAGCAATTTCTCCTTTTAACAAAATATTTTCACTTTTATTCAATAATTGTACTTTTCATTTATGGAGGGTTTCCAATATATATGTTTGACTAAATATTTTCAAAAATGTGCAACAGAATACCATAACTGCATAATTAGCAACCAACATGAAACTTGGTTATGAAAATGAAGATGTATAAGTCACATGGATGAGTTTGATCTTTTTGTTTTGGCTTGATTAAATTTGACCCTTTCTTATATGTCGGCAACCCCTGCTGGAATTTTTCTGAAACTTTGTCAGATGTATTGTTTGGTCATGGGACATCTGTCAACGTCAAAATTTTCAGGGTTAAGGTCATAATTGTGCAGAACTTGACCTTTGTTAGGTAACTTAACCTCAAAACTTAACCTTTCTTATATTTCAGCAACCTCTGCTTGAATTTTTCTGAAACTTTGTCAGATGTATTGTATTGTTTGGTCATGGGACATCTGTCAACGTCAAAACTTAACCTTTCTTATATCTCAGCAACCCCTGCTTGAATTTTTCTGAAACTTTGTCAGATGTATTGTTTGGTCGTGGGACATCTGTCAACGTCATAATTTTCAGGGTCAAGGTCATAATTGTGCAGAACTTGACCCTTTCTTATATCTCGGCAACCGCTGCTGGAGTTTATTATTTATCATGACATGTTGATAGACACTTACTTTTTCACATTTTATCAACTTTACTTTCTTTTTGCATAATGATACCATTTAATATCTAATTTTCTTAGAAGGGCGAGACACCCTCAGCCCGAGGTCTTGTATATACTCCGTTTTCAAAAGCGGTTTGAACTCGATATTAACAATATACTTCAAGTTTTCTATGTTGTCCAAGATTTTCCTCAAAAGCTTCCAACACAGAATAATAATGTCATAAACAATTAAGTAAACAGAACATTTCTCATAATACAAGCTAAATAGTCTTTGTAAATTGTGCTAGCTGTACTTGATGTACAAAGTCCTCGCCAAAACAGTATAGGCCCCTTAAAAAGGTGGTCTTTGAAGATGATGAATCTTTGATAATTTTGCTTTTTGATTGAATAGGATTTTACGCTGTTTTCAAAACAAATTCAAATCTTGTCAAGGTGTCCAGTTCACCTTCTCATGTGTCTCCTGACTTTCTCACAGATTTTAATTACAGATAAGATTTAGGTACCTGGGTGGTGTAGTGCAAGAGCCTCCACCTCAAGAAATATCTTCTTTTGCCACAATGATTTCAAAAGTCATCTGCTGCAAACACAACAAATTGCATCTGCTTGCTGGAAAGGGCTGATTTAGAACACATTATATCCATCCATCATTTGGATAATTCTTCATCCTTTGATAACAGAAGCAAATAAGCATTTATTCTAGACAAGCAGATACTGCTGAGAAAGCTGTCTGTAATTAAACAGGTAACTCCAACAGGTATTTGAGAGAGAGAGAGATGGGGTGGGAGAGAGACACATTTCCCTGCTATAATTGTTTAATGGGCTATCAGGAGCAGATAGGTATTATTTTTGATAAGCCAATAATTGGGGGTAACAACCCTATGTATAATTCTTGGCAAAATGTGCCTTGTACTTATGTAAGGAATTTGGTTAATCAAACAGGTTACTCAATATTGTGGGAAAAATAAATGTGTTATGTAGCAAGAGGATTGTCAGGATTCTGCCTCCGAGGTTATTCCATTTAACCCCTTTCCCACATATAGATGCTTTTTGATGCCTCTGTAGCAGACAACTTTTGAAACCAACTTGACAAAAGTAGAAATTGCTCAAAACATGCAATTTCTTCCTTGGCCACTCTTATTTTCGAAGTCGTCTGCTGCAGATTTGTTATAAGTGGGAAAGGGTTAAACTAAAAATATTTTCATCCAATTCTCAGGGGTGAAATGAGCTGTCCATCCAGGGGTTGTCAGTTTAAACCCTTAACCCGTTCCCTCATACGACAATTCTGCAGCAGACGACTTTGTACATAATTTGTCAAAAAATGGAAAATCTCTATAACTGAATGGATAACCTATGACTAAAAGTGGAAAACATTGTGTCAAAAGTAGAAATTGCTCGTTTTGAGCAATTTCTTCTTTTGTAACCATGTTTTCAAAAAGCCATCTGCTGCAGAGGCGTCAGAAAGCGTCTACATGAGGGAAAGGGTTAAACCCCAATGAATAAATAAATAAAATAGTTTTAAAAGATCTCTGCTGCAGATGTGAAATAGAGGGATGGTGGTGACAAAGCTCTTAATTATTAATATATAAGTTGTATAGTTATGTTTAACCCTTTCCCACATACAACAAATCTGCAGCAGACGACCATGATAACATCTAGGCAAAAACATAGAAATTTACTTTAAATGAAAGAACAATTATTGAATAAAGTGGAAGAAATTGCTCGTTTTGAGCAATTACTTCTTTTGTCACAATGTTTTCAAAAGTTGTCTGCTGCAGAGGCCTCAGAAAGTGTCTGTGTGTGGGAAATTTCCCGCGAGCTTTGAATTAAGGACTGCTTAGATGAAAGATTGTCCTTTTAGACAAACCTAGAAAACAGGTACTTTGATGTCTATATTAAAACATCCCATAAAGGGAATGTATTATTTGTCACTTTTTGATAATGTATGTTGTGAACCATGAAGAAGATCAAAGCATGATTGGTACTTAGTAAGATAACCCCTTTGATTGTCATTTAAAAATACTCACATCTCTTTGATTGGGGTGTAATTACCTATATTTTGTATGGATTTAAGATTTGATAGAGGGGAAAATTGAATATATTAACAGAACTTCTGACACCTGTAACCACATAAAAGTCACCTAATGAACCTCACTGATCTTGTGTCCCCATGCCTTAACCCTTTCCCACATACAACAATTTAAAAGAATACTACTTGGAAAACATTTTAGCAAAATTATGGAAAATCATTGAACTTGAAAGTATAAATGTTACAACCACTTTGGTTCAAGGTCACACACAATTAGAGGTCAAAATTCATATGACTATTATTCGTGTTCTCTAAATAACTTTTGAACTGCTTATAGGATTTTGAAATAACTCGCCACAAATGTTCACCATACTGAGACGATGTGCAGAGAGCGCATAATTATTGTTACAACCTCTTTGGTTCAAGGGCAAGATCGCAATTACAGGTCAACGGTCATATGACCATATTTCATGTTCATTCAATAACTTGTGAACCATTTAAGGGTTTTGAAATAACTCGCGACAAATGTTAACCATACTGAGACGTTGTGCAGAGCGCATGTTACAAATTACTTTGGTTCAAGGTCAAGGTTTCAGTATTTCACTCATTGACAAACTGCAATGAGGGGAGACATATCGATGGCTTCATGCAAAATGAAGAAGATGCAGTTACAACCGTCTTGCATAAAGCCCTCGAATTATGTTTCTGTGACAAAAACAAGCACCTAGTTTGAAAACAATTTGTAGCAAAGGGAAAAATTGCAAGTAACAGAGCTTCATTATTTGATAATAAGCATCAATAAGTTGTACTCTATTTAAAGGTCATGAGTACAAACCTTGTTCACACTGCATCAGGTAACTATTAATTAAGTCATATCCATTCATGGGATGACATATTGTTTTTGCCTGTTTTGTCCGTCCGTCCGTCATCCGTCACACTTGTTTCCGCTCAATAACTGAAGGACGCTTGGGCGTAGGAACTTCATACTTGGTATGCAGGTTGGTCATGATCAGTAGATGACCCCTATTGATTTTAATGTCAGAAGGTCAAAGGTCATGGAGACCTTGTGAGGGAAAAAATGGTTTCCGCTCAATAACTGAAGAACGCTTGGGCCGAGGAACTCCATACATGGTATGCAGGTTGGCCATGCCCAGTAGAAGACCCCTATTGATGTTGAGGTCATATGTCTAAAGTCAAGGTCACAGTGACAATGAGATGAAAAATTGTTTTTGCTTGTGCCCAGGAACTTTATACTTGGTGTGCAGGTTGGTCACCACCAGCAAATGACCCTTATTGATTTTATGGTCACTAGGTCAAAGTCACAGTGGTCAAGGTCACGTCAGTCACACTTTTGTCCGCTCAATAACTGAAGAACGCTTGGGTGTAGGAACTTCATACTTGGTATATGCAGGTTGGTCATGGTCAGTAGATGACCCCTATTGATTTTGATGTCAGAAGATCAAAGGTCAAGGTCATGGTGACCTTGTGAGGTAAAAAATGGTTTCCACTCAATAACTGATTCTTGGGCAGAGGAACTCCATACTTGGTATGCAGGTTGGCCATGCCCAGTAAAACACCCCTTTTGATTTTGAGGTCAGTATGTCTAAAGTCAAGGTCACAATGATAAAATGTTTTTCCTTAATAACTAATGCTTTGGCCATGGAAGTTAATAATTGGTGTGCAGATTGGTCACAACCAGCAGATGACCCCTATTGATTTTGAGGTCAAAGGTCAAGGTCATGGTAACCTTCAGCTGAAAAATGGTTTCCGCTCAATAACTAAAGAATGCTTATGTCGAGGAACTTAATACCTGGTGTGCAGGTTGGTCCTAACAAGTAGATGACCCTTATTGATTTTGAGGTCACAAGGTCAAAGGTCAAGATCACGGTAACAATGAGCTGAAAAATTGTTTTTGCTTAATAACTGTAGAATGCTTTGGCCATGGAAGTTAAAACTTGGTGTGCAGGTTGGTCACCACCAGCAGATGACCCCTATTGAGTTCGAGGTCAAGGTCATGGTAACCTTCACCTGAAAAATGGTTTCTGCTCAAAAACTAAATAATGCTTATGTTGAGGAACTTCATACCTAGTGTGCAGGTTGGTCCTAACCTGTAAATGACCCCTATTGATTTTGATGTCAAACGGGGAGACAAGCGCTTTTTCAAAAAAGCAATCTCTAGTTAGTTATTCATAATATTTCTACAAAGAAGTACATTACTTCTATTCATAGATCATATTTTAAGCCACACTCTTCGTCACGCATCACAAACAAACCAACAATTAATCGTTAAAAACTACCCAGTTCTCATGCATCACGTGGCTTTTGTTTGTAATGCAGAAACTGCTTTAGGCAATTGAGTCTTAACGGACAGAACATATCGGGTTTTTTTATTTGTTAAAATACTTCATCTGATTTGCATATCGGATCTATGAAATGAATCTTTAGTAATAATCAGAGCAATATAGGACCTAAATGGTTCTCCTGTTCTCCATGATTTGGCCTAGATGCTTTCAATTAAGTCATCTGCAAAGTTAATGAAGTACTAGTTTTGAAAAATGATTAAAGACTAAAACAATTGAGACACTATAACAATGTATATCAAGATTAGACTGCACTTGTGTGCATGCTGATATTTTATGGGCTTTCATCATTTGCAAAACTGTTCCCAATTTCCTGCATGCAACAAATTTGCAGCAGATGACTTTGAAAATGTATTAAAGCAACAATATGGAAAATATCTACAAAAGTAAGTATAGTTTTTAAATAGAATTGACAACATTATGGAAATTGGAGAATTTGCACATAAACAGCATTTTTTTCTTTTGTCACAATATATAGAATTAAGTTTCTTAATTTCGTTTAGACAGGCAATCAAGCAGGCGTACCTAATTCGGGGTCACATGACCTGTCCCTCGGGGATTCTCGGAGTTTTGGCTCCAGTCGACCGTTTGTTAGCAGCAGTGCGCGCTTGTTCCTCGCAATAGCTGGACGCTTCTATTTCCCACCCACCCTCCCTTATTTAGGGTTGTTATATATTGTATTTTATTTTTCTTGTGATGCTAACGATAAACTTTACAAAAACAAATGGTAACTGTTTTGTGTATCACCTGATTATTTGATATGCTTTTGTTTGTATACTTTTCTATGCGCTCATATATGTTTTGTATGATTATGTAATTTCGGCGCGCTTACATGCACCTGTTGAATTTAGATACATGTTTTGTATGTACTTGTCTTTAATTGAGCGCGCTTGCTTTTTAGTATTGGAGCGTAGTTATTAATAAAGCTCCCAGTTTCCCCCTCATTTGTCTTGGTTGTTTGTTTAAACTCAAAACTGTCATCTGCTGCAGATTGTGATAAAATGAATCTGCAAGTGGGAAAGGGGTTAGATGACCTAAACAGCAGGATAAAGGATCAATACCAGTGGTTTTCTATGTATGTGCAAATTTCGTATAGGATGAACAAAATAAAATAAGATGAAAAACTAATACAGATAAGTTAGAGTCAATCTTTACCACTCTTCATTGAAAAATCACTGAAAAGACTCAGTGAAATATGTAATGGTAACCATTTATATGTAAAAAGGAATAAAGCAGTTATATTTCACTTGATGTGGTGATCATACGTAGATCCTGTGATTGGGAGATTTTATGTGCTTGTAAATGCTTTTGGAAGTCACCTTGCTTCAAAGGGAATTTTCATTTTTTTATTGCCGGATTTCTTTACCTGCCCCACTGTACAGTTTGGGTTTTATCGTCTACAGTACTTATCAAAATATTGTTGTAAGCCCATCTTGTCGAGTCATCGGAATTTTTTATTGAAAGCTGTTGCTGTGATGTTAAAGTCTGGATTTCCAACTCTTTAACCCTTTCCCACACACAGCAAATCTGCAGCTGATGCTTTTGAAATAATATAGGCAAAAACATGAACAATTTCTGTAAATGTAATTTAAATTATTGAGATTAGGTGATAACAAAAAGACAAAGTTTTACTCATTATGAGCAATTTCTTTTTTTGCCACAATGTTTTCAAAAGTAATTTGCTGATGCTTCATCAAAATGTGTCTGCAACAGCAAAAGGATTAAAGACAAATTAATGGGAGATAAATGAAATCGCTTTTAAAGCAAAAATGATGGTTGAGGTCTCTACTTGTCAGTGCTTTAACCCTTTCCCTCATACGACAATTCAGCAGCAGACGACTTTGAACATTTTGAGCAATTTCTTCTTTTGTCACTATGTTGTTACAGAAAGCGTCTATATGAGGAAAAGGGTTAACCCTTTCCCACATACAGACGCCAGTCTTCAGCAGACAACTTTTGAAAACATTGTGACAAAAGGAGGAATTTCAACTCATTTCAATAATTTAACTTTCATTTATAGTGGTTTGCCAGATTTTTGCCAAGGTGGTTTCAAAGTTGTCTGCTGCAGTTTTGCTGTATGTGGGAAAGGGTTAAACCCTTTCTTACATACTACAAATCTGCAGCAGACAACATTGAAAACATTTAGTCAAAAACATGGTTTATCTCTATAAATGAAGTTATATCTGTTGAAAATATTAGAAAACATTGTGGAAAAAAGAAAAAATGCTCATTAAGAATAATTTTGCCGTTCGCTACAAGGTTTTCAAAAAGTCATCTGCTAAAAATGCATCAAAATATTTCTGTGAAAGGGTGTACTGTTTGCCTGATAAGTTGTTTAACCATTTCCAACTTACAGCAAATCTGCAGCAGACAACTTTGAAAAAATCTGGAAAAGAAAGTGGAAAATGTTAATAAATACAGCAGTCATTTTTTAAAAGAGTTGAAAGCATTGTCGCAAATGGAGAAGTTGCTCATTATGAGCAATTTCTCCTTTTGCCACAATGTTTTCAAAGATTGTCTGCTGCAGATGCTTCAGAATGTGTCTGCAGGTGGGAAAGGGTTAATAATCAAAGTTGTTTGCTTTTACACAGACACTTTCAGAAGCCTCTGCAGCAAAATTATGCTTTCATCCCTAGATCAGATCCTTCGTGTTTTTGCCTGGGCGTTTACAGAGTTCTCTGTTGCAGATGTCTTGTATGTGGGAAAGAGGCTAAAAACATCTGATGAATAAAATGTAATATCTGCAAAATTGAGAGAATAATTTTGATGCCGAGTTAAAAACATTATGGTCGAAGGAGAAATTGCTACTTTGAAGCTTAATACAGCATCTGAAGTCAAAATTCTGTATTATGGCAAAGGTCAACCCTAAATAATTTCCACCTACATAATTATACATAATTATTTGCAGTGGCCGTCTTTTAAGGACATTGTGAGCAATTTTCCCATTTATCACACCTTTAGAAATGGCCAAGATATTTTCAAAGTCATCTGCTGCAATTTGTTCGTTATGGTAAATACTTCACTGTGTTTCTTGCATAATTATCTGTTACAAAATCAAATGGAAATCTTAGACAAATGTCTGAGTTCATACTTTGTGCAAAAGAGAAAATGCTCATTGTAAGTGATTTTTAACCCTTTCCCACATACAACAAATCTGCAGCAGACAGCTTTGAAAACATAGTAACAAAAAAACCTGAAAAATCTCCTTAAAAGATAGCTTAATTGTTAAATAAAGTTGAAATTATTGTGGCCAAAGGAGAAATTGCTCATCATGAGCAATTTCACTTATGGCCACAATGTTTTCAAAAGTCGTCTGCTCAGTATTGCCTCAAAATGCATCTGCAGGTGGGAAATTGCTAGAAATTATTTCATACTGTAGACAATTCTTCAAAATGTATTTCAATCTGATAGACAGATGCTGTAAAAGAGTATGGGTTAACCCTTTCCAACATATAGACACTTTCTGATGCCTTTGCAGCAGACGACTTTTGAAAACCCTACGGCAAAAGGAGAAATTACCACAATGTTTTCAACTTTATCATATCATCATTCTTTTATTGAAATAAATTATCCACATTTTTTGGCGAGATGATTTTAAAGTCGTCTGCTGCCGATTGATGTTTGTGAGAAAGGGTTAAATTATTATGGCTTAATTTTCATAAAAAGTGAGAGTGCAAGAGACATGTATTAAACCCTTTCCAACATAAAACAAATCTGCAGGAGACGACTTTGAAAGAATCCTGGCAAATTTTTTAAAAATCTCAATAAATGAGGGAGCAATTATTATTGAATAGAGTTGAAAACATTGTGGCAAATTGAGAAAATTGGGAAAGGGTTAAGGGCTTTTTTATTATGAAAAATAATCAGTTATTTTAGGAATTCAGTTCATATATTCCCATGCACCCAAACAAGAATGGGGATGAAAGAGGCAAGAAAATTATCTTTAATTGAAAAATGAAGCTCTTTGACTTAACATATTAAACTTTTCATTACCCATAACATTTGAAGTATACCCTTGCGGTGACACATGACAATAAGATGAAACTCAGCCTTGTTATCTATGATTATGATACATTGTGTCATTGAAGGTTCAGTGAAACTGAGACGTTAACCCGTAACACATACAACAAATCTGCAGCAGACGTCTTTGAATTTATAAACATCTAGGCCAAAATGTAAAAAATCTCTATTATTGAAAGTATGATCAATGAAAAGAGTTGAAAACATTGTGACAAAAGGAGAAATTGCTCATGATGAGCATTCTTTTGTCACAATGTTTTCAAAAGTGGTCTGCTACATAGGCGCCAGAAAGTGTCTGAATGAGGGAAAGGGTTAACCCTTTCACACATACAACAAATCAGCAGATCATTTTGATACTATTTAGTCAAATATCTGGAAACGAGAGACTCTATAATGAAATAAGAATTATTGAATAAAGTTGAAAACTTTTGGCAAAAGGACTTAATGGGTCATGTCGGGTAAAAAACAAGATCACTACTCGAAATTGATGATAAAACTTGATAATACTCTGGAAGCAACATTTTAACTTGAGCATGTTGAAACTTTGTCAGAATAATAATTATTGTCTTGGTGATATCTAATCTATTTACCAATAAAGGTCATGTCCTGTCAAAAATTAGGTCACTAGGCCAAATTTGAGAAAGATATTTTTAACACTAGAGAGATCATTGTTTCTATCAGCAGCTTGAATGTTTATTTTGATGATATCTAGGCTAAGTTTGAATATGGGTCATGTCCATTCAAAATCTAGGTCACTAGACCAATTTGAAGGGAAAAAAAACTTATTAAAACTCTTGAACCAGTATTATTAACTTGAGTGCGTTGTAACTTTCTCAGAATAGGTGTTTTGATGATATCTAGGCTAAGTTTGAATATGGGTCATGTCCGTTCAAAATCTGGGTCACTAGACCAAATTGAAGGTAAATCTTGTTGACACTTTTGACGCAGTATTATTAAGTTGAGGGTGTTGAAATTTGGTCATCTTGGGTCGAAATCAAGGTCACTTCGCCCTTATTGTAGAGAAATCAAGTATCAGCTTACCTGACCACAAAATGAGTTATTGTGATTGACTATGTGGTTAACATAATTCAGGGGAGTGGGCCATGATAGCCGTCTTATTGAAGTCTAATGCTGCAAATGGAGGAGTTGCTCATAATGAACAATTTCTCCTTTTGACACATTTTAAAAGAGACTTTAACCCTTCCCTAATACGACAATTCTGCAGCAGACGACTTTAAACATATTTTGTCAAAAAGTAGAAAATCTCTATAACTGAATGGATAACCTTATAATGACTAAAAGTGGAAAACATTGTGGCAAAAGGAGAAATTGCTCGTTTTGAGCAATTTCTTCTTTTGTCACTATGTTTTCAAAAAACCGTTAAATAGTATTGCCTGGATGTTTTCATAGTTGTCTGTTGCAGATTTCTTAATGTTGAAAAGGGTAAAGGTTAATAAGAGCACATTTAATTAGATAAGTTTTGTAATTCTTTTAATGATTAGAAATCCAATAACCCCTCCCTATTAATTTTTGCATCTCTTAATTTGTTCTTTTTCAATATTACAGCTTTCTATAAAAAGAATTGTGATTAACCCTTTCCCACATTCAATAAACCTGCAACAGATGATATTTGATAAAATCGAAGCAAACATACGGAAAATTTCCACAAATCTAAAGTTTATTTATTGAATTGAGAAATTATGTGGCATCTTTGAAATTTAGTGTTAATTCTTACTTGATATCAACAGAATAGAAAAAAACCTATGTATTTGTTTTGTTAAAGATATTGAAATAGCAGATGTTATAATCCTTTCCCACATACAACAAATCTGCAGCGAATAACTTTGAAAATATCTAAGCAATATTATAAATATATTTATTAACTAAAGTTGAAAATATTGTTGCAAAAGGAGAAATTGCTCCTTTTGCCACAAAGATTTTAGAAGTTGTCTGCTGCAGAGGAGTCAGAAAGTGTCAGCTGCAGAGGCATCTGAAAGCGTGTGCTGCAAAGGCATGCGATACGAAAACTACAGTGTTGTTACTGAGGAAATCGTGGTGCATCATCGCAGCTTTACGAAGGCTCGCTAGCCAATTTGCCCAGGGTATCATAATATATTTTATGAATAGCCTGGGTACCGAGGATGCTGAAGGGGTGCTGCAGAGACGTCAGAAAGTGAGTGCTGCAGAGGTGTGAGAAAGTGTTTGTTGCAGATGCTTATGTAGGCGTTTGTATGTGGGAAAGGGTTAGTATAAACATGTATCCTGCTGAATGTTTTGGTTAGACATTTCTGAACATGAATGAATTAATTCCCTAATAGTTATGGCATTTAAACTAAAGCCGGACATGGGTTACAGAAGCACAAACAAATGTGTGTGTAACTTGTTAGGATGTTAAATAATGAGAAATGAATTACTAATTAAACCTAAAGTGAGACCACCCTCTGTAAGTACCACAAGGATTTGTGGCTGGAAACTTAAATAGTTTTCTCACATTATGCGTTTAACACACCTTTCCTAGTTATTTTCCCACAGTCAAAGCATGTTAGGAATCCATCCTATATGTTTCATGCTAAATCTGTAGATGAACTTTCTGGACTAATAGATTATCGCTTTCCCACATAAAACAACAGGTCTGCAACGGACAACTTTGAAAACATTTGGGAAAATACTTGAAAATCTCTTTAAATCAATGACTCGGATATATAGAGTATAGAGATGAAAATATTGTGGCAAAGGGAGAAATTACTCATGTTTTTAACACTATTCAATGGTTATATTTTCATTTAAAGTTGTCTGCTGCATATGTGTGAAAATGCCTTTAAATATGGGAATGGGATAGTAAACTGTTATGGTAGGTAAAGGTGGTTCCTTAACCCTTTCCCTCATACGACAATTCTGCAGCAGACGACTTTGAACATATTTTGTCAAAAAATAGAAAATCTCTAATTGAATGGATAACCTATGACTAAAAGTGGAAAACATTGTGGCAAAAGGAGAAATTGCACGTTTTGTGCAATTTCTTCTTTTGTCACTATGTTTTCAAAAAGCCGTCTGCAGTAGAGGCGTCAGAAAGCGTCTATATGAGGGAAAGGGTTAATTGTTATTTTGTAAACAAGTTCTTACATTCTTTCTGTGATCTTAGTATGAGTGCAGGTGTACCTTGGACAGTGATTTACAACGATCATTTCCAGCTGCAAAGTTGATCTTTTTTTCATTGAATTATATATTATTGAAAATTATTATGATGAAATCTCATTAATGACTACTTTTTCAACTTTTTCTGTGATGACTCGACTCGGAACACATTTGATTGAATGAGTAAAATAATATACTTAATTCTTTGTAAAAGCAAGCGGATGCAACTGAAGGAAAATTTAAGACTTTTGCCACAATGTTTTCAATACTTAGAATTGAAAAATAAGTTTCAAAAGTTTCCATATTTTTGCCCTCAATTGTTTTCATACATTGCAAAGTTGTCGGTGTTTCAGATATGTTGTATGTGGGTATAAAGGTTGACCCTTGCACACACAACAGCTCTACATTTAGGCCTAAAATCTCCACAAATGAAATTATATAATGATCAAGGAGTTGAAATCGTGAGCAATTTTTAGCTCTACTGGCCAAAGGCCAGAAGGGCTTAATAATTAAAATATGTCGTGGCGATTTGTCCGTCGTGCGTGCGTGCGTCCGTCCGTGCGTCCGTAAACAATTTCTTGTTAACACGATACAGTCTTCACTTTTGATTGTATCTCAACTAAACTTATACAGTAGTTAGATATCCATGAGAGCTCGGTTCCTTTCAAAAACCAGCCAGATCTGCCCATGCATGAATGGATTATGGCCCTTGAAATGGTCAAAATTGCTATAAAAGAGCTTGTTAACACAATACAGTCTTCTTTTTTGATTGTATCTCAACCAAACTTATACTGTAGTTAGATATCTATAAGAGCTTGGTTCCTTTCGAAAACCAGCCAGATCCGCCCATGCATGACTGGATTATGGCCCTTGAAATGGTCAAAATTGCTATAAAAGAGCTTGTTAACACGATACAGCCTTCACATTTGATTGTATCTCAACCAAACTTATACAGTAGTTAGATATCCATGAGAGCTCGGTTCCTTTCGAAAACCAGCCAGATCCGCCTATGCATGACTGGATTATGGCCCTTGAAATGGTCAAAATTGCTATAAAAGAGCTTGTTAACACGATACAGTCTTCACGTTTGATTGTATCTCAACCAAACTTGTACAGTAGTTAGATATCCATGAGAGCTCGGTTCCTTTCGAAAACCAGCCAGATCCGCCCATGCATGACTGGATTATGGCCCTTGGAAATGGTCAAAATTGCTATAAAAGAGCTTGTTAACACGATACAGTCTTCACGTTTGATTGTATCTCAACCAAACTTATACAGTAGTTAGATATCCATGAGAGCTCAGTTCCTTTCGTAAACCAGCCAGATCCGCCGATGCAAGACTGGATTATGGCCCTTGAAATTGTCCAAATTGCTATAATTGAGCATGTGAACACAATACAGTCTTCTTTTTTGATTGTATCTCAACCAAACTTATACTGTAGTTAGATATCTATAAGAGCTTGGTTCCTTTCGAAAACCAGCCAGATCCGCCCATGCATGACTGGATTATGGCCCTTGAAATGGTCAAAATTGCTATAAAAGAGCTTGTTAACACGATACAGCCTTCACATTTGATTGTATCTCAACCAAACTTATACAGTAGTTAGATATCCATGAGAGCTCAGTTCCTTTCGTAAACCAGCCAGATCCGCCGATGCAAGACTGGATTATGGCCCTTGAAATTGTCCAAATTGCTATAATTGAGCATGTGAACACAATACAGGCTCCATTTACTATCTGATCTTCACCAAACTTAGATAGTAGTTAAATATTGATGAGAGCTTGGTTCCTTTTGAAAATCAGCCAGATCCGCCCATGCAAGACTGGATTATGGCCCATGAAATTGTAAAAATTGCTATAATACAGCTTGTGAGCACAAAAGAGCCTCCATTTACTATCCGAACTTCACCATACATACATGCTCTGGATTGAAAATGACCAAAGAACCATACCAGTAGAGCATAGGCCCTCATGGGCCTCTTGTTTATTTATCATCCTCTGCACATGCATCAAAATGGGTTTGCATGTTGTAAAAGTTAAAGATTTAGCATAACAGAAATATATGTAGTGACAAGAACAGAGAACAAGTAATCAATCAGCACAAACAAATCAAACAAGCCTTTTGTAATAATTTAAGCCCCAGTCACACCAACCTCCTGGAGTGTCCCGGACAGAAATTTGGCCGATCCTGGGTCAGATCCGTGTTGGATCCGGGACAGTATGGAATGATCCTGGATGGTCGTCATGGTCCGGGACACCACCCCGGCAATGTTAAACTGTTAGAAATTGCCGTGGGCATTCAGGACCGTCGGGGAGGATTTTTCAATCCGGACGGTCTGTGTAGCGACCAGGTGGGCTTCATGTTGATCCTGGTCAATCCAGCATGTCATGTTAGGTCCGGGACAGTCCGTAGCTCATCTGGGATGGTCCAGTGTCATCCGTGTTGACACCATGTTTGGTTGGGGACGTCCCTGGCGCTTAGACCCATGGTGATCCGAGTTCATCCGTTTTGGTGCTGTGTTTGGTCAGGGGTTATGATGTTTTGCCACTCAATTTCACCTAGGAACACCCCAGATCAAGATATCTCTTGATCCGGGTTGTTCCATGTTAATCCAGGGTGCTCGGTGGGTCCGGCTTTGGTGTAACTGTAGCTTTATCAACAGTTCAATTTGATTTTGGATTTTCACTCTAAAATTATTCATAAGGAAAGAATCAACCATTAATTAAGGTTATGAGAATGGGAGAGGTTAAAATGAGATTTAACACCTAGAATACTTGTAAATGTGACTTCTTTGAAGAGAAATATACATGGAAATAAAAATCCTTGATTTAATTGGCAATAAATGCTGAACTCTGTCTAGAATTTCAAAGAAAGAGCACTCAGATACGTCCAGAAAATAATGCCTAGGGTTAAAAATATTGTTTATTCAATTCGTATTTCTAGCCTTAACGCTTTCCCTCATATAAACGCTTTCTGACGCCTCTGCAGCAGATGGCTTTTTGAAAACATGGTGACAAAAAGAAGAAATTGCACAAAACGTGCAATTTCTCCTTTTGCCACAATGTTTTCCACTTTTAGTCATAGGTTATCCATTCAATTATGGAGATTTTCTATGTTTTGACCAAATACGTTCAAAGTTGTCTGCTGCAGAATTGTCTTATGAGGGAAAGGGTTAATATCTAAATTCCCCACCAAGATTAATACCTTTCTCACATATCAGACTCATTTTGATGAATCTGTAGTACCCTTAATTGGCATCGTCACAAAACTTAAACCTTACCTCATAACTCAACCATTCAACATTTTTAAATAAAACTTGATACACATGTTCCTAGGAAAATACGCATGTCTATACCAAGTCACATACATTTGGCTTTAATAATTATTCAGTAATAATGCCCAAATTTTCTTTCGACTTAGAAAAAAGCAGACGAGCGTTGGCATTCCCTTGCTACCCTCTTATTAAAAGTGCTAACATATTAATGGATGGACTATCATCTGTACCTAATGTTCATAAATGATTAGTGAACTATGTAGATTAAGATAAGACTGCATGTATTTACAGTGCCATGCTGATCTTGGTCTACATTGTTCGCAACAGTTACTGTAGTTAACTTACATGTATTGTGCAAAATCTTTAAAGTCACATACAGGGGTATAAGGGTTAAATAAGCCCATTTTATGAGGAGATACATGTTTCCTGGTGATTATGTATTTACTCCTAAGTATTTTATATATACTGGTAATTCTATGTTATATAGGAGTAAATAATTAAACGAAAGCCCTCTCTTATATCATCTTTTTTTTGTTATTTCATAAATATTATTTCAAAAGTTATCTGTATCAAGGAAAATAATTATTTGTACTAATGTACTTTCAGACCGACCTCAAACTTTTTCCCACATCCAGTCAGATGAATTTAAAAACATTATAAGAGATAAAATTGTTAGGGAAAAGCTATATTATTTATGAAAGTATAATTATTGAGATTACAGTTAAAAACATTGTGACAAATAATGATTTTCTCAATTTGAGCAATTTCTCCTTTTGTCAAAATTATTTCATATATGGTCTGCTGTAGCTGCAAAAATGCTTCTGCATTTGAAACCTGGTAACTATGTAATTCCAAGAGGAGAAGATAAAGAGGCAGCAGCAACACCGTCTACTCTAGCATGTTGTAATATTGTGTAGTAATGTGCTGGTGGCAATCATGGTAGATTGCCCCTAGTCAAGGCTCATTTTCCAAGCCTATATCTGGTCACCCAGGGATCATGGATAATTGTGCTGTCCCTTTAACCCTTTCCCATATACAACAGAAGAAGACTTTCAAAACAAGTAGACCAATTTTAAAACATGAAAAATCTCCACAAATGAGAATTTAATCATTAAATCATGATGAGCAATTTCTCCTTTTGCCATAATGTTTTCAAAAGCTGTCTGCTGCAGAGGCATCAGTAAGCATCTGTATATCAGGGAAGGGGTTTAATGTAATTCAAATACAATTAACAAAATAAAAATTTAAATTGTGATAGAAAGAACTCGGTCAATAAGTGAGTAAATGAATTGGTGACAAATGGACAGACAACAGAGAAGAAGATAATTGATCCCGAAGTGTCATCTTTCTCTCCAAGGAAGTTTTCTCAAAACTGGTGTAAAACCAAAGAAATTGAATTAACCCTTTCCCTCATATAGACGCTTTCTGACGCCTCTGCAGCAGACGGCGTTTTGAAAACATAGTGACAAAAGAAGAAATTGCACAAAACATGCACTTTCTCCTTTTGCCACAATGTTTTCCACTTTTTGTCCATTCAATTATGGAGATTTTCTATGTTTTGACAAAATACGTTCAAAGTCGTCTGCTGCAGAATTGTCGTATGAGGGAAAGGGTTAATTAAATAAAGATGTGGCTTATATATTTTGATTTTAAGAGATTTGTCAGGAAAAATGTTAAACATGTTTGGTGAGTTTACAAGGAAGGAGGGTTTGTGGGACTGTGATGTAAGCTGTTATTATTGCTGGTGTTTGGGTTGCTTCCACTTATGTTTTATATAGAAAACCTCTTAAAGAGAGAATGGTTACTTTTAACACCCACTTCAAAGGGCATATCAAAGCCTGGGAGACTCCATTACAAGTAGACTTGGGTTCAAGCAGTTATTTTGGTTTAAACTGTATTAATAAGCTGAGGCATTTCGGATGAACGTACAACATTTGTTTTACCAGTGAGTAAAATTTAATTGTCCTCTCAAGTTTGATAAGACATACCGAGGGCTTGGCGTGAAACGGTTGTAACTTAAATTGGTATTTTTTTACCAAAGTTAATCACCTCGCCATAAAGTCTTTATAAGCGTTAAATCATTTTACTTGGTAAACAATGGAAATTTAGGTGCCATTGCTCGTTCTGAGCAATGGCTCCTAAATTTGCATTGTTTACAAAGGTGTCAAAATTGCCCCTAAACCAGGGTTTTCAAAATAGGATTTTAGTTACAACCGTTTCACGCCAAGCCCTCGAATTATTATATAACCATCTCTTACAATCTCTTAGTTACTAATGTTGTCTATTGCTAACAAAAAAAAAGGCAAGTCTAATTGTTAGCTCTGGTAGAACTGCCTTGTTGGTATATCAAAAGACTCGAAATTGTCTATTCATTTTTAAAATGTCACCGATCTATTCATGATTTTGCAATATTATATTCAACACTTTCCCACATACAACAAATCTGCAGCGGACAACTTTGAGAAATATTTTGACAACAGATATGAGAAAAACTATAAATGAAGGTATATTTTTGAAAAAAAATGTGATAAAAATGATACTGCTGTAGCAGATAACTATTGAAATATATTGCGCTACAATAATCTGAAACAGTACTGTATACTCAGAAAGAGAACTGTATACTCCGAGCTTGATTGTCCCAAGAGGTTTCTTTTGATATAAATTATACCTCTTCAGAGCAACACCTCTTTAACACTTTCCCTCATACGACAATTCTGGAGCAGACGACTTTGAACATATTTTGTCAAAAAATAGAACACCGCTATAATTGAATCTATGACTAAAAGTGGAAAACATTGTGGCAAAAGGAGAAATTTTGAGCAATTTCTTCTTTTGTCACATTGTTTTCAAAAAGCTAGCTGTCTGCTGCAGAAGCGTCAGAAAGCATCTATATGAGGGATAGGGTTAAAACAACAACGTATAAGAGTGATGAGTTCTCTGTGAAGTTCTTCTGCTATGCTGCTCGTGAGAGGTAGCACTGTTATTATGTCCCCCCCATACATGGGGGTGGGTGGTTATTATGTCTCCTCCATACATGGGGGTGACATATTGTTTTTGCCCGTTCCGTCCGTCCTTCCGTCTGTCACACTTGTTTCCGCTCAATAACTGAAGAACGCTTGGGTGTAGGAACTTCATACTTGGTATGCAGGTTGGTCATGACCAGTAGCTGACCCTTATTGATTTTGATGTCAGAAGATCAAAGGTCAAGGTCATGGTGACCTTGTGAGGTAAAAAGTGGTTTCCGCTCAATAACTGAAGAATGCTTGGGACGAGAAACTCCATACTTGGTATGCAGGTTGGTCATGCCCAGTAGAAGACCCCTATTGATATTGAGGTCAGTATGTCTAAAGTCAAGGTCACAGTGACGATGAGCTGAATAATCGTTTTTGCTTTGGCCCAGGAACTTCATACTTGATGTGCAGGTTGGTCACTACCAGCAAATGACCTCTATTGATTTTGAGATCACTAGGTCAAGGTCACAGTGGTCAAGGTCACGTCCATCATACTTGTTTCCGCTCAATAACTGAAGAACCCTTGGGCGTAAGAACTTCATACTTGGTATGCAGGTTGGTCATGACCAGTAGATGACCCCTATTGCTTTTGATGTTATAAGGTCAAGGTCATGGTGACCTTGTGAGGTAAAGAATGGTTTCCGCTGAATAACTGAAGAACGCTTGGGCCGAAGAACTCCTTACTTGGTATGAAGGTCGGCCATGCCCAGTAAAATACCCCTTTTGATTTTGAGGTCAGTACATCTAAAGTCAAGGTCACAGTGACCTTGAGCTGAAAAATTGTTTTCGCTTAATGGCTTTGGCCATGGAACTTAATACTTGGTGTGCAGGTTGGTCACTACCAGCAGATGACCCCTATTGATTTTGAGGTCACTAGGTCAAGGTCATGGTAACCTTCAGCTGAAAAATAGTTTCCGCTCAATAACTAAAGAATGCTTATGTCGAGGAACTTCATACCTGGTGTGCAGGTTGGTCCTAATCAGTAGATAATACTATTGATTTTGAGGTCACAAGGTCACGGTAACCTTAAGTTTAAAAATGTTTTTTTCTCAATAACTCAAGAATGCTTATGTCCAGGAACTTCATACTTGGTGTGCAGGTTGGTCCTAACCTGTAGATGACCCCTATTGAATTTGATGTCAAAGGTCAAGGTCATGGTGACCTTGGGCTGAAAAATGGTTTCCGCTCAATAACTGAAGAATGCTTGGGCCCAGGAACTTAATACTTGGTGTGCAGGTTGGTCACTACCAGCACATGACCCCTATTGATTTTGAGGTCACTAGATCAAAGGTCAAGGTCATGGTAACCTTCAGCTGAAAAAATGGTTTCCGCTCAATAACTAAAGAATGATTATGTCGAGGAACTTCATACTTGGTTTCACATGTTGGTCCTAACCAGTAGATGACCCCTATTTATTTTGAGGTGACAATGTCAAAGGTCAAGGTCACAGTAACATTCACCTGAACAAATTGATTTTGACTCCATCATTTCTTTTCGTCCCCTATGACCACACAAATGGGCAGACAAGCGCTTTTTCAAAAAAGCAATCTCTAGTTTCTCCTATTATCAAAATGTTTTCAATAAACTGCTTTCAGTATTCCAAACTCAAATATTTCAAAGACACAAACAAACTATAAATATCATATCAGGCAAGTTGATTAAAAATTCATTAATGTTACTGTTATAATAAAGTTATATTGAACTTATTAAAGCAGTGTATGAGATGCTCCATTTACAAGATGAACTTACTGGCACAGCAGTATACAGATTAATGAAATTGGCAAAGGCTGAAAACCAAAGATGGGATTTACCCTTGCCTACTGATGACTTTTGAAAACAAAGTGACAAAAGGAGAATTTGATGATAATGAGCAATGTCTTCTTTTTGCCTCAATATTTTCAACTATTCAATTATTAAATCACACTGTCATTTATAGAGATTTTTCATATTTTTGCCTTTTAGGCTTTCAATGTTGTTTGCTGAAGATCTGTTGTATATGGGAAATTAAGGGTTTACTTTCTTCGGCAGTTATATTTGTATCACAAAACAAACAAACTCAAGAGGGTGATAGCCTACCATTTTATATTATCAATAAATAATTCATGATCAATTGGGTGTACCCAAAGAACCAAAGTTTAACTCTTTCCCATATGTAGACATATTTTATATTCAACTGCAAAAAGTGTTTTTCTAATACATTGAGGCAAAAGTAATTAGTTCAAAAGGAGAAGTTGCTCATCATGTTCAATTTGTCCTTTTGCCACGATGTGTCCAACCCTATTAAATATTAATTTCTTTATTTATAGAAATATTTTATCCTCTTGCAATGCAATGCATTAAGAGAAACTGTACTTCTGCAAATTTGGCATAATTGATACCCATGACGAGAAGATGTGCCCTATTGATTTCAGGATCACAGACGAAGGTGACTGGAGGCAATAATCAAATTTCTTGTAAGCACAATTTGAAGAAAACTGGACGATACTAAAACTTGACCTACTTGTGTCCCTAGATTAGAATATGCACCTTAATGATTACCAGGGTCACATGTCAAGGTCGCTGGTGGCAATAATCAAATTTCTTATTCTTAAACTTGACAAACTTGTGTCCCAAGATCAGAATATGTACCTTAATGAGTTTTAGGGTCACATGTCTAGGTCGCTGGTGGAAATGACGAACTTGTGCCCAAAGATGAGAATGTGTGCCTTTATGATATTAAAGGGTCACAATTTAGAGAAAACTGAGGATAATCAAACTTGGCATATTTGTTCCAAATGATGATAATGTGTGCCATATTGATTTTCAGGATCAAAGATCAAGGTCACTGGACGTGTTTTTCTAAATGTCTTGTAACCATGATTTAGAGAAAACAATTCCAATTAGGATGCTCAAACCTAATTGGCATACTTATGTTCCCCACTATGAGAAGAGCCCCTCATATGTCCACAGACATTTTCAAAGTCGTCGGCTGTAGATTTGTAAGAAGTAGAAAAGCTTTAAACCTTTACCCTCATTCAGTCAGTAGTTGATGCATCTGCAGCAGATAGCTCAAAATAAGTTAGTTTCTGTTTTCCAACAATGTTTTCAAATCCGTTTCAAACTTCTATTTTGCAGATGTAGATTTTTTTTAAAGAGCAATTTTATGTTAGGGTTTAAAACTTTCATGTTCGCTAGACTTAACTGATTCTAATCACATCTTATAGGAAGGTAGCTTTGTCAGAAAGGATAATTGTGGATAGGATAATTGTGATTGCTGGTTTGGTCATTTTTGGATCAAGGTCACTTTGTCTAAAAAAAAGATCACATGTTTTATGGCTACTGTAGAAAACCTTGTTTCATGGTTATGTTGTTTTTCTTTTTAGCTCACCTGTGCATGAAGTGTTCAAGGTGAGCTATTGTGATCACATTTTGTCTGGCGTCTGTCCAATATCCATCGTCAACAATTGCTTTGTTAACACTCTACAGGCTACATTTTGCATCCTATCGTCATGAAAGTTTATCAGAACATTCATCTCCATAAAATCTTGGACAAGTTTGAAACTTGGCCATATGAGGCCACTATGTAATAAATTGAAGGAAATCTTGTTAACACTCTGGAGGCCGCATTTTTAATTTGAGCATGTTGAAACTCTATCAGAATGTTTGTCTTGATTATATGTAGGTCAAGTTGGTCAAAAAGAAGGTCACTAGGTCAAATTGAAGGAAAATCTTGTTGCCACTCTAGAGGTCGCTATTCTTGCTTCAGCAGTTTGAAATGTTGTCAGAATGTTTGTCTTAATGATATCTAGGTTAAGGTTGAATATGGGTAATATTGGGTCAGAAACTTAGGTCATTAGCCTAAATTGAAGGGAAATCTTGTAAACACTCTGGAGGCCGCAGTTTTAACTTGAGCATGTTATAAATAACTGTATTAGACTGTTTGTCTTGATGATATGTAGCCCAAGTTGGAATTTGGGCCATGTCAGTTCAAAACCTAGGTCACTTAGGCCAAATTGAAGGAAAATCTTGTTAACACTAGAAGCCGCATGTTTTGCTTCACCAGCTTAAAATTTAATCAGAATGTTTATCTTAATGATATTTAGGTCAAGTTTGAATATGGGTCATTGCCAGGTAAAAAACTAGTTAGGTCACTAAGCTAAATTGAAGGAAAATCTTGTTAACACTCTGGAGGCCGCATTTTTAACTTGAGCATGTTGAAACTTTATCAGAGATAGACTCTAGATGCCTCAATGTTTGCTTCAGCAGTTTGAAATTTTGTCAGAATGTTTGTGTTAATGATATCTGCCAAGTTCGAATATGGGTTATATTAGGTGAAAAAGTTAGTCACTAGGCCAAATTGAATGAAAATAGTGTTAAAACTCTGGAGGCCACATTTTAACTTTAAGCAAGTTGAAACTTTGTCAGAATGTTTGTCTTGATGATACATGTATCTAGTCCATATGGCTCATATTAGGTAAAAAAAAAATAGGTCACTAAGCCAATTGAAGGAAAATCTTGTTAACACTTGATCGTCTTTGTCAGAATAATTGTCTTGATGTGTTTTGCATTATAAATCACATTGCATAATTCAGGTGAGCGATCTAGGGCCATCATGGCCTTCTTATTTTATGTCCCGGCTAAAATATTGGAAGAGACATAATAGTGTTAGATCTACCATCTACTGTCTGTTATAGGATTCCATTCTATTTTCTTTGGAATACATGCAAACATTTCAATAGTATTTGTTTGGGAGTTGTATTAATTATGCCATGATACAGCTCAAGTTCGAAGTTCAAATGTAGTGACATTGTAATTATTCATAGCAGAGTTATATAATTTATGATTATGCTGCTTGTAGGTAGAAAACATGATGTTTAGCAGTGACCAATCATCTTTATCCCTTTCCCTCATACGACAATTCTGAAGCAGACTACTTTGAACATATTTTGTCAAAAAATGGTAAATCTCTATAACTGAATGGATAACCTATCACTAAAAGTGGAAAACATTGTGGCAAAAGGAGAAATTGCTCGTTTTGAGCAATTTCTTCTTTTGTCATTATGTTTTCAAAACGCCGTCTGCTGCAGAGGTATCATAAAGCGTCTATATGAGGGAAAGGGTTAAGTATGTTTTTTATTTATTATTTTTCAGTCAAAATTTTAGAATTAATTTACGGTTAAGGGTTATTAATTTAATTAAGTTTTGAATGGTAATAATATAGCTCTAAAGGATGATTATGGGGGTTACCATAGCAAAAGCGGAAATGGACTTTTGAATTAGACTGATGATTTATTATTTAACGGTATAAAGCAGAATTAGCATACAGCTGATTTTACTGCTTGGTATTGATTTTGAAAACAATTAAGTACTGTTTTTTACCATCGCCTGTATTTCTAATCTTTAAACTCATTACCCGTTAATATGCATATTTTCCTGTCTGCCGAATCTAAATAATCTGAAGAAGCAGAAAAATGAGAATCAAAATCGGGGCAAATGGGTGACCCAGTTTTACAAAAGAGAAGAAAACATTTAGGAAAAGAAGATATTGATTTTTAAATAACAAAATATCTTCTTTTTCCATGACATTTTTCTAAAGTTGTCCTTTGCAGAGGTAACAAATTTAAACCTGCAGCCGTCGACTTTGAAAACAACTATAGAAAAGTAATTTGATCAATTTTTCCTTTTGACACAATGTGTTAAAAATTCGTCTGATTCAAATGCATCAAAAGATTTGTCTGCAATATGAGTTAATTTGTATCGGGCCGAATTTAAAGGTTTCTAAGTCAATAAAGTAACTCCTGTTATTTTACTCACTTGCCACTTTACTTATCTGTGCTCCTGGTTGATAATGTAAATTTCATGTTAAATAACAAATATAATCTCCTGTTTATCTGGGTCCTTGTATTTGATTCATGTTTGTCACTCTATCCATCTACTTGTTTGTCCTTTTACCCTTTGCCTCATGATAAAAGGAATTAAGCAGGTTATAAGGGTTAACCATTTCTCATCTGCAGACGCATTTTGACACATCTGCAGAAGACCAACATTTGAAAACATGAAAACATTGTGCCAAAAAGGAAAAAGAACTCATTATCTTACATTTTTAATATTCAATAATTTTAAATTAAAATTGTGATCTCGGCCTAACTTTCTACCTGAACTCATGTTTAAGGGCCTTCTGAATTAAAATTTATATTATTATGAACAATTTCTCCATTTGATACAACTCTGCAGCAGACGGCTATTTGAAAACATAGTGACAAAAGAAGAAATTGCACAAAACGTGCAATTTCTCCTTTTGCCACAATGTTTTCCACTTTTAGTCACAGGTTATCCATTCAATTTAGAGATTTTCCACTTTTTGACAAAATATGTTCAAAGTCGTCTGCTGCAGAATAGTCGTATGAGGGAAAGGGTTAATAAAAAGTATATTGAACTTCATTTATTATAAGAGACTTTCCATATTTTTGCCTGGATGTGTTCAGTCTTGAGACTGCTGCATATTTGTCGTATGTGGGAAAGTGTTACCGGTAAGTTATGTCATCATGTTATTGAAAGGGCAACTGCAGATGACTTTTGAAAACCTTCCAAAATTGATCAAAACAAGCAATTTCTCCATTTGCGACAATATTTCCAACTCTATTTAATAATTTAATATATATTAAGATCTTTCACAGAGTTGTCTGCGGCAGATTTGTTGTATGTGGGCAAGGGTTAAAGATGCAACAGATTTGTTTTATGTTGGAAAAGTTTTAAAAGAAATTCATTTTCACCAATAAATGAATATTGAGTTCAGTTATAATAAACTTGAACATTCTGTAAAAGAAGGGTCCATAAATTATAAATCTTCACTTTAATTTTGTTGACAGGATGAATTGAAAGGGATTCAGTTTAAGGATGATAAGGGGTCGGGGAGTGGGAGGTTTGGAAATGACCCTATCTTTATCATGTTCCAGTGTTTGATCAGCCACCTTAGACTTCAAAATAGCCAAACAGAGCACTCCAGCTGCCTGGCTTTTTAGGATGAATAAATAAATAAACCACATCATGTGAAAATGTTTACTTTCTTTTTACCCTGATTGCTTATAGTCCATTTCTTGCATTAAATTGAACTTTCCAGCTTCATATAAACCTATATGTTTTTGCTGTTAACCCTTTCCCACATACAGCAAATCTGCAGCAGACGATTTTGAAAACATACCCGAAAAAAATGAAACTTCCTTTAAATGAAAGTACAATAATTGAATAGAGTTAAAAACATGGTGGATAAATTGCTCTTGTGTCTTATACATGTTTTTAAAAAGCTGTCTGATGCAGAGGTGTCAAAAAGCATTTATATGAGGGAAAGGGTAAAATGATTACTTTATTTTTACATAAATTTTAGAAATTTAAAATGTTCACTTCATTAACCTCATACGACAATTCTGCAATAGAAAATCTCTATAATTGAATGAAATATGGGTAACCACTAAAACAATGTTGAAAACATTATGGCAAAAGGTGAAATTGCTTGTTTTGAGCAATTTCTCCTTTTTGTCACAATGTTTCTAGATAGTCGTCTGCTGCAGAGGACATCAGAAAGGGTCTATATGTGGAAAAAGGTTAACCCTCAAGAACATACAAACACATTATGACGCAGACTGCAGCAGATGACTTTATAAAACATTGTGACAAAAGGAGATTTCGCCTCATCTTGAACTATTTTTCCATTGACCAAAATGTTTTCAACTCCATTCAATATCATTCTTTTGATTTTAGAGAGTTTCAATATATTTGCTTAGATGTATTTAAAGTCGTCTGCTTCAGATTTATTGTATGTGGGAAAGGGTTAAAAACATAAGGGTTGCCATCTGTATCATTGATATTATGATCTATAGACTGGACACCATTAAATTGACTATTTATTACTCATTTATAACATTTTATGGAATCTTCAGTGGTAACTGAACTGATAGCAATGGTCTGTGAAGTTTTATTGAAGATTTTCTTTCATAAATGATGAAGTTGGTTTTAATCGACCATAAATGCTTGTAATCAGAAGCACCTCGCCTTTAGATCCAGGCAGGCTTTGCTGATTTAGTTCATAATGAAAATATTGACACTTGTTTTTAAAATATTGCAGATTCTTATGATTGTTTGAAAAGTAGATGGATAGTAGACTCGTAGAAATTTACACCTTTCCCAATTACAACAAATCAGATTCACCAGATGACTTTGAAAACATAATCTAGGCTTAATTATTGAAACATAGTCTAGGCTTTATTGTGGACATTGTGGGCAATTTTCCCTACTTTGAAAACATAATCTAGGCTTTATCATGGACATTGTGGGCAATTTTGCAGACTTTTGAAAACAAAATCTAGGCTTAATTATGGACATTGTAGGCAATTTTACCTACTTTGAAAACATATCCAAGGTAGAGGAATTACAATGTTTCTGTGTGTATGTGGAAAATATTTCATAATGGTGTTTTACACTGCTTTCAACACTTTTAAGTTATATCACAGGATTTCCTGGGTAATTTACTGACACATGTGCAATGCAACAGTCATTAAATGCAACCCCAATACTCTGAACGCTTGATGGATGGAACCATTACTACCACAAGTCTTTTATAGTTTGACCAGGCCCTTAGACAGGTCTCCCTCTCCCAAGGGGAAGTCACTCGTATTTATGAACCCCTACATCACAGGGAAATTCTTTGAAATAATTTAACTCTCATTTATGTAGTTTTTTCACGTTTTTTGTATATACGTTTTCAAAGTCGTCTGCTGCAGATCTTTTGTATGAAGGAAAGGGTTAACATGTAAACCAATTATAAGTGTCATTGTTCATATTGGAACTAGAGTGGAATTAATCCCTATAATGTGATATCGGCATGGATTTCTGTAATCGTGGACCCCATTACAGAACATTAATTTCAGATCAACATACACATGTCTGCGGATTTTGGTAGATTTGATATAAAGTTAAAGCAAGTATCTCTCATTTGTACTAAATGGTCAGTTTCCAGTCTAGATTTGACGGTAGAAACAGAATATAAGTGTCATCATTGTCAGCAACCATATTCAGGTTGTTTCCCTTAGTCTGTTTGGGACCAACTGAATTATTTGAGTGATTATATTTAACCCTTTCCCACATAGGACAATACTGCAGCAGACAACTTGAAAACATTTTGGTAAAAATACAAATGGTGGCTATAAATGAAAGGATGATAACTGAAAAAAAGTTAAAAACATTGAGGCAAAAGGAGAAATTGCTCGGTCTTAATTTCTATAGTTTAACTAGAAGAGTTCTGGTATGTAGGAAAAGGGGGGTTAACATTGTAAAAAAAAGTAACAGTCGAAAGATTTGCGTCATTGCTCATCATCTACTTCATCTATGCATTACATCATGTTTTCAAAGGTGTGAACTCTAGATAAGGGTTGTTTTTGCATGTTCTAAAATCCTTATTTTACCCTGTAACCCTATATTGTGGGTACTCAAATAATCGTCTCAGTGAAACGATTCTTTTGAGTATCCACAACATAGGATTTGCTTTAAAAATAAGATAGAAATTGTGGGAAAAAGACCTGAATACCCCCTCCATATCTTGACCTCTGATATGTCTAACACTTTTCCATATACAACACATCTGTAGCAGACAGTTCTGATTGAAAGTTTATTTTTCAATTATTATAGTTATAAACATTCAGTTACGAAATGAGAAATTGTTCAAAAAGAGCAATGTCAATTTCCTTTTTGTCACAATGTTCCAAAAAGGCATCTGTTGCTGATGCATCAAACTGTGTTGGACTGTCGGGTGAACCCTTTCTCTCGTACAGACGCTTTCTAACTCCTCTGCAGCAGATGACTTTTGAAAGCATCATGAGTAATTTCACCTTTTGCCAAAATATGTTCGACTCTTAACAATTATTATACAGTCACACTTGTCTTAGGCAGCCAACAAAGGGAGAGTCAAAATGTGGCTGCTGAACACAGGTGGCTGTTTAATACAAGTCGACTGCATAACAGAGGTGACGGTTAACACAAGTTCGACTAAATTTAACAGAGATTTATCCTATTTTTGCCAAAGCGTTTCAAAAGTCGTCTGCTGCAGATTTGTTGTACAGTGACATGTACACCTTCAACTTCAATAAAGGTGAAGGTCATTGACCAGTCTATCAATCATTATAATCCACAAGAGGGTGTGACCTTCCCCCCACAAGACCCCAATAAGGTGAAGGTCGTTCATATACAGATAGTGATGTCACGGCCCATTCTGTTTAATGAATGATGCCTAACAGATGGTTATCTGCTAATTTGACATGCCCATTGAAACTGGAACCCCTACCTGCCTAATCAGGCCTACATCAGGGCTTATCAGTCCATCTATACAAGGAAATCCCATTATCACTCATTCACCCTGCTTTTTTGACTAGGTTGAGCACCACCCTTTTACTACGGTTACCGGCATCCCATTTTTGAGAGTGGTATTAACCCTTTCCAACATGTAACTTTATCAGCAGCAGATGATTTTGAAAACATCTAGACAATAATAACTGTCGGTCTCTATTGAAGAAAGTATTGTTATTGAAAACATTGAGAAAATGCTCATTATGAGCAAATCTCCCTCAAACGTAAATATCTTCAAAACGTCATCTCACTCAGCTGCAAATGTGTCAAAATACGTTAAGAGTTATATAATTGAATATTGAAAATATTTCAAAATACTTCCCCTTGCTACATTTAAACAGGTTATGTAATAATAGTTCGTAGGATTGTTTGATACTTTTCTATGTATTACAAATTTGACAAATCTACAGTAGATAAGTTTTGGAAAAACTATATTTTGGGCAAATCAATTAATTGCTTATAATGAGCATGTCTTTCACTTTGCAACAGATATATAGAAATTGGTTCATACTTTTGCATAAATGATTTCAAAGTCCTTTACTGCATATATCTTGTGCTGTTATTTTTGCCTAGATGTTTTCAAAATCTGCTTCCTACCATATGTAAGTTTTGTGATACCTGAGTAGGTAACAACGTGGGCTTTCAATCCAGGGGTAGTGGGTTCTAATTCCGACATTCAGTTCAATGATAGATAACATTCATTTTGAATAGCTTCGGTTGTCATCCACCAATGGGCTTGAAACTAGTGTGTACTAGTATATCTGGGAAGAATGGTGTGTGGACTACTGGTGTAAGAAAGCCAGGCAAAACACAATTGGTGAACTGGCTACTTTGATATAACTGAAATACTGTTGAAAATGTTGTTGAGCTTCAAATAATTAAACCTGTCCCTTGTGAAAACATTGTAAGAACAACTGTAATCGCACAAAGTGTACAATTTCTTCTTTACCCACAAGGTTTTCAACTTGGTATCAAAATTATATTTCAGTTTTCGAGACGTTGGCACATCATGCATGAAATGGGAATCAAGATTGGCCTGTGTTACTCAGTCTAACCAGAAATTGCCTGAAAACAAGTAATTTACATAATTATCCTTTCCCCAAAATGTTATTAACTCTCTGAATTATCACTAATTTTTTATTTTTCAAAATGGCGTTTTCTGTTCAATTTTTTCCTAGAAATATTTTTAAACCCGTGGACATATATTTGAAGTATCACATTTATTATTTATGACTCAAGCAATTTATTCTTGGCGCACACTGTTTTTCAAATTAACTTCTTCTTTCCGAATGTATGGATGTCGTACTTTTATTTTCAGATGTCTAGGCAGAAAACTAAAAAACATCCGATGAAGTTTGGCTGGAATTTGAGCCTAGAAAATGAGATTCACTTGTTGCCAACCAGACACTCTTTAGCCCTTTCCCACATGCAACATTATCTACAGCGGATGACTTTGAAACATCTAGTAAAAAGATATTGACACTCTTTAAAAGAAAGAATCATTATCAGGGGCGTAGCTTTGCAATAATCAATGGGTAGGCCATCTCGTGAGAAAATCAACATTGTGGACTCTGCTTAAAGTATCGACCCGGATCAGCCTAAGCATGCCACACAGGCCTACCCGGATAGACACTTTTCGCCTCCTGTGGATTTTCTGTTTCAGGAATCACTACTCTATACATCTATCCCCCTAAGACGGAATGTGTCGGCTGGATCAGTCTGCGCGGACAGCGCAAGCTGATCTGGTCGATACATTACGCAGATGTCTATCGCCGCAGCTGCATTTTGGGGCATTTTTGAGAAAAATGTGTAGGCACGTGCCTACAGTGCCTAAAGGGAGCTACGCCCCTGATTATTGAATATAATGGAACAAATTGTGACAAAAGGAGAAATTTTTGTTGGAAGTCGTCTGCTGCAAATGTGTTAAAATATGTTTGCATGTGGAAAAGTTTTAATTACACAGCCAAGCTAGTTTTTTACACCAAACTCTTTAATTTGCCCGTCTACAGGAGATTTGGCTTTTATTCCTCTGAAATGCATGTGCATGCATGACATGCATATGTCTGATTAGAATTTATATGTCTTTTGTAGGAAATGTTGCATACAGAAATTAGGGGAATGGATCCAATATGAACTGGCGTGAAAATATCCTGTCTTCGTTTTTAATTCTTGACAGATTAATGGTGAAAATGTACCCTTTTTTCTTGGATATTGTTTACATTTTATTTATAAGAATCTGTTTCACTTTACCTGTTGGAGCAGGAAATAGTGCACAGTCTATAATGCTCTCATAAAAGGGGCAATTATTCACTGCACTCTACCTAGCGTTCCGTCCAGTTTTCATGTCCAAAGTATGACCAGGAGAATGTTTAAGCTGTGTACAATAGGATTATTTTATGTGTATATATATGTGTAACTATTAACATCATATACATAACTATGTATGTATGTGTATGCGTATGCTACATGGGAGTGAGATGTAATTTTATCAACACATTATTGTATTTTATTTTTGTAAATTGTTTGGAACTATTTATCTATGTCTTTATTGTAACATGCCCTGAAGAGGGCCCTTATTGGCTTAATAAAAGAATTGTTCTATCATTCTGTCTTGGCTATTTCTTAGCAAATGCTGGCTAGAATTTAACTTTATGGGAAGCTGAAAAATACCGAGAGACGCGCATGATTGGACAGCTATCTATACCGGAGTGGCAATTATGAACAGAGACTGAAAATGTTCCTTTTCAAACAATGTTTTCAGTTCAATGTGAAGGACATTCCAGAAAGTCACGATATCTTCCCTAAATGCTATCAAGACCTTCCCCCTCTTACATATTTAGTTTGATACAACTGCAGCAGATGACTGTTGAAAACACAGTGGCAAAAGAACAAATTGCTCATGATGAGCATTTCGTGGGCTTCATGCGAAACGGTTGTAACTACATATTGTTCAAGATGTAGTTACAACCGTTTTACATGAAACCATCGAATTACTCCTTTCCACAAGCGATTTCCACAATCTTCAATAATCATATTTTTATTTATATTGATGTTCCCTATCATATATGGGGAAACGGATTAAAGTAGATTCACTGATGAAAAGAAGAACTATTGTTGGAAAAAATATTTTTTTTTTTATCGGACCTGGAAGGTTTCAACTGACAGGCTGTATTGAGTTTCACTTAATCCGGGACTTCAAGAACACAGTATCAGTTCCATACAAATGGTTGTAATTATGTGATTAGAGCTTTAATCGCAAATAGATAACCATTCACTGATCAAAGTTAAGGACATGTCCAGGACCCTTTTCTTTCTATAAGAGAATAGTGTTAACCCTTTCCAAAATACATTTTAAAATACATTTTAATTTTGAAGTTATTCATTCTAATGATGAATCTTCAAACATGCATGTACATTTACTGACTTTTATTTGAAGAGCTTTTAATCCTTTCTGAAATTCATTCAAATTTTCTCCCACCTGCAGATAAATCCGATAAAATACTGGGGGAAAGGAGAAGTTACTCCATTTGCTTTGACTTCTCCTTTTGCTACAATGATTTCAATTTGTTTGAATAATTATACTTTCATTTATGCACAAGTTACATAAGGATTTCAGTATTTTTGCCTTGATCTTTTAGAAATCGTCTGCTGCAGACTGTTTGTTGTGTGTGTAATTGGGTTAGTTTCCGACTACATAGAAAGGCTTCAATGGGCCCCATCATAAAGGGTCAGGACTGGAAATCGAAAGGGATCAAAACTAGGGTCCATTATGATCTGCTGGCTTGATACCATTCATTAATAGATCGATTAGAGATGATTGGAACTATCTCTTTACATCTCTTCACCCCTGAAAGTTCACTGGGATTGGACTGACTCGTCTACAGTTTCAACTTGTGTTAACCCTGTCCCACATATAACAAATCTGCAGCAGATAATTTTGAAAATGTCTTGGCAAAGATATGGAAAAAAACAAAAGTATAATAATTAAAAAGAAGTTGAAAACATTGTGGCAAAAGTTTCAATGGACATAAAGAGCTGCAGATGTGTCCAAATGTCTGTCTATTTGGAAGGGCTTATTTCAATTCTATCCCACATAAAGATTCGAGTTGAGGTAGTTGCAGTAGACGACTTTTGAAAACGTTTTGTCTCAATGGTTTAACTCTATTCAGTAGATACAAACTCCTTTTTACCATTTCCCTCTTATTTTTGCAAAGATGTTTTCAAAATGTATGCGGAAAAGGGTTTAATACAATTTCACGAAACTCTTAATTATAGGTATATGCCAATATCTCGAATGGTTTTTATTTTGCAGTCAGTTATCATAAGTTCTGCTTGTGGCCCTTCACTTTGGACTAATCCATCAATCTGTCAAGGAATGAAAGGGGTAAAGGGCACTGGGAATCGTAAATCCAGCCCATGACTTTGACGTGCAGGATGAAAACGGAAAGCAAAGAAAACCCGCGGTAAATCCGCCCTGTAAATAACGGTTCCTTAGTCACGTAAATAACACGTGCACATCTACAAATGTAATATAGCTATGTGGCCCTTCACTTTGGACTAATCCATCAATCTGTCAAGGAATGAAAGGGGTAAAGGGCACTGGGAATCGTAAATCCAGCCCATGTTAATATGCCCGGACAGGTGTCACGCTGTAGGTGGGGGTCTGGACTATGTTCACTGCTGATGTGTGAATTAGTCAAGGTAAATCAAATTTTAACCCACATTCTTTCAATGTGTGGGATTCATACTAAACTAAACGGTAGTAACTACACCATGTTACAATATGTAGTTATGATTGTTTGGCATGAATCCATCAAAAAGCTTCTTAGCAATGCCCTATATCTCCACCATTTGTCAATAAGTAACAGACATATACAAGAAATTCCTGACAATCAGTGCATACTTAGACCAGATAGTATGAGCCTACATTTTTAGGTAATCCATATTATTTGTTTTCTTGGAAAATGTCTCTTTTTGAATTGAAATTATCACTTTGATTAAAAAATACAGATTCAGGTGAGAACGAGCTGTCTGCAATGTTTGCCACTTAGATATTTAATTTTACCAAATGTCCTGTTGGACGAAAAATGGTGAGGTCCAATATTCAACATGGGTGAGACGACATTGTGAAATTTGGCAGTAAAAAACACTTTTATTCAGATTCAGAAACATTGTGGGAAAGGAGAAATTGCTTACTATACAGAGCGATTTCTCCTCCCTTCCAGTGTTTCAGAATTTGTCATGACCCAGAAGTGTCAAAAGTTATCTTTATCAGAAAAGGTGTAAAGCAGCCAGAAGCCATAAAACAGTAAGCTGTTTGTATTGTCAAGAACTGTGTTTCATAGGTTCATGGCTGATGGTAGTGATATTTCATTTGGGTGGACGGAAATTTCACAGATAGTGCTCTACAAACGTGATGTATTGCAGAACCCAGGTTTATAAAAGTGTACAAAATAGTTTAGTTAGAAAGTGCTGCTATTCTAAAAAATAATTTTATGAAATTTAAAAATATTAACATGTGTTGGCAATTTGTAGGCATGAAAAAAAATCATAGTTCTGTTTAAAAGAAAATCAGGAAATATACTCAAGTTTTTAAAGACATTGGGATATGCAAATTTCGATGTAATAATTCTGTAGTATTATATATGATCGCCGACTCTTCCAAACCGATTGATTGATTTTTAGTTAACGACGCATCCAATAATTGTTTAATCATATCACTAATAAACACGGCGGCCTTAGCCCACACCAAGTTTTTCCAAGCAATTTGCCGCTTTTTCTCATAGAATGTTCGCCCATTGGTGCTCCCAACCCAAAGACATTACATATTTAAATTTTAATTTATACAAACATAAATTGAACCCAAAATTGAAAAGAAAAGACGAATGAGCCGCCCCGCGAGAAAACCAACATGGTGGACACGGCGTAAAGTATCGACCCGGACCAGCATAAGCATGCTATGCAGGCTTACCCGGAGTGGACACTTTTCGGCTCCTGTGAATGTTCTGTTTAAGGAATCATTACTCTATACCTCCAGAGACGGAATGTGTCATCCCGGATCAGTCTGCGCAGGCTGATCTGGGTCGATACATTACGCGGAGGCCATGATGGTGTCGCGGGACGGCTCAAATGTTCATCAACCCATGTTGATCATCAGCAGTTGTATCCGTCAGTGTAAGGGTAGACAGGTTATATTCCTTAATATTTCTTTATAGCCCATAAAACGTGACCTTTTGACTTCCAGTGATTTCTGGAATGCTGTGCCAATGTCTAAATACTAATCCATTGGCTCACGTGTTTCTTTTACAACGTAGTTTGCCTCCAGCCCGTAGCCTTAACATGAATGGTTAAGGAATTCATAGAAAACTTCTTGATACAAAATGTATGCTGTGGACCTGGGAATGTTTTTCAAAGACATATTATACAGGGTGGATTTCTGCGATGGTAATGAATTTTTGCTATCTTGTCTTTTAATATGAGAACTTAGTTGACATATTATGTTGACCCTTGGACTTAAATAGTCCGTTGTACTTTAAAGTTGGCTTTTGACATCCCAATAATAGACTTTGTGGATTTGTGTATGAGTTGGGAGACCGACCCGGTGATGTAGTTGTAGAACATCAGTCCCGGATGCGGGAGGTCGCTTGTGCAATCACAGGCCAGGTCATGCTAAACACTTGTCTTCCTCTGTACGCTCAGGGTTGTGGGGTTGTGACTCGCTGGTATCAAGATAAATTCGCCAGTAGTACTAGTTACTAGCTCTGGAAACGCCGTAAATAAAACTGAACATTGTGGAAAGAGGGGTAAAACACCAGGCAAAAATAAACCAATTTGTTTGCACAGGGGCTTCGTCTAAGGTTTCCTGAATATGTAGTTAACCTGTCAATGACGAGAGTTTTGATTTGAAATTAAGCCACACCTTCCTTAGTCAGGTATGTATGCAATATCCTAAAAGTAGACGTTATTAAATTTCTAACAATTTGATTTTGATTTAAAACCTCAACATAGGTTGATCAACGACCAATCACCCGTCAACATACCTAGTGATTCTTTATCAGTTTTTAATAAATAACCTAATGTCATATTAATTTGATGATTAGCTGATGGCTGCTTTATATTTTCACAGATTATCCCTGATTAAGTTTAATACTATGATTGTTAATAATTAATTGTCAAATATTGATTGCTGCAGGGACATGCATATTGCTTCAACAATTGAAAGGATAAAGCAGGTCCGGGGTTTACCCTTTCACACATAGGCCTTAAACAAATCTGCAGCTTGTGCTTTTGAAAACACCTGGGCAAAAAAAATTAAAACTCCAGATTGTGTTACTTTAGAAAACGTAACGAAAGGGGAAATTAATCATGAGCTAATTCTCGTTTTGTCACAATGCTTTCAAAAGTCCTTTGCTGCAGCTGCCTCAAAAGACATCGATCTGTACGAAGGGAAGGGTTGGTTCGGTAAATGATAAGCCTGTTTACTTGAGCTAACTGCATTACAGACTTACAGAGTCGGGTTTCATGGCACCCCAGACCTGTTCCACATGCATCCGAGAACCATAAAATTTGATGTAAAGGCATAAAAGCCTGGAGTGATCATTTCATTTTTTCCCAGGAAAAAAGGTTTTGATAAACTTGAGATACCTGTTATCTTTTTAATGCCCCCTGGCACTTAAAAAACAGCCCCGTCTTTAACATGCCACTTGTAATTGCGTAATCATATAATAATTTATAAGAATTAATTGGGGTTGTTGGAAGATGTTTTAACAATTTTGCAGTGGCAAATTTTGAACGTAAAGGTATTTCAGTACTGTTAATCATCTAAGGCTCTTGATGATTTGAAGTTCCTTTAACCCTTTTCCTCATACAAAAAATGTGCAGCAGACGATTTTGAAGTCGCAGAGGCAAAATAAGCACACTATTTAAGGAATGAAAAAATTATTATTGAAATAGAAAAATATTGTAGCATTAGGAGAAATAGCTTATTATGAGCAATTTCTGCCTTTGTCAGAATTTTCTCAAAAGTTGTCTGCTGTAGTTACGTCAAAATGGATCTTAAGATGGGAAACGGTTGCGGTACTTGTTTATAATATATCCTCAAATATCTTAAATATTCAAGGAATGGTGAAATTTACAATTTGGCAAGAGTCAAGTGACATAAACTGATGCTATACCGAGTAGAGGATAACATGGCAATATACAAACACATCTGCAGCAGAAAACATTAGAAATAATCTTGGCTAAAAGATGTAAAATGTCTGTAAATGAATGCATACTAACTGGGAAGATTGAAACCATTTGGGACAAAATGAGAGCAATCACTTCTTGAATGTAATTCCATGAAATCCGCTCCCTCATCGTCTGTATTCATAATACACATATGAATTTGCTGGAAAGTCTGTCCGGGAAGGATGGTGTATAGAGTACAGGTGCCAGGGTGCTTTAATTAACACTTTCCCTCATATAGACGTTTTCTGGCGCCTCTGCAGCAGACGGCTTTTTGAAAACAGTGACCAAAGGAGAAATTGATCAAAACGACCAATTTCTCCTTTTGCCACAATCTTTTCCACTTTTAGTCATAGGTTATTCATTCAATTAAAGAGATTTTCTATTATTTGACAAATTATGTTCAAAGTCGTCTGCTGCAGAATTGTCATATGAGGGAAAGGGTTAACACTTTCCCACTTGTAAACGCATTTTGACACATCTGAGGAGCAATTTCTCCTTTTGCAACAATTTGTTCAAATTAGAGTCAATAATAATATCTGCATTTATAGAGGTTATCCATATTTTTGCCTGTATGCTTTCAAAGTTGTCTGCTGCAGATTTGTTGTATGTGGGAAAGGATTAAGGAAAACACATGGTTATATAAAACATTGATATAACTATTATAAACGGTGTTCCACTCTAATTAATCAATCAATTAATCAATCGATCGATCGATTAACACATCAGCGGAGATTCCTTGTAGATGTAATACATACTCACTTGGTTGTTTACATTGATATATACAATATGAAGGTGTACCCCTTTTGAAGGCCGTGTCAGGGAATGTGTTTTATTGGAAACATGTCGAGATCAACTGAGAGACTTGATCTTGTTAATCCTGCCTCCTTTAGTCCCCACCTGTCCCTTTACGGAAACGGGTCTGTTTGTATTAGTATGTAAAAAGAAGCAATTGCTCTTTTCTCCGCAATGTTTCTTGTTGTTAGAGTGATGTGACCAGGGTTACTCCATATGAGATGCAAGGTGACGCTGTGTGTCATTTCATTAGTCGCCGGTTTTGAACGATTCATACTTTTTAGACACAAACGCTTTCTTGTAAATGGGTTTATAACTGCTTATTTGACATGCTGTTGACCTCTTTACCTCTTAGATTGCTTCGTAACCCTTTACCACATGCAGGCGCAGGTTTACGCCCCTGGTACCGACATTGGTAATGCTGGTTAGTGGTTAAAGGATAACTTATAACAGTTTCAACCCATTACTCGTCAGTATTTAAAATTGACTTCTTTTCATTTACAGCGTAGGCGTTGACATTTGCCTGTAATTAGGGATAGATATAAGTTATAATATTTTATGGTTAACATTTAAAAACTGCAGTTTATGCACAGGTCAATCTGCATTCTGAACCTACTTCAGTAAACATCGTATGAACACATTGTAAACTTTCTACTGAATTTTAAAATTCAGCTATAAATGTCTTTGTTCAGATTTTCTATTATTTTATACAAATTGTTTAATTAAACCAAGACAAATGAATAGACTTAATTGCTTAACCTTTTCACACATACAACAAATCTGTAGCAGATGCAGGCAAGAATAATAGAAATCTTTAGAACTCTTTAAGTGTTATGAAATTAAGTTGAAGTCATTTAGGCAAAAGAAAACTATGCTAACTGTGAGTAATTTCTTTAAATTTTTAGTAAAAATACTTTCAAACATTTTCTGCTGAGGTGCCTCTAAATTCATCTGCAAGTTGGAAACGGTTTACTCTTTCCCAAGAAAGAGCCACTTACTGACACATCTGTAGCAGACGACATTTGAAAAACATTGTGACAAAATGAGAAGTTGATCATTGTCACATCAGTGTCGACTCCAATCAATACTCATATTGTAGTTAATTGATTTCCAATAATGTTTTCTTCTTGTTTTCAAAGTCGTCTGCTGCAGATGTATTGTATCTGGGTTAGCGTTAAGAAATTACTCATTCCTTAATAAATTCAAAGCTGCAAGCACATCATATTTTTTCTCTTGTCATGGCTATATCTCATCCTCTCATCACGGGTGTTACTCATGGGATATCATAATATTTTGATGAGTCTCAATTTCTAGGGATAAATATAATATACCGTGGGAAAGGGATTGATGCAAAGATACAAAATACCTGGATACCCTAAAATAAACCAATTTAAAACATAGTTATCTGCATCAGGTAAAAAGGGAACACTGCAAAATCGTACCAATGACTTCATAGTCTACGTAGGTGTGAGCCGTCCCGCGAGAAAACCAACATGGTGCACTCTGCGTAAAGTATCGACCCGGATCAGTCTAAGCATGCAGCGCAGGCTTACCCGGATAGACACTTTTCGCCTCAAGTGGATGTTCTGTTTCAGGAATCATTACTCTATATCTCTATCCCCCTGGGACGGAATGTGTCGGCCCGGATCAGTCTGCGCGGATTGCGCAGGCTGATCTGGGTCGATACATTACGCAGATGTATTTTTTAACGGGAACTCGAAGGGCAGCCTCACTTGTTCCATGCCCATACACCACGGGGCATGATGCTTAACCTTTTACCTCAATAAGATGCAGCAGGATCAGGGTTCATCCTTTCCCCACACACAGAAACATTTTGCTCAGCTAACACTGTGACAAAAGGAGAAATTGCTCATAGTGAGCAATTACTCACTTTTCCACACTTTCAATAACCCTTATAAAAAACACTTTTCAGTTTGCTTCATTTTACATATTTCATCCTATTTTTTTTTTCCAAAGTTGTCTGCCGCAGATGTGTTTGTGGGAAAGAGATACAAATGTGATGAAATAATTATGTTCCCTTTTTTGATTGACTCAGTTCATTTTATGTGTGAGAAAGCCTCTGTGGCGAAACGTTTGATTCATAAGACAGTAATTCGGTGAACATAGTTGATAAGTCGTGAATATTTTAAGTGATTGTCATTCATTGAGTATTTATTTCGTTGCACGATCACACAATCTACAAATAGCTGATAAATGTTCTCACCATGTAATACATATCGTCATTAAACTGTTTTATCCTTTACAACATACATAACATTTGAAGCGGACAACTTTGAAAATATTCAGATAATCATATGAAAATATCTGTAAGTTGTAGTATGGTTATTGAATAGAGTTGAACACATTGTGGCAATTTGAGACATATGAGCAATTGTTTCTTTTGCCGCATCGTTTTTATGAGTCGGCTGCTGCAATATAGTAATGCATCAAAATGCGTCTGCATGTGGGAAAGGGTTTTGTTACCCTGATCCGGATGCATAGCTTGTATATATTTATGAGCAGAATTACGAGAAAAAACCAACATTGTGGACTCTGCATAAAGTATCGACCCGGATCAGCCTAGGCATGCCTCGCAGGCTAACCCGGACAGACACTGTTCGCCTCCTGTGAATGTTCTGTTTCAGGAATCATTGTTCTATACCCCTAACCCCTGCGACGGAATATGTCGGTCCGGATTAGCCTGTGCGTACTGCGCAGTCTGATCTTGGTCGATACGTTACGCAGAGGCCATGATGTTGGTCATCTCGTGGAACGGCACATATGATTTTATAAAGCCTTTCTCGCTGATACAGGCATTATTTATTTTTCTGCAGCAGACGCTGTTTCGTGAAAATAACTATATAGATCCTTTTCCAACAATGTTTTCAACTTTGTATCAAGATTATTATAAGTATCATACTATTGTCCTGATTTATTGAAACGTCAGGGAGTAGTCTGGAATTGCCTGCCATAACATTATCGTCTAAGCCATAGACACAAATCATGGCGGATGGTCGTACAAGCAAAACGTTATAGAGACAACCTTTTTTGTGGAACTAAACTTTAAAATACCATAGTTAGCCTCAATATGGGTATTCCGGGTACAAATGACCCACAATTATGGAAGACGTTAAATACTGTATGTGTCAGAAATGTTTGTCGGCATGTACACATTGGGTTTTTATTTTCAGAGTCATCGCCCTTGGCGTAGTTTAAATCATGTTATGTCGCGCTTATCTCCATGTACTTGAGTTACGGTCATAAGACTTACAAGAATGATTGTCAACATGTGAAGTTGTGCACCTGGAATTTTGTTTACGCCGAAACCCCGTTTCAGCAGTGATAGTGGCTCTTGACTTCGAATAAGATCAAAGAGTGTGGTAAGATTAGAACATAGCTCCTTACGCAGTTTGTGTTATTGTCATGCTATTTATTATACAGGCATATTTGTCAGCACGTGAAGACTTAGTTCCCTGCGTTCTAACTATACATACAGTACGATAACATGGACGAAGAAGACTAGTGAAGAGTCTGTGCATTGATTCGCCGCAGCCCTGTTACAACATAGTTATTGCCCTTGATTAAGTTAATGAAATGACTAATACATAAAACGGAACAATTAATGTCGCATTTACATCTAAACGTATTTGACGAAGAGTTGAAAGTTAGCTGATATTGTAATCAACATTTGAAGTTGGGCATGACTGTTTTTAATATAGGATGAACATTCTGTTTAATATTGTTTTGGTTTAAGCCAGATACGAACTAACAATACTTACTTGGATGCTGATCAAATAAAAAAGCTTATGTGAGGATGATATGGACCTTGAACATCAAGTCTTCAAGTCTGTGTTTACTCTTCACAAATACTAACAAATCTGCAGCACTCAACTATGAAACATCTATGCAATAATATGAACAATCCTTCAACATAACATTGTAACTTAAATAGATAAAGTTGGAAAAATGATGCAATCAATACAAGGAGAATTTGCCCATTATGAGACATTAATCGTTTTGCCTCCATGTTTTCAAATGTTTGTATGTTACAGATGTCCAGATTGCATCTGCATTTGTGAAAGCGTTAAAAGGCATTGATCCTTGAACTTGATAAGGGGCATTTTGCATGTTCTAAAATCCTTATTTGACCTGACCCTATGTTGTGGGTACCCAAAAGAATCGCCTCAGCGAGACGATTCGTTTGAGTACCCACAGCATAGAGTTTGCTTTAATAATAAGAGGGAAATTGTGGGGAGAAAGGGCTGAAAACCCCCTCCTTATCTGGACCTCAGCTTGAACAAAGCAAATACCCTATTTGTGCAACCCTTTTGAAGTGGACATCATTATAATACGCAATCTAGTTCAAGACGCAACAACATTCATTAAAATATTTCTTATAGGGTTTGTTTTCAATGGCTGTGGCTATTAACTTTTAAACTAGGCTCTTATCGCGAACATCAAAGTAGAGGGCACTTGTGACATCTGCTCTTGAAGTAGAATTGTTATTAATATTCACTGCAACTTTGATAGGGGGGTCGTAATGACACGCTTATCAAAGATAGGCATACTGGTGATCCGAGTGTAGATAGCTTTTATACAAAATAATTTGCTTCAACACTTTCCATTTGCAAACGTTTTTTGACGTGTATGTATCAGACGGCTTTTGAAAACATTGTGACAAAAGGAGATTGATTGTTTCGCCACAAAGATATCCACTACATTCCATAATTATGCATTCATTTATATACATTCTGTTTAGATTTTTTCGAAGTCGTCTGCTGCAAATGTGTTATAAGTGGGTAATGGTTGAACATGTCTTTGATACAGACAACTTAAACGCATTTGCAGCAGACGACCTTGAACATGTTTTTGAAGATGTAGAAATTGCAAACAATGTCTTCTATTTTCAACTCTTTCATAACAAGTTAACATAAAATTGGACACCATTTTCTTCACAAAGGAGGTGACGATGAAAAAGGTATGTTTCATTCTCTTTTATGCGAAGAAGAGGCTAAACAAAGAATGAATACTGCTGATGTTTCTACAATGTTTGCATTTCTTAGTACATGTATAGATAGCATTTCACACGTATAACAACTCAACAGCAGACGACTTTAAACACATCCACAGGCAAAATGATGGAATATCTGTTTCAATGAAAGTGTCAAGTGAATAGAGATAAATACTTTTGACGAAGTTAGAAATTGATGATGAAGAGCAATTTCTCCATTTTCCAAACTGTTGTCCAAAGTCATCTGATGTAAATGCGCCAAAATGCGTTTGCATGTGGAAACGAAATTGTGCTCTCCCCAGATCTTGATATCAGATACTCAGTTAATATTAATGTGGATCAAGATACCATAAGTCAAGTCATAGCAAAAACGACTTTCAGGGGTTGACATATTAATGGCATTTAGGAGATCACTGCATTATTATGTAATCTGTACTGGTGGTCTTGACTGTTCTTCAGAGGTTGCGGATTCAAATCCCGGCCGGGTAATACAAAATACTATAAATTGGAAGAAATGACTTTCCCTTCTTTGCGCTCAGGAGTGTGGGCATAGCAATACGACTGACTCGCAGCTGCGGCGATAGACATCTGGGTAATGTATCGACCAGATCAGCCTGCGCTGTCCGCGCAGACTGATCCGGCCGACACTTTCCGTCTTAGGGGGGGGGGGGGGGGGGTAGATGTATAGAGTAGTTATTCCTGAAACAGAAAATCCGCAGGGGGCGAAAAGTATTCTATCCGGGTAGGCCTGTGTGGCATGCTTAGGCTGATCCGGGTCGATACTTTACGCAGAGTCCACAATGTTGATTTTCTCAAGAGACGGGCCTACACATTGAGTATTGCCAAGCCACGCCCCTGTATGATATAACTGAAGAATTGTTTACGGCGGCGTAAAACATAATGCAAACTTTGAGTTTTAAAATTGATTAGAATGGTTTGCGAAAAAAGGACCGAGGTCTTCTTGCGATGCATCTAGCTGTTTGAAGTGCCAGGTTTAAAGTGTTTTCTTGTTTGCTAAGAAATTGGATGTTGTGTACTTGTTGGGAGAGACAATTGCGGTGATCTAGACGACTCGACAAGTGTTTTTAAAGTGTCGATCGAGAAGCGGTAAGTGTGTGGATCAGATTACAGCTGGTAGAGCAGAACACAATTAGTTCATTGGTTAGCAGTTGGCAGTACCCTTGACCTTCACCTTGCTCTATTATGACGGGGGCCATTTATTTTCCTTTACTGTTGTTTGTATTAACCCGCGTCGTAAGAGTGTTCGCATTTGGAGTCGGAGACCAGAGTTTGATGTCTGGTGGGGTTCATACAAAGGACTTTTTGAGAATTATTCACTGCTTTGCACTGAGGGTCGCAGGGATAGCATTACGACTGGTGCATCGGTGTCAGGGTAAATTATACTGGTAGTTCTGGTGGTTTTCGAAGGAAGCGCCGTGATATAACTGAAATACGTTTGTAAACGTAGTAAAACGCCACAAAACATTCATTTACGCAGATAGACATCTGCGTAATGTATCGACCAGATCAGCCTGCGCTGTCCGCGCAGACTGATCCGGCCGACACATTCCGTCTTAGGGGTGGGGGGGGGGGGAATTTATATACATTCCTTTTATAAACCGTCCCCACTTGCAGACGCAGCTGCAGTAGATACCAACTGAAAATAGTGCAGCAAAAAAAAAAAAATTGCTCATCATGATGTATCTATATTTTTGCACAGGTATTTTACAGTGTGTTTGTTGCATATTTGTTGTAGGTGGGAAAGGATTAACATGAGCAATTCTTAATTGTCCTGCCATGTTTACATCTCTGCATGAAATATAACTTTCAATATTACAATTTATGTTTCACTTATGGCCAAAGATGAGGTAAAGGGTTACCATACTCTTTCCAATTAGATGCTTGAACAAGCGGCTGCATCAGGGGACGGCTTTGAACTTTTTCAACTTAATACATATCCGCAGCAACAACATCTTTGCGAAAATATATATGTATACATGAAAGTGTGATTATGGAATATATCAACAGTACACCATTGGCCCTTGCGGTTACGAGCATAGCATTACGACTGGTGGTAGATTTTAAGGGAACACCGTGATATAATGACATTATGTTGAAATTGGTGTAAAACGCCCTTCAAACAAATTAAAGGCAAGTTCAGCGTTTTATACGTGAGAAAATATAAGCTACTGCGCAAGATCGGAACGTTATCAAACGCAGTAGGGGAGTATTTAAAATCACTATTCCTGGATTAATAAGGACTCCTTGTATAAAACATTAGTCTGATATGAGAGAGAGAGATGTGTCAAGTAAAAATGGTATTTCAGAGTATCTATTAACTCCTTCAGCGCCACTGGCAATATTGAGGCGTTTACAAACAATACAGATTCGGGTAAGCCAGCTCGTAACAAGCCGTCTCACCTGAAATTTTTTCAACAAGGAAGAGTCTACTTTAAACAATTCGGCGTTGAAAGAGTTAACCCTTTGACAGTTGGATCCGATAAAGTGAAGCCTATGACTCCAATATAGAGCCAGTCGAACAGCCGGCATTTCCGCGCCATTTGACCTGGCTCTAAATAAACATTTAACTTGATATTCCTAAACTTGGCTATGGGTTCTTCTGAATGTACAGCCGTACAAGTTCACTCTAAAGAATCAACTTTGAGAGACGTTCCTGTTCCAATATCATCTGTGTACAATCAGATTGAATCCGTCACAGCTTCCCCTTGGACCTGTATAACATTTGTGAGGACAGTAAATGATGTGCTGAGACTTACCACATATACAGTGTGACAAAAATTCATCTGAATCTCCCCTGCTGTTATGCTTTGGTGTAAGGAATCATTTTTGCTTGACATGTGTCAGTAAAATATCACATGTTAACCTAGTTATGATCAGCTGTTCATTGGCGTAGTGCCTGAATCGGTCATATTGCGACCTATTTTACCTAGGAAAAATGAAAATAAACAATGTTCACATGACAGATTTGTTACCCTTAACAAACAACGTACCAATCAGTAGGATGAACTGCAGACATATCTACAAAATCGTTTATAATTACCCGGTAAGGTCTAAGGACGAGTGGTTAGCGCGGTAGGTTAGAACCAGGTGTCTTGGGTTTGATCCTTGCTAGTGGCAGTTATTTTTGAGAACCCTTGTGCATGTCGCATCTACTAGCCTAGTATAGATTTGTCGTCACGCAGGGACCATGATTAAGTGGCATGCCGCCATGGTATGACCGAGCGACTGCTGAAAGTGGGCGTACACTCTTATTTCTCCTGGTTAAAATATTGCCAAGCTTTATATGAGAAATCTCAACATTAGTAGGTACACATGTACTTGGAACTATTTCCCACCAGACGATTTCTGAAAGCAATTTCGCATTTACCACAATGGTTTGAATTCTATTATTCTATAATATCTTTTTCATTTATCGAGATTTGCCATATATTTTCTCTAGACGTTATTAAACTGGTTCGCTGCAGAGTTGTTGTATGTGGGAAAGGGTTAATAACTCTTATCCAACTTTTTAATTTTGCAGATTATCTCCCTTTTATCCGATACAGACGACTTTTACACCTTTACAGTTAATAACGCATCTGCAGCAGACGACTTTTAAAAACATTGTGACAAAAGAAGAAATTGCTCAAAATGAGCAATTTCTCCTTTTGCCACAATGTTTTCAACCTTTTTTTCAGTAATTATACCATCATATAGACATTTTCCGTATCTTGAGTAGATCAAAGTGGTCTGCTGCAGATTTGTTGTATGTGGGAAAGGGTTAAGAAATTGACCACAATGAGGGTTTTTTCCATTTCCCACAATGCTCCACCTTTGTATCGGAATCATTCGTTCTACCTACCTTGATGTTGATTTTTCTTTTACATATACTTTCAAGGTCGATAACTCTTAAATTACCATATTAGGTACACAGTCATTTTACCACATAATACAAATCTGCAGCAGACGTCTTTAAAACATTTAGTAAAGCATATTAAAATTCTTTAAAAATGATAAAACAATTATTGAATCCAGTTGAAAACATTATGGCAAATGGAGAAATTGATTACAATAATGTTTTCAAAATTCGCCTGCTGCAGAGGCGTCTGTATTTGAATAGTTCTCAAATATCCTATGGCAGAAGGTTTTGAAATTAGATCAAAAATATTTAGACTAAAATGTGGACAAGTAAGTTATAAAGATTGAAGTTTTCTGACTATAAGTTACTCCATTACATTGACGGCCTTAACTCTTTCAGCGCCAAATTGTTTGAAGTAGACTCTTCTATGTTCAAAGTCGGGCGACTCTATTTCATATGTTATAAGAGTTATGAAATATTTGGATAACTACAAGGCAAACAATGCTGAATTCAGGTGAGACAGCTCGTTACGAGCTGACTCACCTGAATCAGAATTGTTTGCAAAAAGCTCAATATTGCCTGTGGCGCTGAAAGAGTTAAACTATCTGCAACGGACAACGGAGGGATCTTTAAACCATCTAGCGAGAAAAACATTTGAACACCCTCTAAATGAAAGTAAAAGTTTAGAATAGATTAGAGAATAGGGGAAGATGGCAATTGCTCATTAACAATTTCTCTTTTTACCCAAATGAGTTTAAAGAAACCTGAAAACACATCAAAAATCGTCTGCATGTCGGACCAAATTGCATTCATTTAATTTTCAGTTGTCCTTGGAATTGGGTATTTCCTTTCATTAATCAGAATTAACGCCTTTCAAGATAGCGAAATGAAGTGACACTTTCCAAAGGGACCAAATGAAAAATGTCACTGAATTGGCATATTTGTGGTCAATAGCTGAATTCTTTCTTAGTCATGGGTTTCCAGGAAAATGGACATAGTTTTCCCTCTCATCGTCTTGTTGTGAAATGGATCAGAGACGAGATTTAACATTTTCCCCTCATAATAATGGAGTGCAACACAACTTTTGTAAATGATTTGTCTATTTAAAATGAGAAATGGCTCAAATAAAAGAAATCGTTCTTTTTACGTCACAATGTTTTCGACTGATAATATGTTTCTCAACTGTTTTAAACCTATTTTGTTTTCAACTGTATTTTTTAACTAACTCTAATATATATTCTACATGTACATATATACTTGTTCAGATGATTTTGTAAAGCCGCATGTTGCAGATTTGTTGTATGTAGGAAAGGGTTTATGCACCTGCGGATGAGGTAAACCACAGTACATATGTCATTAAAACCCCTTGTAAACTGGAAGTGGTTTTTCATAGAAGGGTTCCGCCCATAATCTGTTATTATTAAAGCATTTGATTTTATAAAGATAACTTTACATAAAGAACATGCAAAGTAATAATTAATTGCAATGTCTACTTTTCCCTCAATGATGCATGCTTCAGCTGCACCTAGTACTCAAGCCGCGCCCCGGTAGCTCAGTCGGTAGCGACGTTGGCTGTCAATCCAGGGTTGTGAGTTCGAACCCCGGCTCGGCCACCATTCTTTCCGTCGTTTGAAAAAAGTAATTGTGACAAGCGTCATTCGTCTTCCACCAATGGGCATACAGTCTATTTGGAAAAGCAGCCAGTTGCTTGGAAAGATTGTTGTGTGGTTGTGAGAAAGCAAGGAAACACATGAGTAGGTGAACTGGCCGTGAAAAATTGCTGAAAACGGCGTTAAACCCCAATCAATAAAAAAACAAAAACAGCAAGTACTCAAACGTCAGCCAATTAAGAAATGTTGACTCGTGAACAGTTTGACGCCTCTTCAGCGGATAAGGTATCGTAGAGATTGTCCACAGTATTGCCTAGATATTTCCAAAGTCGCCGTATTTGAGAAACTGTCTATTCTTATACAGATATTTTTTTTGTATTTTCAGATCTTATATTCTCAGATCAGATTATGACTTTAGTTGGATAAATTTGAATGGCAAAACTCTTTTGGGCTGTTTGACATTGAGAAAAGCCAGCTGAATGGATCTGCTATCGAGTATAAACTAATACAAACCGTGACATTTAATGACGTTGCCAACATCCAAATCGGCAAATCGCTTGGACGACAAATTGGAACATCATGGGCCACAGCCAAGCTCAAGGATTAAGCCACTTACTATATTAAGATGCCGTATAGTAGAGGTTTTCATCTTTAGACCGCCTCAGCGGAAGAACGTCCACCTGTGGTGCGGGAGGTTGCAGGTTCGATCACTGGTAGTAATGGATTCCCGTCCTTGGCGCTCGGGATCTTTAGTTAGGCGGTACTTGCTGGTGTCAGGATAAATGGCCCAGTAGTACTGGTAACTTACCGATGACTCGCCGCAATATAACTGAACAATTACAGAAAGCGGCGTCAAACAGCATGCATAAATTATTTATAACTGATATAGCAAAGGTCAGATTTTAATGCCTCTAGTAGTAAGGATTCGGGAACACATATTATAGTAATTGCCCTGTCCTTTACAAGTGCTTTAACACTTGTCATATCTTAGACTTATTGGATATAGGGCTTTAGTATTTGGCATACCACGCTTTCAACAGTGTTTCAGTCATACTATCCCCGCAAACCATCACCGTTAAGGAAGAACGCGACTAGTACCATTTCTAACGTAGTTGGCATAGCCCGACCGGCGATCGAACCGTAGTCCCTCTCCCGCTCTCGTGTTGCATGCTCAAACTACTACACCACCGAGGTTGTTCTCGCCTTCTGTACGTGACTTGGAATAATTATAGCATAACACAAAGTCTAGAAGAAGGATGGCCTAATGCGCAAGGTAATATTTGTCTGCAATGTTATATATGTTCCAGTTCTTGCAAGGATCATTATACAAGTTCCGGGGATTCAGGTGGATAAAGGTTTACCTAATGTTTCCGTAATAGTCCAGCTGAATCGTGCTAAAATTGTGGGTTTGATGATAAAAGCATCATATTTGGCATGGTAGTAGTAATGGACACCCTTAATAATATTAGCTATGGACCCACCTTGAAAATTCAAAATGGCGGCCATTTTTCAAGATGGCCGCCAATGCATATAAAATCAACGACTTTGCATATTGTATGATGTAAATAATTTTTGCATTGAAAAAAAAGACAAAAAACAATGAGATATGGTCAATATGTCAATTATTAATACTTTAAATGTCTTTTCAAGTCCATATATGTATTTACAGCCCATAAACATTGAGAAGATAACATGTCAAAACCGTGCACACTTTTAGATCCACAGACGCCTTCGTCTTCTGTTACACCAACATACTTTGATTGGCAAGAATGCATCTTTTGTCAAGAAAGAACATTAGAAAGTCTACAGTGCCCTGCAAACTGTAAAAGATCTATGTAGAAGTAGTGACAGGCTACAAAACGTTTGATATAACTTTTTAGAGATGCAAAAGTATCGACTGGTTTCAGATCAAAATAAAATTCGAAGATGTGATTGATGAGAAAGGATTGGCATACAATTTGCAACTACGTAATGCAAAGTGGCACAACAATTGTAGAAATAAGTTTTCTGATTTAAAGATCGAAAGACACGAAAAACAGAAAAGAAAAGGCGACATGACCGACTATCAAGATGAGACTGCAAGTAAGTTGACAAGTTGGCAGCGCAACGAAAACTATGACCAATGATTGTTTCTTCTTTGGTGATGATTCGGGTGATCTCCACAAAGCATCAACTTTTGATATCGACATGAAGGTACGTAGATGTACTCTTGAACTGCAAGATACTGTGCCTTTGGCAAAATTAAGTGCTGGAGACATGATTTCGCAGGAAGCAATTTACCACAAGAAATGTTTGGTCGCTCTGTACAACAAAGCCAGGCCACAACAGATAACTGCAGAAAGTGAGGAGAACTATATTGATGGCATTATTCTTGCAGTGATTGTATCCTACATTGAGGAATCGCGCACTGACGCTGATGTTACTCTGATTTTCAAATTAGCAGATTTAACTAAGTTGTACATATCTCGTCGCCAACAGTTTGGTTTGAACACCGATGGACGGGTGATTCTACCGATCTTAAAAAACGAATCATTTAGGCAATTCCTGACTTACAGGCCCATACACAAGGCTGCGATGTACTCTTCATTTTCAATGAAGATGTTGGTGGTGCATTAAAGCAAGCCACCACGAGAAATTATGACGCTGACGCAATGATCCTGTCCAAAGCAGCACAGATTGTCCGAAAAGATATGATGAAATCCAAATATATTTTCCAAGGAAGCTTTGAAAATGGTTGTCAACAGAACTCTGTTCCACAGTTCTTGAAAACTTTAGTAGGAATGATTCAAGGTGAACCTAATATTCAGACACAATCTAGTAAGTCTATAGAAGCACAGTCAACACTCACAATTTCACAGTTGCTTCAGTTTAATTCCTATATCCGAAAAAGAAAGGACTCAAATTCTTTGAAACATTTAACAGACAGAGAACAGCCACTCCCAATGTCCTCTTTTCCACTATTTGTCCGTCACTTTGCGATTTGAGTTGATGATTCTGTTGTTTGTTAGATCATTGAGAAAAGGGAACTTCAGTTTGTACAAGGATTCTATTGCACAGCTGATACCATGTTTTTTTTGCATTAGATCATCAAAACTATGCCAGATGGCTTCCAGTTCATCTGCGTGATATGATGGCTCTGACAAGTATAGCCCCAAGTGTGGCAGAGAAGTTTGAAGATGGAAAATTTGTGATACGTAAATCCCACAGCAAGTTCTCGTCTATAGCAATCGATCAAGCGCACAAGGAGAATAACAAGCTTGTCAAAGGAGATGGTGGACCGATTGGATTGACGGAGAATATGATACAACTACAGCGTTGGATGGTATCGGGACCGGAAATGGCCAGATTGATCAATGAATTCGAATCAGCACAAGAAGAGATCAAACGAGACCAAAGTGAAGGCCCTGATATTCGACATCGCGAACAGGTTAAAAGTAAACAAGCTATATTCTCAAAGCAGGTCAAAACCTTGTGTGACGTCTTTGAGAAGATGGGTTATCCTTTTCAGGAGCAAAGTTCTGATTTGTTGATTCTTGACCCACGTGATATTGTTGACCCACGTGTTGCAGAAACTATTAGAAAAGTTGAAACGCTTGGAAAAGAACAGTACAGACAGTTTGTTACTTAGAGACTTGAAGAGAAATCTAAATCACTGTACATTCCGATCAAACAAAACAAGCTTCTACTGTTCAGTCGACAGCAAACCAAAGCTGACTCGAAAGAAAAGCAACAGATAATGTCTTTGAAACAGAACTGTTCGTAATTTTCACAACTGTATGTGTCATGTCAAGTCAGAAATGGTGACCTCGACGAATTCTTCCACCAAGAAAATCAGTCTTATCCACCATCTCTCTCACTGTTTGGAACTATGCTTTTTGGGTCCAAATCAGATATTTTAGTTCCATTGGAAAAGATGAGCGAAAAATACAAGGAAGCTCCAGATGTAGATGTTTTGATAGTAGATGGCGCGGCAATCATCATGTTAAAACCTCGTGAAAGCAGGACATTTGAGGACTACTTCAAAGATGTATTCTTGCCGTACATACACGATCACTTACGATCTGTTGATCGTCTTGATATTGTTTGGGATAAATACCGTCCAGATAGTTGTTTGAAAGCCTCAACCAGGGACAAAAGAGGCAAAGGTGTCAGGAGACGTGTGTTACCAGATTCAAGAGTACCTGGTAACTGGAAATCCTTCCTCAGGGTTGATGACAATAAAACTGATGCTGTTATGTACTGCACTGTAAATGTGGCGGGGAGTGTGACAGAGACTGAAAGTGATTACATCACATCCAATTATGAAACCAGATGTGGAAGATGACTATCAATATTAGTTTTTGCTAAACAAGATTGAAATAACTGAATAAAATGATTGAAATTGTTTTCATTATTTTGTTTTTGTTAAATTTTACACTTTAAAGGCGGCCATTTTGAAAAATAACACCATTTTGAAAACAATTTAAATGGACTAAATAATTACCCAAAGCTACTTGTAGCATTTAGATATAGTTCATGGGCTTTTTGTCAACTGAAAATCTATAGTGGGCATATATAAATATGTAAAATAACAACAATAAATATATAGATTACTTAGGAAATTGCGTCATGTCCGCCATCTTGAAAATGGCGGCCATTTTGAATTTTTGAAAGTGGGTCCATAGCTAAAATCAATCTTCATACATATATTAACAATTGTACCAAGTTTCATGCTTTTATCATCAAACCCACAATTCTGACAATATTCTGCACATATCAGCTGGACTATAACCAATCAACAGAAAGAATAAACTCTTCAGGAAGATAAGGGATTACCTGAAGAAATGAAGCCTTGACATCATTACCTGTAACATCTTTACGCATTGTGTCTGCCAAATTAACTCTAATTATCCCTTCAAAATTGTTATTCATATAAGATAACATACTACTTTATCTTAAGGACTCATTACATATAAAACTAATTGCTTCTGTATATCCATTTCCTTCATCTTGGAAAAAATATGGAAAATCTATTAAAATTAGTTATTTAACCCTTTCCCTCATATAGACGCTTTCTGATGCCTCTGCAGCAGACATCTTTGTGAAAACATAGTGTCAAAAGAAGAAATTGCTCAAAACGAGCTTTTGCCACAATGTTTTCTACTTTTAGCCATAGGTTTTCCGTTCAATTATAGAGATTTTCATTTTTTTTACAAAATATGTTCAAAGTCATCTGCTGCAGAATTGTTATATGAGGGAAAAGGTTAATAAGATTAAAAACATCGTAACAGGTGTGAGTAATTGCTCATCTTTGTCACAATGTTTTCGAAAGTCGTCCGCTGCAGCTGCGTCGAATATGCAAAGTGAGTCTTCATGTTGGAAAGAGATATTGAAGGATAAGAGTTATTGGTTTACAATAGACATAAGGGTGAAGGATTATTTTGTATGCAAAGGGTTAGAATAAATCAGTCTTACCTGGAAATTATTCTGACCTATTTACTAGACAATTATGTCCAATTAATCCTTTTCCTTGTTGTCTTATCCTTTACCAGATTTGTGTTGCAACGTATTTGCCCCTTATCCGTTCTCATATATTGACGTGTTTGCAGCAGATGTCGTTTGAAAACATTGTGGCAGAAGGATAAATTGCTCGCAATGAGCCTTTCTACCCTTTTATTAGTAGATAATTTATATATTTTTGCTCAGATGTGTTCACAGTTGTCTTCTGCAGGTTTGCTGTATGTGGGAACGGGTTAAACCACTCTGAATCTGTGTGTCTGATTACGAGGTAGTTCATTATAAAAATAAAGAAAAGAGAATTAATAAGAAAATGTCTTGATACTTGGAAACCCATTACTTAGATAAGTTTCTTTATTAAACCTTTCCCACATACGACAATTCTGCAGCACTCGACTTTGAACATATTTTGTATTATAATTGAATGGATAACCTATAACTAAAAGTGGAAAACATTGTGTCAAAAGGAGAAATTGCTCGTTTTGATCAATTTCTTCTTTTGTCACTATGTTTTCAAAAAGCCGTCTGCTACAGAGGCGTCAGAATGCGTCTATATGAGGGAAAGGGTTAACGTGCACATTACATTACGTGGTCGAGTGGTTAGCGTCGGGGATTTTAAACCGGGAGTCCCGCCCGCGTAAAATTGCCGGCCGCGGCACGACGGTCATGGTGGAGTGCCCATGGGCAGGGCACATGTTCCAGCCTAGTACTGGTTGGTGTACCCAGGGATCATGAATAAGTGAACTGTCGCCGTAATATAACCGAAATAATGTTGAAAGCGGCGTAAAACCCCAATAAAGCAAAAGCATTACATGGTTGTTTATTGTTCATTATTTCCATGAGAAACTGTCTCCAACGACAGTGTACACAATGACCAGTGTGCACAATATTTATATTTTCTAGAATAATCATATATAAATGGAAACAAACTCAAATGAGCAATTTCTACCTTTACCACATTGTTTTCCTTCCCAATAAATACGCTTTAGTTAATAAAGATTTACCATACGTTTGGCATATATATTTCCATTAAAAATCGGCTTCTGCAATGTTGATGTTTGTGGACGAGGATTAACCCGTTCCCACATATAGATGCATTTGGAGCAGACGACTTTTGAAATGATTGTGTCAAAAGAAGCTGATCTATTCCAATATTAAACTTTCATTTATAGTTCTCTATTTTTGCTTAGAATATGTCAAAGTCGTCTGCTGCAGGATTCTTGTATGGGGGAAAGTGTTAATGAGAGATAAAAGGGTTTCGGAAGTATTTACCTGTGGAACACCTAGACGTGTATATTGTTTTCCCCTCATTAACCTGTTACGTGCCAGCTGGCAGTTATGTTAATTTCCCCCTGTTAATCACAGGGTCTATTAATACCTGCACGGAACTGTCAGTGGGTAAATAACTATTGTCTGTGATGTCATAGTTGTGCTTTTTCACGTTCCGTTGTTTCTTTGAGACTGGTGCCGTTTTCAACAGATGTTCACTTTATTTTCGCTGTTTTCTTTGGTTACGTACTATATCTGTATAGTCAGATTCAGGGCAGTTAACCCTTTCCCTCATACGACAATTCTGCAGCAGACGACTTTGAACATATTTTGTCAAAAGATAGAACATCTCTATAATTGAATGGATAACCTATGACTAAAAGTGGAAAACATTGTGTCAAAAGGAGAAATTGCTCGTTTTGAGCAATTTCGTCTTTTGTCCCTATGTTTTCAAAAAGCCAGCTGCTGCAGAGGCGTCGAAAAGCGTCTATATGAGGGAAAGGGTTAATTTTCGCTGTTTTCTTTGGTTACGTACTATATCTGTATAGTCAGATTCAGGGCAGTTAATGACTCCTGCAGAGTTGTTAAACATATGTACCGTTAACCTTTCTAGGAGATTTTAGGAGATTGTGGCATGATGTTGAAGACTGAGTAAGAGGATCGTGTATTTATGTGCAGTCTAATCTTGGACTCCAATATGTGCCACTTTATTAAAAACGTATTAAAAAAACCCACAACACTAATATGCTTGATAAATGATCAAGGCAGGTTTTGCAGTTTGCGGGAATTCAGCAGGGTAAGGATTACTCCGAGGTCCAGGAGTCCGAAATGCTTGAAGCTCCCCATGTAACGGATTGCGCAAAGGATTGGTCCACAGCTTCTACCATTATTAAATATCTTGGCGTAACTTAAAAATTGTAACAGCGAATAAGTCCGCTATGAAAGATGAAGTTGGCCATTGGTAGTATGGTGTGGGCTTTATTGTAAGCCATCAATACACATTACATAACATAAACTTTATTAGACAAGTACATACAAGTATATACCTACATGTCTTATCCCTCTTACTGTGATCAAGATCGCTATGGAGTTAACCCTTTCCCTCATATAGACGCTTTCTGACGCCTCTGCAGCAGACGGCTTTTTGAAAACATAGTGACAAAAGAAGAAATTGCTCAAAACGAGCAATTTCTCCTTTTGCCACAATGTTTTCCACTTTTGGTCATAGGTTATCCATTCAATTATATTTTCTATTTTTTGACAAAATAATGTTCAAAGTCGACTGCTGCAGAATTGTCTTATGAGGTAAATGGGTAAAACAAAACAGTGTGCCTTAAGAAGAGAAATTGCTCCTTGAGAGATTGTCTGCTGCAAATGCGCCTGCATCTGGGAAAAGGGTTAAAATGCTCTTTTTTGTTTAAGAATTTCTTCTCAAAAGATAGGAGAGATCTGCAATACCTTATCTCTCTTTCAGTTAGTTGTCTTTCACTACAAACATCAGTCGTTTGAGGTCATGACACTTAATACGCAATGCTCTTTTTAGTTTTTTCCGAAACAAATGCTCTGTTACTGTAGGTTTTAAACCTTTAATGTAAGGAATAATCATTCCCGCAAAAAAGACGAAATCCCACTAGACTTGCATGCTAGGCAGGCATTAGTCGGTGGATGTAAATTATAAATCAAATAACATGTATCAAACAGCATGTCATGTTTGTTTTCAAGAACCGTCTTACCCACCACGATGGATGTTGCGCTGCGACACATAGAAAGGATTGAAAAAGCTTTACTAGGGAAGTGACACCGAAGACACACATGCGTCACCGAAGTCTGGCCAGAGTATACACAGCTGATCTTCATACAAACAGTACTTTGTAACACTGAAAAAAGATATCAAGAGCAAAATATTAGATTTTACTTTTCAATTCTCGAGTACCCGTGTGTCTTGGATGATAAGTTATATGTGAAACCTGTTGGAACGGCGAACTTGCATGTCCGTCAATGTAAAGGTATAATATGGTGGTCGTAATACCCTTTCGTCACACTTGTTCGTCGTTAATCCGTCATGCAAACCTTTGTCAGGGGCGTAGCTTTGCAATAATCAATGTGTAGGCTGTCTCGTGAGAAAATCAACAGTGTGGACTCTGCGTAAAGTATCGACCCGGATCAGCCTAAGCATGCCACACAGGCCTACCCGCATATACCCTTTTCGTCTCCTGTGGATTTTCTGTTTCAGGAATCACTACTCTATCCCCCCATGGACGGAATGTGTCGGACGGGTCAGTCTGCGCGGATAGCGCAGGCTGATCTGGTCGATCCATTACGCAGATGTCTATCGCCGCAGCTGCATTTTGGGGCATTTTGAGAATGTGTAGGCACGTGCCTACAGTGCCTAAAGGGAGCTACGCCCCTGTTTGTCTCAAATAGAAAATGACCAAAATGCACTGGTTGTGCTTTTGCTGTACACTCAAACTTTAACCACTCTTAATCAATAGTATTTCTTAAAGCAAAACAATTCGACACCTTTTATTTCACTGTTGCATGCGAATGTATACATTATTTGCGTATCTGCATTGTTCGAACCTCTTTCATAAACTCTTAGCAAAATAAGCAAAAACCATATATTATGCGATTAATGTATAATAGATAATAAAGGCAATGATAATCAGGGGTGTTTTGGATTGTCCAATCACAACGAGCACCCGGAAATGTGCTTGCCGAGTCATCCAATTAAATCACAGCATTTAAGTAGCGCTCACCGAGCTTTCGGTGTGCTAGGGTAATCGAAATTCGCCCAGATTCATATAGCAGGAGGAGGGTTACAATTAAATGAGATAGAGCCCACCCACACCTCTCTATACTTAGTACATCATTGTAGCATCCACACTGGAAAACAGACTTTCTGGAATATGCATCGATTTGTTGGAAATTAACCCGTTTTTTTTCAACAACTTCAGATCAGACTGCTCTGTGCTCCAATTAGTCAAAGAAGATGTAAGGAAACTGCCCTAAAGCAATATCTATTTGGATCCTTTAGCATGGAAAACAAAGACATGCTTTCCCCCCACGTTAAATGATTACGCTACGGGTGGTTTCGCAGAGCGCCGCCCATTTTATTATTGAGACACGACAATGAAAACCGATGTCCGAAGGGCCTGAACATAATGTCCATGATGGCCGAATTACATCGGTGCCAAGTCAGTGTTTGATCATAACCTTTACCAAGAGGTCGACATGATGCTAATTACTCCATCTGATGAAAAGCCCATACTCTGTACAAAGGCACAGGCTGGTCCGAATCTTCGTAGGCCGGTTTCTCGAATCACGTGGCTCATTTGTCTTGTGTTTAGGTTTATAGTAGGTTTACTTACTCTAGCCTCGACGAAAGTGTTCTATTCGGATAAGGGACATCTTGGATGCATTTACGATATTCTATATTTTAACTCGAACCCCATTCGAGTAGGATTGAAATGGTATTTTTTAGAGCGACTGTTTTCTGATCTTAATCCACATTTCTTCAAATAAAATAAAAAAAAAAAATTTGTTTTAAGATATTTATGTTCATTATGAAGTTAATAAAGACAAAATAAAAACTATTGACAAAGATCTTTTGGAAATACAGGGATCCCTTGTTGTTTTATTATTAATATTATGTTCTTTGATCACAGAAACCTATTCTAGACACACCCGGATTGCACTTGAGTTTTATACCGGAGCCATGTCAAGGGAGAAGAAGTTCCTGGAAAATTAATTTTGGTACGATATTTTTTCAATTCAATTCAATCCTTTATTGGCAAATATCGACAAAATCTGTCTATGGCCATTTACAAAGTGGAAGAATATAACTTATTAACGAAATTTTACCTCTTTAATAGACAAATTATTATCTTGTTTCAGTCTTGTTTTTACCCCCAAAACAACCCCTGGGCATAAAACGTCACGCTGTTTTGAAAAGTCGTCTGCTGCACAGGCGTGTGTTTTTGTTTTGGTAGGTGCTAATCCATCAATGTTAACCTTATAAATGAACGCGAATCGTGAAGGTTCTGGTAAGACTGTGCGTAGCATGTACGGGCTCATCCGAGACCTCACTGTTCGAAACAAAACCCATTACCGTCTGACGCAGCTTATTTGATGTTTCTATAGTTGCCCTCGTTTATGTTAGAAGCGACACTCCGAAGCCTGTTATAAATCCTCAGGCACCATTTTGTCTAGGGGGACGAGGCTGGTGCCTCAGAATGGTTTTCATTCGGCGACTTTTGTCCTAAAACATTTTATAATGTTTATTTTCATTTTCTCTCTTTTTTTCTGTGGCTCTGCAAAACGTAAACATGTGTTTGTTGAGGATTTTGCCCCAACTTTTGACATAAAAATTAATAAACAGAGCGTTAGATAAGAGGGGCGTTTTTCATATTATTAAATCCTTATTCGACCTTCTAACCCTATGTTGTTGGTACTCAAAAGAATCATCTCAGTGAAACGATTATTTTGAGTACCCACACCATAGGGTTTACTTTAATAATAAGAGAGAAATTGTGGGAAAAAGAGCTGAATACCCTCCTTATCTGGACCGTCACATTATATAACCATTTTCTTGACATAATCAACTCTTTAGACTACAGACACTCTTAGCAATTGCTAAACTGCACTAATATTTTTAAACGCTATCTTTTGGCTTTTTCCTAAAGTTTAATATGTATAGAGATTTAAGTCTCATTTTCTTGCATTATCAAAACATAAAAGTTAGCGGTGAAGCTCAATCCGGCGTGAAGTGTTTAAATAACCAAATGGGAAGAGGAGCACAAGTACATTTTGATACGCTGATCTATATCATCGTCCCACAAAATAGTCTTTGATTTAGGTTGAAGATAATGCTTTTGGTAATGCAACCATTATCGAATGTTATTTATACATACATCTGATGTGATGGTTTACAATTTTACTAATCTAATTTTTTACTGATAACACCTTTTTTATTAGTGCAAAATTAGCAGTACAACTGTTTTAATTTATGTTTTTAATGGGCAAGCTAGTCACTGCACATTTATAAAGCTATGCTCCTTGCTCAGACGTTAGGCTAAAGTATCTGATTGACCAGCTGGATCCGAATCTATAACACTCTGAAAACGTTCTCAGTTCTCAGAAATGACCTCCATGCTCCAAATAAGGCTTCTGATTGGTCAATTTGGAGAACTGATTCGCTTCTGACCAATCCAGAGCTCCATATAAGGATGGGTATACAGGTCTTCCCCCCACAATATCTCTCTTCTCATCCAACCAAACCCTATGATGTGGGTACTCAAAATAATCGTCTCAATGAGACGATTTTTTTTTTGAGTACCCACATCATAGGGTTTTAAAGTCAAATAAGGATTTTAGAACATGCAAAACGCTCCTTTTCTAGAGCACTGGACCGATCAGATACTTGAGCACACATTCGGAGCACAGATTTAACTCTCAATGTTTAGGAGCCAGTAGTGAATTCAGGCTCGAAATTTATCCGAAGTCTCGTCTTGAGCCCAAGAGTTAATTTCCTAGTACAGAACAAAAACGAGTTCCGTACTCTGTTGCCTTACGTGTGTCCTAGATACAGGATAACAAACGGTTTGTTTTGTCGCCAAACCAGACATAAATAATACAGTCGTTCAGACAAGTCATTGGAAAATACGAAAATCCGATTCTGGTTGCACCGGACAACGAGGACTCTGGTCAGCTAGTTCAAACCAAGATACATTTGACAACAAATCCCTCGTATTCAGCATGGAAAATCAAGAGACATTTGACAACAAATCCCTCGTATTCAGCATGGAAAATCAAGAGACATTTGACAACAAATCCCTCGTATTCAGCATGGAAAATCAAGATTCATTTGACAACAAATGCATGCAAGAGACAAGCCGAACAGAATGTATTGTACCGAATTGCTTTAACCCTTTCCCACTCGCAGATGCATTCTGAAGATTCTAAAGCAGATGACTTTTTGAAAACATCGTGGCAAAAGGAGAAATTGCTCATCATGAGCAGTTTATCCCATTATTCCAATATTATCAAATATATTCACTTTTCATTTTTATTTATCGACATATCCCATTTCTTTGCCGAGATGTCTTTCAAAGTCGTCTGTTGTAAATTTATGGGATGTGGTTAAGGCCGGATTATTTTCTGATGCCTGTAATGCTAGAGAGAGTGACAGGTCTCTGTATAGGTTTTGTTGTATATATCTGATACAGACAATGTTTTACTATTGATCAACCTGGAATGACGGAGTTATATGTCATCACCGTTTATCCTTTACTATTGTTCAGTATCAACATGCTCGATATTTACGTACCTAGAAACAAGGAAATCTATTAACATGGTAATCCCCAACATTGACACGCTCGTTGCTCGTGATTTGATGTGAATACACTTTACTTTTTGTGTCGCCTGCCTTTGCATGGAGACAGATATAAATCACGTTCCCGACGCATGTCCGTCCGTCCTTCTGTCCGTCACGTGATCACTTAATGATACATTGGAAGGCAACACACGTATGTTGTTCCCAAAAACACTCTTAGCTTAAGAGGCTTTGATCTGCGTTTTACTGTTTGTGTTTTGTAAGAGAACGTACTAGCCAGAGCTTTCAATGAACTCACTCACTCACATACATATATCCCATTGTATATATGCGAAAAAGGAAAGCTTTGTCGAACCTTAGCATACCAAGTTTCGACAGTCCAACGACATATGAGCCGTTCCACGAAAAAACCAAACACGTTATGGTCTCTGCGTAATGTATCGACCAGATCAGCCTGCGCATTCACGTCATGGCTCATACGGGTCGACAAATTCCGTCTCATGGGGATAGAGGTATAGAGTAATGATTCCTGGAAGAGAAAATCCACAGGAGGCGAAAAGTGTCGGTCCGGGTTAGCCTGCGGTGCATGGTTAGGCTGATATGTGTTGATATTTTACGCAGAGTCCACAGTGTTGGTTTTCTCGCGGGTCTAGATCCAGATCAACACTGTTCACATACTACTTACAAAAATACGTTTGCTAGAAGGTTCTGTTAACTTGTGTAGATTATGATAATACGAAGTAGATGTATAGCCTAATCTGAACATGTACTTTACAGACGTGCCATAAGTGAATTTAATTGATTGAGGCTTAACGCCGTTTTGACAATGTTTCAGTCATATCACGGCGCCCAGTTTACCTACTCATGTGTTTCCTGGATTTCTCACACCAGTAATCCACACAACATACTTTCCAAGCAACGGGCTGTTTTCCCGCATAGATTTAGCCCATTGGTAAAAGACGAATGACGCTTGTCACAGTGACTTTTGTCAAACGTTGGAAAGAATGTAGGCCGAGCTCGGATTCGAACTCACAACCCCTGGATGGACAGCTCGCGTCTCTACCGACTGAGCTAGCGGGGCTTGGTGAAAGAGTGATGGACGAACAGAAGGTTTGTTTATCAACAATAAAGTACAATGCAGCTTGTGTCCGTATCTTATCTATCTCGTTAACATCAATCCCCCCCGAAGGTGGCTTTACGCATGACGCTCGGATTATTCGGTAGATGATCGTTCTTTAAAAACGTTTTAGAATAGGCCCAGGGGGGAAATAGAAATGACTCAACTTGGCTTTTTTTTTCTTGTTCTGCTCTCGTTCCTCAGTTTATCTCTGACAAGTTTGATAATATGGGGTGCAACATGTCTTCTATTACTGTATGTAAACATTAGTGTTTACCCCGCGCTCCTAATTACTGTAGGAATTATTTCCAAGAAATCAATGAAACGCTGATACAGTGGCTTGCGATTGGAATTTGGTCTATCAATTTTCAATCAACGTTTCACGTGGATTAGCGTATTATATTTCTAAAAGCAAATCAATACTTGCACATCGTTCAAAATTGAACAAATCGCTATATTTCGGATGAAAGGCGTTTACGTGGACTTAAGGGATAATACCTGAGACCTTCCGCAGTATTTTCCCATGGTAAATGGCTAGGTAATTGCTCATTCCAGGTTATTTTCATTTTTTTAAAGCTAAGCCCGTGTGAGAGGAAACAGGTTCTATGATTAATCTATTTTTTATGGATCCTTCCTATTTACCTTATCTATACCGCGTTATTTGAATACTGTTGTTGTTGTTTTTTGTTTATCAAAAACTTCGCTTTTGAGGTGATGAAATGTGCGTATTGATCACATGAAATGGACTGTGACTTTGCTTTCCCATTTTAAAATATGTTTTGCAATACACGCATGAAAGACCTGTCATGTTCATTACAAACATTAACCCTTTCCCACATACAACATGTCTGCAGCAAACAACTTTGAAATCCTCTAGGAAAGAATATCGAAAGTCTCTATTAACGAAGGTTTTATTGTTCAATAGAGTTGAAAACATTGTGGGAAATGGAGACATTACTCGTTTTGAGCAATTTCTCCTTTTGTCACACTGTTTTCAAATATAGTCTGCTGTCAATGCGTCAAAAAGTGTCTACATGTGGGAAAGGGTTGACGAAAAATAATTTGATACGAAGGACGAATTTCGTTTTAAACTTATAAATCTGCATGGACATAAAACAAGCGGGGTAATACGTCTAGCTTTTCGTCAGATGTTGCATCTAGAACTATACTTGCTTGTGTACATATATGCATGTGTGTATGTATGTATGTATGTGTGTGTGTGTGTGTGTGGGGGGGGGGGGGGGTTCATCAGTTACCCCTCATACTTACCTGTCATAATATTAACTTCAATACTTCAATATAATGTATCAAAGCCATCTTCATAATTGTAAAAATTTAGTTGAAAGGGAATGGCTTTATCTAATGTTGTGACTTTGCCTATAATAGTATATGATATACCTGTACAATGTATAATGTTAATTTTTTTATATGGCAATACAATATGTTTAAACTCTAGAACTAGTACACGGTAAGTGAATGCTCCTACGGGACTGTAACGATTATTCACATACTCATTTGACGCGCAACTATGTGTGCATGCAGCAAATTACCGCTTTTTAACCCTTTCCCTCATATAAACGCTTTCGGACACCTCTGCAGCAGACGGCTTTTTAAAAACATAGTGACAACAGAAGAAATTGCACACAACGTGCAATTTCTCCTTTTGCCACAATGTTTTCCACTTTTAGTCATAGGTTATCCATTCAATTATGGAGATTTTCTATTTTTTGACAAAATACGTTCAAAGTCGTCTGCTGCATAATTGTCGTATGAGGGGGTTAAAGACTACACAAATTGTAGTAATGGCTACCCTTCCTTGGCGCTCTAGTTGCTGGTGTAAGGATACACTTTCTAATAACGAGATTTTCCAAATAAAAATTAGGGAAATAGTTTGCTTATTTCAATTTCTCGGGAAAATTACATGAATTTTTAATGGTAAAAAAAGCAATAAAATTATATAGACTGCATAGATCCAATATATCTTACAAAGGAAATAAATATTTACATTATACGGTATATTCCTGTCGGCGCTCAAAATGAAACTTATCCTTTTCCTCATAGCACAGAGTGATGTCGGCCCTGCTCGAGATACTTTTGAATTGTTTAGAAGAATTACAACTCGAAATGTATTCCTTAATTTTTTCAAATAATATGAGCCGTTCCACCAGAGAACCAACGTTATGGGTAATGTATCGACTCGGATCAGCTTAAGCTTGCCGCGCGGGCTAACCACCCGGATAGAAATGTTTCGCCTCCTGTGGATTTGCTGTTTCAGGAATCATAATCATACCTATAAATCTATCGCACTGAAGCGGACTGTGTCGGATCGGATTAGCATGCGCGGACTGCGCAGGCTGATCTGAGTCGATACATTACGCAGAGTCCATAATGTTGGTTTGCTCCTTGAACGGCTCATATATTGGTCGCGTCTGACGATTTGGGGGGTAATATCCATAATGGTTTTATCACAAGCAAGTTCCGTGGTAGTAGCAACACTCGCGGGACTGCAATGCGGGACTGCAATTATAAGCTAATGGCAAAAGTGTTTACACATTGGTCTAAAGCGGAAAGCGAAGAATGTTGAGACAGTTAGAACGCACCGTCTTAATTAACCCTTTCCCACATACAACAAAGCTACGCAGACGAAAAGATCGTGACACCAACCTGAATCTCCATACAAGATAGCTTAATTGATAAGTGAAGGTGAAAACATTGTGGCCAAAGGAGAAATTGCTCATCATGAGCAATTTCACCATTGGCCACACTGTTTTCAAAAGTCGTCTGCTGCTATTTCGTCAAAATGTGTCTGCAGGTGGGAAAAAAGTTTTCACAAGTTTTAAGTTTTCATGTGTTATTAATTAGTATCTCAGTTCATGTATACATGACAATATGAGAAATATAATCACAGACTAATAATAAATATATAAAAACGAGGCGTACACAACAAAAAATGTAGCATATTTAACAATACAATATAGGCGTGAGAATCGAATAAAATACCCGACGGAGATCGAAGATGCAACAACACCCTAAACCCCGAGGCGTAGATTATTTTACGGAACATTTGGATATTGACATAAAAATGAATCTGCTCAACCTACAAACGATTGTGTGTCATGCAAGAAACAATACACAATGCACTTTCCGTCCATATGGTTATTTGTAGGGAGTTATGCGTTGATTTAAAAATAGTCAGATTATATCAAGGCGTTTCCTGGGTCATTTACCAGTACTACATGTCAATGTATCATATTACCAGCGAGTCAGTCGTAATGCTTACCCTACAATCCTGAGCGCCAAGGATGGAACTCCATTCATAATTACCGTTATTAGTATTTAGTAATTGGTATGACCCGACCGAGGAACGAACCGGCGACCTCCCGCACCGAGGCAGACGCTCTACCACTACACCACCGAGGCGGTATACATGTATAGTCCTTTTGTAATGAATGCTTCTTTGCTCTAAATGTTTCACATAGCCCAACATTTTATGCGTGGAAAGTAAAGAAATAATCGAGCAAGTTTTAACAAATATAACCATTTCGCTATCACGAGTAGTCTAGTTAGAAAACCTCCTGCAAATGACATCGTTCTAACGTTAAAGGTGCTGATTGTTGTCGTATAATGCAAATGCCTCATTTCACAATTCAATTAAATTACACCAGTTTGTAGTTTCTATCAACCCTTTGCCATATGCAGATGTATTCCGACGCATCTTCAGCAGACGACTTTTGAAAACATTGTGGCAAATGAAGAAATTGCTCAGTATGAGAAATTTCTCCTTTTGCCACATCTTTTCTATCTCTTTACGAAAATCATACTTATACTTATAGCGATTTTCCAGATGTTTGCCTACATTTGAGCCGTTCCGCGAGAAAACCAACATTGTGGATTCTGCGTAAGGTATCGACCCGGATCAGCATAGGCATGCCGCGCGGGCTAACCCGGACAGACACTTTTCGCCTCTTGTGGATTTTCTGTTTCAGGAATCATTACTCTATACCTCTATCCCCATGAGACGGAATACGTCGGTCCGGATCAGTCTGCGCGGACTGCGCAGGCTGATCTTGATCGATATATTACGCAGAGGCCATAATGTTGGTTTTCTCGCGGGACGTCTCGATGTTTAAAAGTCGTCTGCGGCTGATGTTTTGTATGTGGGAAAGGGTTTATTCAAATGGAAATGTTCCGATGTTAAAGTGAATCAGTATTCGGGACACACATTACGTTAGTGTCATAGGGTAATAGTTTGGAGTAGACATGTCTGATATTGTAAATATTATTTCTGGGGTTGCAGGAAATATATACTTTTTTTCAATGAATATGAATTGTGCAGATTGTTTTTATAAAAAGGTGAAGTAAACTTGGCCGCCAATGCTGATGCGAGGTCTCGTTGACTCCCAGGTTTGGTATCATTTAAAATAACATTGGCGTACAACTAGTGTGGCTATACCTCTCGTGTGTTGGTCAGGGGATGCAAATAACATGTCGGCGAATAGAGACGGCTCTTCTCAGATTGAGCACAATTGCAATACGACGTCAATGGAACAAATTGGGACATACTCATTAATACAATTGTAACCCTTTTCAAAACTGAAGAATTGTTTTTAATACCTCTCGGACAGACACTTATGTGGAAATGGTGTTTTAAAAGAAGTTGTCAATAATGAATCATTATACTACACGAGCAACCAAACCAATCTTGATACAAATATTACACATGTAGAAAATCACCCATTGTGTATTCATGCTTATTCTCCGACTGGATACTGCCGTAAACAAGTTTCCTGTAATCGGTACTAACAGTACATAGCCAGATCAACACAGTTTAAACGTTTTGAGAACATGAGAAATTGCTCATTATTGGATATATATCCTTTTTCCACAGCTTTAATTTTGTTGTCAAAAGTCGTTTTTGGCAGGGGCACCAATTGTCGTCTGTGTCTAGCAAAGGATTAAAACGTAACAGCATTTATAAATTTTTAAACAACAAGTATCTGACTGAATTGTAAATCTATTTGGGTGAAGACAAATGTCAACCTAAATGTGAATTAAGTGTTTAGAATGAACTTTTAATAGTTTGTTTTTCTTTCTGGAAAAATAAAAAAATGAAGACGCACTTATGTTAAGCCCCATTCCCACTGTCCCGGTTCTGTTCCCGGTATCTCCCGGTAACAATATAGCCGGTAAACCGGGATGATCCGGGACATTTTTGCCGTAAAAGCCTTTTCATTCTCACGGTTGTCTTCCCGGTTTGACAAGGTTTCTCCCGAACCATCACCCGAGACGTACCGGGACGCCAATCCGGGACAGTGAGAATGGGGCTTTAGATAACGAAAGGTTAACCCTTTCCCTCATATAGACGCTTTCTGACGCCTCTGCAGCAGACAGCTTTTTGAAAACATAGTGACAAAAGAAGAAATTGCACAAAACGTGCAATTTCTCCTTTTGCCACAATGTTTTCCACATTTTGTCATAGGTCATCCTTTCAATTATGGAGATATTCTATTTGTTTTGACAAAATACGTTCAAAGTCGTCTGCTGCAGAATTGCCGTGTGAGGGAAAGGGTTAAACCTTTTCCAACATACACCAACAATAGAGCGTAAGACTTTTGAAAACATCAAGGCAAACACATACGGAATGTCTCGAAAAATAAAAGTGTAATAATTCAATAACGTTTAAAACACTGTGACAAACGGAAAATTGCTCATTTTGAGAAATTGCTTCATTTGCCACAACGTTTTCAGAATTCATCTGCTGCAATGCGTTAAAAGGTGTCGGGAGAGCGCTAACCCCACATATATCTTAATGAGTCGTAAATCTATTTAAGAACGTCACCGTCACAGTAAAATATTGGTGTATAGGGAACTTTTAAAAAAGTTGCCTTTTTCTGGAAAAAAATAAAAAATAAAAAGTGAAGACTTATTTCCACATTGTGAGATAACGAAACCCGGATTTGTCAAGGTTTAATCAGATGATAAAACTCTAAGGGGTCCTCGTTTTCGTCTTTTCCGGTTTTTTAATAGATCTAGTATTTTTTTCATTTACACATTTATTTCCCTATCCACCAATTATAAGACAAATATTGACTTCCCAACATTTAGAGATACAAACCGAGTAAACAATGTCCTACATCAGATGAAGTTCATGCGTCTGCCGCAGACGATTTATGAATACATTGTTGCAAAGGAAAACAGGTTCGTAATGTGAAATGTCTCCTTTTTGTGGCAATGTTTTCAATAGAATACTTTCAATTATGGAGAATTGTTGTCCCCTAAATGTGTTTCCGAGACACGGTGGCTCAGTCGATAGCGACGCGGGCTGTAGGTACAAGGGTTGCGAGTTTAAACCTAATCTCGGCCAACAATCTTCTCCGACGTTTGACACAAACTATGCAACTAGACGTATTCGTCTAACTACACTTGGATTACAGTATATGAGCAGTTCCACGAGAAAACCAACGTTATGGACTCTGCGAAATGTATCGACCCAGATCAGCCTGCGCAGTCCGCTCAGTCTAATCCGGGCCGACACATTCCGTCTCAGGGGGATAGAGGTATAGAGTAAACATTCCTGAAACAGAAAATCCACAGGAGGCGAAAAGTGTCTGCCCGGGTTAACCTGCGCGGCATGCTTAGGCTGATCCGGGATGATACTTTACGCAGAGTCCACAATGTTAGTTTTCTCGTGGGACGGCTCATATATGGAAAAGTAACATTTATATTTGGAAAGACTGATTTGTGGTGAGTCAAGAAACACGTGGGGAGGTGACCTGGCCTCTGTGATGTGATTGGACAAAATGTCACAAACGGCGCTAAACAGGAATCAATCAACCCACATGTAGATGTTTTTAAATATCGTCTCATGTAGATGTGTCGCATGGGAAAATGGTCACAGATCGAATTACACATTTTATACGATGTCTGATATCAGAGGCAGGATATATATGTCAAACTTATGTCAGAAGTAGAAGTTTTATGATTCCTAGATATCTAATAAAAACTTTATTTAATAAGGACGAGTGTTGACGCATATTTACAAACGTAACTTTTATATCATTTGTATCATATTCGAGCCACATTTTCGACCTTATCCCAATATCCATCGACATAAAATAGATATGTTCAAAAACAAAATGTTGACGTCCAATATTTATTTAACCCTTTCAGCGCCAAAGGCAATACTGAGGTTTTTGCAAACAATACTGATTCATGTGAGTCAGCTCGTAACGAGCTGTCTCACCTGAAATCAGCATTGTTTGCCTTTTAGTTATCAAAATTATCCAAACGCTGATTACATGAGTTATGGAGACGCCCGATTCTGAATATGGAAGAGTCTACTTTAAACAATTCGGCGCCGAAAGAGTAAAGAAAGGGTAAACTAATAAAGGAAAGAAGTCCTCAAAGCGACCTATATAACGATGTGTTTACGTGAGCCGATGAGTGTCTGATTATATCTCACAGATTCCTATCTCAGCTGATTCTACCTCGACACAGCTGGGATACGCAACAAGGATTGAATTTCATTTCGCTGATACGACTGAAACGTTTTCTTCTCTCTTTAAACAGTTTTTTGCACTAACCCTGTTCTATGTACGATACATGCGAAACTGATATTTTCCCTAGCGCTATGGCATAACAGAAGCCTGCAAAAACCTGTCAACTGACCATGCCTGTCTTTGATCGCATTATTATTAACTAAAAAAACGCATGGAAGCCAAGTAAAATGTGTTTAATCTAACATTTAGTAGTACAACGTTGTACGAAATGACATTTTCGTTTTAAATATTTGAAGGAGTAGAGGGTATATTTTGTATTTTTGCTGATGAAGTCAGAAGCAAAGATAATTGTCGTACGCCATTACTCCACTTAGAAATTAGAATGGTTCACCCGTTAGATCTCTCTATCTGATATGCTAAAATTGGTTAAATTAGTATGTGATATAATACAAACCATTTTTAGGGGAAAAAAAAAAATCTTTTCTTAAGTCATTTTCCTTATGTTCCCAAAATTAAATTGGCCTGGTAGTTAACTTATAGACAAGATCTTTCCTTTCCGAAACATCGTCGCTATGGTTTATTGGTTAGTGTGTGCATTTTGGCAGCGGCAGTCCAGGATTCGATCCCCGAATGTGTCATACAAAACTACTTTAAGAAGGGTAGTAATGGGTTTGCTCCTCAACGCTCAGGGGTAAAGGGGATATCAATCGGGGTCGGGATAAATATTACACATAGTGCTGGTAATTTAACCAAGAAACGCTGTAATCTAACTTTTAAATACTGTTGAAATCAACGTAAAACTGTAAACAATAAACTCCGTTTCAAAACAAGAAAACCATACGGTATCGGTGTTACTGTAATTAGAATGTTCTAGTGACCGTAATTATCATGGGCCGTCATAGCTCATTTCGCAAGAAATTATCACATTCAAGATAACCCGTATCAGGCTGCTATACACGACTTTAACCCTTTCCCTTATATAGACGCTTTCTGACGCCTCTGCAGCAGACGGCGTTTTGAAAAACATAGTGACACAAGAGAAATTGCACAAAACATGCCAATTTCTCCTTTTGCCACAATGTTTTCCACTTTTTGTCATAGGTTATCCATTCAATTATGGAGATTTCTATTTTTTTGACAAAATACGTTCAAAGTCGTCTGCTGCAGAATCGTCGTATGAGGGAAAGGGTTAAGAACACTTTGTTTTTGAGCATTACGCAGTTTTAAACTACATAGACCAATATCAGTCTGCCCTTTAGTTTAGCCTTATCTTTGTCTAAACAGTTCGCTTTTCATGCATCATGCTATATATACATATCGTGGACTTCATGCAAAGCGGTTGTAACTACAGCTTGTTATACCGTTTTGCATGAAGCCATCGATATGTGTATAACAAACAAAATAAAACTTATAAAAATATCTTTACGAGCAATTACCCCTTTTGTCGTAAATTGAAAATGTCGTTTACTGCAGAAGCGCGAAAATGCCTCTACAAGTTGGAAAGAGTTACTTTCAAAGAGATTTTTTCGAAAATAGAGGTTTCGAAAAAAATAAATAGAACATTTACAGCGAGAGATATGTTTATCTGAAATGACAAGCACTATGTTGATTTCAGATAACAGGGCATGATGGGATTAAGAAAGTCGTCTGCAGATGCTCGGGATTCGTCCGCCTCCGAATGAGAGAAACCTTATGAATGGGATTACCAATCGTATACACACTGTTTTCGTAAGGTATTTTCCCAGGAAGATTTTTACAGAAGTGAACCTTCACAAAACAAACAACACAACTCAAGAAAATTAATGTTTACTTGACATAAACAGAATACAGATTTTTTGGAAGGGCGTGTTATCTTGACATGCGCTCAATTATGCCAAATAATAATATCTCTCTCTCTCTCTCTTCTCTCTCTCTCTCTCTCCCTCTCTCTCCTCTCTCTCTCTCTCTCTCTCTCTCTCTCTCTCTCTCTCTCTCTCTCTCTCTCTCTCTCTCTCTCTCTCTCTCTCCATGTCTCTATGTCTCTATGTCTGTATGTGTGTGTCTCTCTCTATGTGTGGCTGTCTCTCTTCTTTTTACTCTCTCTCCATCTGTCTCTCTGTATTCGTCTCTATCTCTCTGTCTGTTTGTCTCTGTCTCTCTGTCTGTTGTCTGTCTATATGTATGTATGTCTCTCTGTGTCTATATGTATGTATGTATGTATGTCTGTCCTTTTGTCTCTCTTTGTGTCTGTCTGTATGTATGTCTTTCTCTCTGTGTATGTCTGTATGTATGTATGTCTGTCTGTCTGTCTGTCTGTTTGTCTCTCTCTGTGTCTGTATGTATGTCTGTCTGTATGTCTGTCTTTTTGTTTGTCTCTCTCTGTGTCTGGCTCTCACTCTATGTCCTGTCTTTATGTATGTTTAACTGTCTGTCTGTCTGTCTGTCTGTCTGTCTGTCTGTATGTATGTCTGTCTATGTGTGTGTGTGTGTGTGTGTGTGTCTGTCTGTCTGTCTGTCTGTGGACATTTAAATATCAATTACACACATTTTCAACCCGGCCTTCAAAGTTTTCTAAATAAGACCCATTTTTCGGCGAACCCTGCATAAATAAACGTGCTGTGACATGCATAAAGGCAAAATATAGCTCAAAATAGATATTTTCAAAACCTGATTGTTAGATATTTCCGTTTGCATTGCTCGGATGAAATAGATGGGATGTTATTATATTCGACTGAATAATTGTCTCTAAGATAAAACATATAGGATGACTCACAGCAGTGTACCTTAGGGACGTCAAGGAAAAAAGGTGCATGGAATATTTCCAATACTTCAAAAACATATCAAATTGTCACGTCTGCGTAGCTACTTAAAAGGGATGACCTATAGCTTTTCGATCACTGATCACTAATTCTATATAAATTTCAATAAACAAAGGCTGTAATAAGACTGCAAAGAAAAAAACACTCGTCTGTGTTGCGATTAATTTTCATCTTTACTTTTGTGTGACTTGGTGTCGTTAACGCCAGAAATAATGTATTAAGCTTGGAGTTCTTAAATACAAGCGCTGGACCCAAGGACCGTTCTGTCATCATAGAAACAATGTCCCAATATGCATAAAACATAGACATTTATCAACATTAGTAAATCCAACGCATATTTTGTTTTCCCCAAGTGATCTGGAGACAAGCGCTCTGAAAATAAGTTACAAAACAGATTAATCTCATATAGCTGCACAAACGTCCTCCTTTCATACTTCACAACGTCTGTATATCAGATAATCTGGACAAATTGCTGAAGCAACGAGACGAAAAGAAAAATGGGAAATTGAGCGCTGCTTAGAAAAGCCGACTTTTCTTGTGGAAGAGCATCGGCCTCTCGTACCGAAGGTCCCGGGTTGAGTCCCGTGATGAGCGGGTTTTGACTTTGGGATCTTTCCACACAAATGGCGCGAGTACTGGTTAATTGAGTCTCCAGGTAGCAAACATCGAGCGTAATTGATACACGCTGAAAAGCTTGTTTCGCAATCGATGTAAGATAAATAAGTTAAAACTAAAAGCCAACTTGTGCATTTACGACTAAGGTGGATCCAGATCAGCCAGCGCATCCTTACAGTCAGCTCTAGATCTGCACTGTTCGGCAATTAGTCATATAATGTTTCAAGAAACTCTATAAAACTGTATGTATTTTGATCCTTAGCATACATATGCAGGTAGGTCTTTTCCACGCATTTGGTAATAACACTAAGGTTGGTTTTCGCAGAGCACCGCTAAATTGTTCGTTAAATGCGAGTCGTATGCTGAAGAAGCAACGTTAACAAACCGGCTAGATAAAAGATATACATACCGAACAGTTATTACTACATATGTCGCCGTTGCAAGAGAAAACCAACATTATGGACTCTGCGTTATGTATCGACCAAGATCAGCCTTCGCAGTCCGCGCAGGCTAATCCGGGCGACACATTCCGTCTCAGAGGGGATAGAGGTATAGTACAGTACAGGAGGCGAAAAGTGTCCGGCCGGGTTAGCCTGCGCGGCATGTATAGGCTGATCCGGGTCGTTACTTCACTCAGAATCCACAATGTTGGTTTTCTCCTGGAACGGCTCACCGTTGCTGTAGTGTAATAACAGCCATGCCAAAGAAACAAACCCCGGATCTTCAGAAGTTAACCATTTCCCAAATTCAAAAGTTAACCCAATCCCATGTAGCTCAATCGTTAGCGATGCGGTCTGTCAATCCAGGAGTAATGTTTTCGTATTCCAACTGTAACAGTCTTTCTTACTTGTTATTAAATTCAATGCAACACGTGTCACTCATCTTCCACAAATTGGCTAACAGGCTATGTCGAAAAGAAACCAGTGTATTTGTGAAGACTGTTGTGTGGAGTACTGGTGTGAGAAAGCCAGACAATTATTGAATACGACATTAGACCTCAATCAATCTGAAGTTTTAAATACTCGAGACAATTTCGATCAAGTTGCGTAGCTACATATACTAAATTATATCACAATCAATCTGCAGTTTAAATACTCGTGACAATTTTGATCAAGTTGCGTAGCTACATATACTAAATTATATCACAATCAATCTTCATGGGTTCCAAGTTTTTGTGTACCATTATGTGAGACCGCGTGTGGGCGCAAGCATATCAGGATCTTTGCTAGCAGCATCGTTCCGGAATTTCAGTTCGTATATTTTAAGCGTTGCCTCTGTAGGAAACGTTGAATCTCAACAAGTGAATGACACTGTACATCGTGTATGATAAGCAGTAACATCGAAGAACTGTTGTAATTTGGCCTAGATATATGGGTGATTGACATGATCTAATATAATTACTTTATCTCGCTACCAAACCCTTTGGGCCACGGTATTAGTCGCCGGGCAGAAGCCCGCGACTTCTATTTTTAATAGCTTTTCTGAAATCACATGGGAGGGCGGCTTATTATTAGAAAAGAAACAAATCTAGAATGATTTGAACATATTACAATTGTGGTTGTTTACGAACACTAATAAATGACACATCTACAATGAAATAAATATTCCGATTTTTTAATGTTTTGCAGGTGTTTTTATTTCACTCGCATTTAAGTTTTTTTTGTCTTATTTACGAAGACAAAAGTGGTCCCTTCAAGGACGTGAACCAACACCCCCTAATGCAGACTCTTATGAGTCATCATTGAGGTCAAATTTCGGATTCTCCTTTTAATAGCAATTTTAACTTACTAAATGTTGTTTTCATGTTCAAAGAGATGTCTTGATTTGTGTAGAATTCATTTAATAATGTTTATCCATGAATATCTAAAGTAGGAACTGTTTTCTAAGCTAAATATAGATCCTATTCTGTAGTTTCGTGACCCTTTAACATCGATTTTCGCGCATGCGCATTTCGATATGAAAAAGCGAGTGATATTATTTTATTTTAGACAAGTACAAGACGAATGTTTGACGCAAAGCGTCAAAGAGAAGCCGCAATATTTCGTTGTACATGTAGAAATAAGAAAAAAAGAACATTTTTAAATCCACAAACAATAGAACAATTTAAACTGTAGACGTAATGCTGATATATTTCTCCTTTTGAAGACTTTTGTTTACTTCAAATTACCTCCCTTTAAAGCAATACCAGGATATTTACCTTGTGATTCGAATAAGATTGACAAACATTGAATTATATGAATGAATACTATTATTTAAATAAGTAACAACAGCAAAATTAAATTTAAACCAAGATAACTGTGTACACATTTCGTTAATTTTTTATTAGATACCCTAGTACACATTTCGTTAATTTTTTATAGATACCCTAATGTAATAGGTAGGAATGCTCGCCAAATGGCATTAATGCCGAGCGCGAGGGGTAAACAACGCCAAACAACAATAGGAATATAAAATTTATAAGCAAATGTTTTCATTTCAACGTTCCTAATGTTTGAATAGACTAAGGAAAGTCAAGAATACATAAATAAATCAATGCAGTCTTTTCCGGCGACATTGATGCCCTGCATCAACTTTCTCTTGTTAACCTCTCATATCCCTTTTGCGAACGAGCGTTGATGTCAGTGATCGAAAAGTGGTTTTATTCAGCGTGTGGTGTTTACAGTTCATGTGTTTTGTTTTGACTGTTGTTTAACGCCAGTTTTAACATGTTCATATTTATAACACAGATTCCGCTGGGTAAATTGACAGAACTATTTTTTTTTTTATTTTTTTTATTTTTTTTAGACTGATACCAATGCCGTTTGGGCTTCCCCGTTAGCTCGAACGACACTGAAGAGACACAGCTACTACCATATGCCTCGGGGTTTACTCATATCAAGGACTATGCCATTTCTTTAGAATTCATTTCCGTATATTAGCTTCATAAAATCAAAGACTCAACATTTGAAGCATTCAAATACGAGTTTTGTGTGTGTAAAATATGTGTTTAATAGAGAAATGAAACTCAATAACGCAGACCAGAAACTACTGCTTGCAACAAGTATGTAAGTACAATAGGTCCTAGTGTATTGACACATGAGCCGTTCAACGAGAAAACCAACATTATGGACTCTGCGTAATGTATCGACCCAGATCAGACTGCGCAGTACGCGCAGGCTATTCTGGGCCGACACATTCCGTCTCAGGGGCATAGAGGTATAGAGTAATGATTCTTGAAACAGAAAATTCACAGGAAGCGAAAAGTGTCTGTCCGGGGGTAAGCCTGTGCGGCATGCTTATGCTGATCCGGGTCGATACTTTACGCAGAGTCAACAATGTAAGGGTGCTCGTATTTCGGCACATTATAAATAGTCAACCACTAGAGTGGTCAATCCGAGGTTCCTAAGCCTGTGCCACCAGTATGAAGCCAGGCCAGCCTGCGCATCCGGGTCTTCTGATCAGCTCAATGAATCTTTTTTTTTTAACTTGATACTTTTAGACTTGGCTAAGGATTCCTTCAAATGTTAACCTTGAGAGTCCATGTTAGAACTTCCAGCATTGAAAGAGTTAATTGCATATATTAAACTTTTCTACAATGAAAGTAAGTATTTTGGTCTTTGATGACTTGAACCATTTTCTTATCTGATATTTTCAGTCGTCTACTTCATAAACTGCTATACGTGGACAATTAATGGAACCTTTTGGCATAGTTGAAAACTTTGTAAGAAAATTGGGGAATTTCTCATTTGGTGCAATTTCTCCTTTTCATAAGAATGTTTTTAAATTTCTTATATTGTAATGTCTCCCAGAATTGGGTCAACGAATTAAGGGTGACGCAAATCGGGGGAATTCCCGGTTATCTCATTGGATCTATTTAGCTGTAATTGCTTTTGCCAGAATAGGTCCACACGTCATGGTTAGGGGAAATATTATAGATGACGTATAGTCTCTAAAAACGTACTCACCCGGCATACAGCTATAAGGCCGCCCGCTTGTATGAATTTTGTAACATTATGGGTGATTTCATTTTAGTCTGTATGAAACTGAAATCAACATCGCATTAGGATAGCGTATATAATAAATGGCAAAATTGCTTAAGTATAATAGTTATCCAACATGGGTTAATTGAATAAATTTCATTGTTTACCAGAAACTAGGTTGAAACAACATTATTTGATAGAAATATCATTTTAACAAGCCCTTTGGCAGAGAGAGAATTGAGTCTGACAACAGGTGTTTATTATTGGTATTATATATGTTTAGCACAGATACTGTAACAGAGGTCAACCATAACTGTGTTATTGGTCAGACATCAATCCTTTTCCTGATACGGACGACGAATGACGCCTTTCCGGCAGACGATTTTTGAAAACGTTGTGGTAAAAAGAAACCTTGTTCTAAATAAGATATTTCACCTTTTGTCACAATTTTTTCACATATTTTCATAATTAGACTTACTTTTATTGAGATATCGATTCATTTTTGCCGACATGTTTTTAAAGTCGTCTGCTGCAGATATATTGTAATTTGGAAAGTGTTGATAAACCAAAACATGATAAAACGTTCTAGAGTCTCAATGCAGGACATTAGACGTCAGACAATTGCTAACAGTGTAGGTAAAATATCGTCCATCCGATAAATTCTTGTTAAACGTTCCATCTCCCTACCAGATCACTATACATGGCCAATTTGATTCGTTAGCGGGAAGCGTAGGTCCTAGTAAGGATGTGCAGATGCACCCGCTGATCTGAAACTACGCTATTGTCTAATGCCGATTTCTATAAGTCGAGGCCCATAACTGAGCGATGTCATACGATACGAGGCTCTCAAATTAATGGCGATTATGCTCCCCTTGCTTACCTTTATATATGGCTGTTGGCAAATAACCTTTCTGTAGTTGCATCCAAGATACTTCTACGACTTAGACTGCGAATGGAGGACATTGCTCTTAAAAGTCTCGTCATAGGTAAAACGGTATTTGGGCTATGGCGTTCGTGTAAACCACAAGATCAACGTGCACCTCCGCGAAATCCGACCGGAAGTCGTTCATTTAAGAAACTTCTGGGGTGACGTCATGGGCGGCGCTCCGTGAAATATAACTTTCATGTATTTAAAAAATTGAATCTTGAATCTTGAATCTTTGTACTGGTTTGCCAATTATCCATAGATAGTTTCGAGACACGTCTTGGAAAGAGTGGAACATGATAGCTGCTACAGAGGTCCGGATAAAGATGGGTGTTCAGCTTTTTCCCCCACACTAATTCTTTTATTATTCCACTAATCCCTATGATGTGAGTACTCAACAGAATCGTCTCACTGAGACGATTCTTTTGAGTACCCACAATATAGGGTTTAACGCCTTCCCCCATACGATAATTCTGCGGCAGACGACTTTGAATATATGTTGTCAAAAAATAGAAAATCTCTATAATTGAATGGATAACCTATGACTAAAAGTGGAAAACATTGTGGCAAAAGGAATTTCTTCTTTTGTTACTATGTTTTCAAAAAACCGTCTGATGCAGAGGCGTCAGAAGGCGTCTGATAGCATGTTTCTGCAGACAGATCCTTATGTTGGTAGGTTCTTTATTATATGCCTCGAGATTGATTCTGGTTGGCTTACATTATATATAGGACCAATTTCAAAGGGAAATATGTCGCATGATATATTAGCACTAAAGTATTCATGTCGGTGCTGTAGGTTATGATAAACGAGGGCTCTATTGAGTTTTCCTATTATATTCCAGTAAGTACAAGTCGTTAACTGTCTCCGTGGAGTAGTTATTAGATATTCCGCTTTAGGATCGGGAAAGTCCAGGGTTCGATTCCCGGTCAGGTCATAACAAAGACTTGAGAAATGGTTTCAATGTCTTCCCTCCTTGACACTCGTGGCTGTTGGGACAGCATCGGTATCAGGGGGACTATTACCGGTAGTACTGGTTAATGAACAAGGACACGCGTTGATGTAACTGAAATAACTGGTGAATGAACAAGGACACGCGTTGATGTAACTGACATAACTGGTCAATGAACAAGGACACGCTTTGATATAACTGAAATAACTGGTCAATGAACAAGGACACGCGTTGATGTAACTGAAATAACTGGTCAATGAACAAGGACACGCTTTGATATAACTGAAATAACTGGTCAATGAACACGGACACGCTTTGATATACCTGAAATAACTGGTCAATGAACAATGACACGCTTTGATATAACTGAAATAACTGGTCAATGAACAAGGACACGCTTTGATATAACTAAAATAACTGGTCAATGAACAAGGACACGCTTTGATATAACTGAAATAACTGGTCAATGAACAAGGACACGCTTTGATATAACTGAAATAACTGGTCAATGAACAAGGACACGCTTTGATATAACTGAAATAACTGGTCAATGAACAAGGACACGCTTTGATATAACTGAAATAAATGGTCAATGAACAAGGACACGCTTTGATATAACTGAAATAATGTTGAAGGCGGCTTAATCACAACTCAAGTCCATTTCTCTTACAATATTTTAATGATATATTTGTATAATCTTTATTTTGTGCACTAAGTCCTAGTGGAAAAATGTCGAGCTCCGATAACTGAGTCGGTAAAGATGAAGGTTTTCAATCTAGGTGTCGTTAGTTCATACTCCGGCTCGGCAATTTCATTATTTCGATCATTGACATAATTCACAATGGAATACATAGTCGATGTATGGAGGTAGTCAGTTAATTGCATGGGAAGAATGACGTGTGGAGATGTTGAGAGCTATCGAAGAAGGCCTTGATTTAACTAATCTACCATTGAAACGGCTTTAAACTCCAATCAAGCAATATATATATTTGTCAAAATATATGAGACGTTCCACGAGAAAACCAACATTACGGATTCTGCGTAAAGTATCGACCCGGATTAGCCTAATCAGTCCGCGCAGGCTAACCCGGACGGACACTTTTCGCCTCTTGTAGATTTTCTGTTTCCTGAACCATTACTCTAAACCTCTATCCCTCTGATGCGGAATGTGTCGGCCCGAATTAGCCAGAGCGGGCTGCGCAGGCTGATATGTGTCGTTACATTACGCATAATCCATAATGTTTGTTTTTTCGTGGGAAGGCTCAATTTCCTCTTCATATCCATAATGCGGTCCCATGTCCATTCTAATATGTGTCTATCTTGTTCGCTTTCCACCTACCATTTATATCAGGGACGTAGATCTAAGTCCCAGACTATGCCAAACATAAATATATCAAATTGAATGCACTATTTCACCTTTAGCCACAATGGTTTCCAATGTCGTCTGCTGCAGATACGTCAACGTGCGTCTACATGCGGAAATAGTTTGATTAAGAGTATCTGTTAGGCATTAGCTCTAACATTTTAACAACAATAGGAACCAACTATCAATTAGAGCAGCATTGTTTTGCAAGTTAGTGTGAGCCATTTATCCTTTTATCACACGGTTTTCAAATTTCGTTCGCTGCAGATACGAGCAGGGTAGCATCGTTTGTGAATGTAGACTAAGGGCATTTACAATGATACCAGTCATTGTCCTGGCATAATTAGTCATACACCTATCATGACATAGAATGATGCATAATACATCAAACTTTTTCAGGTCATTAGGATCACCCAGTTGACTCATCTATCTTCTTTCATGTATTTCCATCTTCAGTAGGTTATATACCATATCTTGTGTCAATCTGGTACAATCCTATAACATTGAAAATTGACAATTTTAGACATTTCCGAATTCTGTTTGTTTTGCGTCTCTTTCCACATAATGTACCTAGTCATATAAAAGCCGATATTTGGGATTTAACCACGCAGTGGAGGGGTAGTCCAGTGGTTAACACACTGAACTGTCAATCCAGAGGTCTGGGGTTCAAATCCCGGTCCGGGTTCTGGAAATTTGAGGGATGCTTTTAAGCGTCCCACACTCAACTAGAGGTTAAGTACTTGTCCTTTCCAGGAAAAATAACCCCGCGTGTATCGGTGCTATACACCGGGCACGTAAAAGAACCAAGGGGTCTTTTCGGAAAGAGCTAGGGTATCGTACCCGGACTCCCTTGTATCTAACTTTGTCTGCTCGCCAAATAGTTAATTCTGCACGGCGAGGGTAAATAAAAACAAATAATAAATAATTAACCACGCAGACTGATACGGATCTTCTCTTTTCGGTCGTTTAAACAGACCGCTTTGCTATGGCCACTATGGTGTAACTACGGATGATTAGTACAACCGAGCGGACAGTGAAGACTTTACTAAGACTTGTCCAATTCACTGGATACAATTATTACGAAACCACTTACACTTTGTTGGCTATGAACAGGGGCGTAGCTTGGCAATAATCAATGTGTAGGCCGTCTCGTGAGAAAATCTACATTGTGGACTCTGCGTAAAGTATCGAGCCTAAGCATGCCACACAGGCGTACCCGAATAGACACTTTTCGCTTCCAGTAGATTTTCTGTTTCAGGAATCACTACTCTATCTATCCCCCCTTGGACGGAATGTGTCGGCCGGAACAGTCTGCGCGGACAGCGCAGGCTGATCTGGTCGATACATTACGCAGTTGTGTATCGCCGCAAATGCATTTTGGGGGCATTTTTAGAAAAAAAATGTGTAGGCACGTGCCTACAGTGCCTAAAGGGAGCTATGCCCCTGATGAATATGTGTTTATTTCATGCCAATACAAGTATGTTCTGTTCTGTAAACTGTTGTTCAAATGTTGCTCTCAATTCAATGTCCTTTTTAACAGACCATTCCTCTCCACGATTATACGTTAGCAGATCATTTATATACTATCCCAAAGTGTTGACCCTGTATCCAGCTTACTTTGTTGTCAACGATGCTTTCAAAACAAGAAAACTATACGTGAACATATTCGCAGTTAACGTGACAACTTCAAATGATGATGAGATCGAATGTCTAAGTATCTAACTATATACAGAACAACAAATTAACGAGACGTCTTTGTACATCCGTGAAAGTCTACGGTATATTTTTCGTTTCTGTGGGATTGTACACCCTGCCTTAAGGCAAAGCCGGTCAGAATGTGTTTGCGGTGTAAAACACAATTAATCACAATTTAGTCATGTTGTTTTCTTCGTTTAAAGGGTGTCGTCTTTCAGCACATGTTTACTTTAATTAATTTGTAATTATTAGCAGATTGGTTAATTGTGCGTTTCATTAAAGCGTAACTTGTTGATTGTTTCCCTGTACGTTTCTTTAATGTTGTATTTGATGACTACAATTTACATTTATACAGCCTCGCAAGAAGTCATCAACTTTAAACCCTTTACCAGCCGTACATATCTCTGTAATGGACGATTCGAGGCGTAAAAGGATTTCCAGAGATCATTAAATAAAGTAATAACTTAAACATTACATTTTCAGAATAGATGTTTTTGTTATCGTAAGATTCTGCCATTAGAAACTTGAATATACTACATATGCATATAACAAATGTAAGCATTTGGACTTTGCTAAAGGAGGAACCGTGAAGCCTTGTGTTCATGATTGCACAATCGACAATTTTCAACGAAATAATGGTAAACCTTATTCTGTAATACGCGCCTTTTAACCCTTTCTCTCATACACCAATTATGCAGCAGACAAATTTGAACATATTTTGTCAAAAAATAGAAAATCTCTATGATTGAATGGATAACCTATAACTAAAAGTGGAAAACATTGTGGCAAAAGGAAAAAATTGCTCGTTTTGAGCAATTTCTTCTTTTGGCACTATGTTTTAAAAAATCCGTCTGCTGCAGAGGCGTCTAAAAGCGTCTATATGAAAGAAAGGGTTTAAGAACATTTAAGTATCATGGTAAGAACGCCAAACAACATTGCACACACTATACAATTCTGCGAGCAGAAGACTTCGAAAACGCATTGACAAAATTATGGAAAATATCCATAAATGAAAGTAGGATTACAGAGTTGAATGAATGAGAAATTTCACCTTTTGTGGCAATACTTGTACAATCCGTCACGCAACGTTCGTCTGCACGTGGGAAATGGTATATGTCGTATAGAACAAGATGTAACTTTCGCCAAAAAAAAATATAATTGTAGTGCATCGGGTGTTACAACCGTATACCCTTGTATGCTGTCCCTTGTAGATACAATACCCTCCATTTAATTCGAGAGCTTTTTTTCATGCTCATATTGAACGACGTCAAGTATATTTTTGGCGTCAAGAACTGGGTTAGGCTTTATTGGAAAACATATCGAGTATAAACAACCTAATTAACGTTATATAAGGATGACATCAGCGGGAAAGGTCAGATCGAAACAACCTGTCAGAAATACAGACCTAATTATAAACAGAATGGACTGCGTCATGTACATACCATCCACAGAAATGAGCGATGTATTTATTGACCGTTATTCCACTGAATGATTGTGATGAGTATATATCCGTCCATGAGTTTGAAGTAGATCTTTCACATCTATTGACTATTCTTTGAAGAAAATATGTACACACTCAGATTATATGAGCTGTAATCTCTTCCTGCTATATTTTAAATATGAAAGTATTGTCTTTCTATCCTTGGCGCTCAGGATTGTGGGGTAATCATTACAACTCGCTAGCGTCAGTGTAAATGGACCAGTAGTAGTACTGGTAACTAACCCAGAGAACGCCGTGACATAAAACAACAACTTGTTAAAAGCGTCGTAAACACCATACAATCAAACAGACTTATCATCTCTCACTAACATACAATCAAACATACTTATCATCTCTCACTAACATACAATTTATTTTTCAGGGAAAATGTTTAACCTTTTCCCACTTACAGACGCATTTTGAAGCAATAGCAAAATTACTCATGATGATCAATTTCTTCTTTGGCCACAATGTTTTCAACTTTATTTAACAATTAAGCTATCTTTTAAGGAGATTTTTCAGGATATGTTTTCAAAGTTGTCTGCTGCTGCAGATTTGTTGTAAATGGAAAAGGGTTAAGGTTTGTAACAGCATGACGTACCATAGTTATGTCAGCGTTGGAGCTTATGTCAGACATCACGCCTCAGGTAGTACAGCCACTTCTATTGGCAATTTGGATAGCGCCGAAACACGTTCATGCTGTTACTCAATAACGCGAAAAGCCCATTTCTTTTAGCCTACGAAATGCGTCTGTGTTTACTTCGAAGTGTGTTGACTGGTATGTTTTGTATTACTAAATTTAGACAATTGATTAGTACGTTCTAACTTTACTCATGTTACACATGTATAGAAAATGCGACAGCGAACGACTTAGAAAAGATCATAGCAAAATTATGAAAATTATCTTTAAATGAAAATATAATAATTGATGAGAGTTGAGAACATCTTGGCAGAATGAGAATAATTATGCTCATCAATTGCCATTCTTCCGTTTGTCGCAACATTTTCAAATGCCGTTGGTTGCAGAGTCGCTAGAAAGTGGCTGTATGATTAAAAGGGTTCAATTGTCTTTACGTCGATTAGGTAACACGTTCCTACAACTTGTATTAATTACCTTCGATGTCTGCTTCACGGCTATTTAACCCTTTACAAAATATGTCCAAAGTCGCCTGCTGCATAATTGTCGTATGAGGGAAAAGGTTAAACTATATTGTACTCTCGACCATTGTTTTCGCAATCTTACCATATTGCATCGTCAACTGTTTACCTGCTGACACACTGGCTCTGGTGTAGGACTTCATACTCCAACGTTCCCAAGTTCAATTCTCGTGACAGCGGAGTCAATATTTTGGACTTTCCCCCAAACACTCGGTGTGAGTATCCAAGAAGCATACATTGAAAGGGATTACTAGAATTCGTAAAGAACGCAAAATGATTTAAAAAGAAACACATTTAATCTTATTGTTTACCTGGTCTTCTTTCGAGCAGAACAGAACCGAACATATAGTATTGATTTGATCTAAAATACAGATACTCATTATACAAACATATCAACATAACATACGTTAACGTGTAAAAGAAAATACAAAAAATACACAAAGTACATATCTATCTCTTAAAAATCCCCCGAAGATCTTAAATGGAGGTTTCGAAGAAGTGAATAAACGAAAGTATTGAACATGAATTTCGACAGACATTATCATTATTCACGTACAATTCATAATCAGACACGGTAGATAACAAAAGCGGATAAGATTGATATCTTGGACTAATATTAACTTAATGTTGGCGAATGTTGGCACATATGAACCGCGTCTAGCGATTTGAGGTCTTATTGACTCTCCGTGACGAAATCATATAGAGGTTCATTCGCGTTAAACAACTAGGGTTGCTCTGCTAGTACTCTTCACAAAAGAAACATCCAGGACTACATTACTTGTAGATGGACAACGAAGGTTGTGTTCAGTCTATGTAGATGCACAGACTCGCCTGTACGCATATGCAATAGCCGGACAATGAAGGCTAAAGTCTACTCAATGTTGGCACATATGAACCGCGTCTGGCGATTTGAGGTCTTATTGACTCTCCATAACGAGGTCATATAGAGGTTCATTCGCGTTAAACAACACGGGTTGCTCTGCTAATTCTCTTCACAACAGATGCATCTAGGACTACATTACTTGTAGACGGACAACGAAGGCTGTGTCCAGTCTATGTAGATGCACAGGCTCGCCTGTACGCATATGCAGTAGCCGGACAATGAAGGCTAAGGTATACTCAATGTTGACACATAGGAACAGCGTCTGGCGATTTGAGGTCTTATTGACTCTTCGTAACGAGATTATATAGAGGTTAATTGGCATTTAACGACTGGGGTTGCTCTGCTAGCTTCTAGGGCGGCGACCAGAGCTTAATCCGGGGTCGGGTCATACCAAAGACCTTATCAATTGTATTAACCCTTTCCCTCATATAGACGCTTTCTGACGCCTCTGCAGCAGACGGCTTGTTTAAAACATAGTGACAAAAGAAGAAATTACTCAAAACGAGCAATTTCTCCTTTTTGCCACAATGTTTTCTACTTTAAGTCATAGGTTATCCATTCAATTATAGAGATTTTCCATTATTTGACAAAATATGTTCAAAGTCGTCTGCTGCAGAATTGTCGTATGAGGGAAAGGGTTAACGGCTTCAGTCCTTGTCGCTCAGGGTTACATGGATAGTATAACGACTGAAGCATCGGTGTCTGGATACAAATTACCGGGTAGCACTGGTAAGTTACCGGGTAGCACTGGTAAGTTACCGGTAGCACTGGTCAATTACCAAGAA